>CM050167.1:291832037-292257037 GCA_027410445.1 Discoglossus pictus | reverse complement strand
ACATCTGAAGTTGTACAACTATATGGATCTAAACATTTGGCATATTCAAAATAAAAAAAAATATTATCCTTTGAAAGAATTATTAAAAGTAACTTGCACTATTCTACTAGGTGTCCTTTAAGGTGACCAAATGCAGATTTATTTTTTCAGTAATTTGTAGTTATTTAATTCTTTAAACTACCTCTATAAAAGGGTCGCTATATGAAAGATATGGCACAGGATAACACATTAATGGAGAGTTCATTGTTTAGTATATCTATACCATCAGTTAGTTGCACTTTGGCAGACCCAAAGCTTAGTATGAAACAAGCATGTCTGAAGAAAAAGATTCACATATAATTTTATTGAAAATGTTCAGAATGTATAAAACTGTTTTTAACAAAAATGAATGTAACATTGCTTTAAGCAAACATCTCTTTCATACATTGTGTGAGCTGAGTTTTCATCTAAGGCCCCTACTTTCAAGAAAGACAAATAAGAAACCCGACTATGGGGGATTTCTAAGCACTTTATTGTCTGAAATGAGGTGAGAAGAACGGAGATAACATGAGAAGGACTATTTCCAACTCATCTCTTGATTTACTATGTACTATTTCCTATAAGGTGATATGCACTTGAGATACTTAGTAAATTCCCTTCTATCTTATTTTATGGAGCATCTCACATAAAAGCCAAATCGCTGATATTTTAGAAAAAGGAATAAGCATTAACTGGAAAAAAAACATTTGTGCACAGGTTTTCAGATGTATGTATATTGCCATTACAAAAATTGTAGTTGTGATACCATCAGAAAAGTATTGTCATAATAATGATAGCAAGGTAGGTGAAAAGTTTAAATATAATATGTAGCCAGAGGAAATATAATTTTGGCATATACAAAATAACAAAATATTTCTTTATATACAGATATACATAAGAGCATATTTAGCGTTTACTTGAAGATATGGTTCCACAGTTTTAGAGAAGGATCTTGGATTAAGGCATAATGTAAAAAAAGTTAATAGTGATGGTATTAATTTTATAACACATGGTACACTGGTCTGGAGTCAGTGTCCGGAGACCCCTCCATTGAGTCAGTGCTGGTGGTAGGAGATAGAGAGATGGAGTCCTGTAGTGGGTCTGATGAGGAGATGCGATCCACTATACTGGACAAGCAGTCCAGGCTGGACAAGGAGGTGATTTTGTTTGTAGTGTATGCTAGAACAAAAATAAAGTCACGGTTAGTCTAATGGAATACGTAGTACATCAGCATATACATTGCACTATAATAACTTGATCACTAACAAGTCTCATTTGCATGCCACTTCCCAGAATCCTAAGTGCCAGTAGAAGCACTGTTCATTGGATAATGCCATCCGAAAGCTTGTCTATTAGACTGCTAGGGACATGTAGGTGTACTCAGAATTACCTTTTATTTCCTTATTGTCACCTTCTATAAGGTGACACTATATTAGTAAGCACTGTTTCATATACCAATCAGCTAAATTAAACAATTTTGTTACAAATTTAATAAGCTTCCATTATTGTGAGAAATATACTCTGGTATGTTTATAAATCGATCAAATAGATTATATCATAGAATGTGGATCTATCTATTAGCAGCCTTATTAAATTGCGATTCAGCCAATTGAATATGGCTCTATATAAGCACAGCGCATTTTTTTTACAGAAGTTTTTAGTTAGTGAAGATCTTGCTTTTGGATAAAAGTTCACTAATTAAAAACTTCTGTAAAAAATATATGCTTTGTGCTTATTTAGAGCCCTATTCAATTGGCCGAATTGCAATTTAATAAGGCTGTAGGTCAGCCAGTACTTAATCAAGTTGGGACAGTGCTAGTCTTGGCAATAGAGCATGCAATATACCCGCAGTATTAAATAACTATATTATAAGACTTACTTTGTGGCTGTACATCCGAGCAATAGGTACTGTCAAAACTGCTGTTTCTCCTGGACCAATGTGGGCTGTTGCATTCATTCTGGGTAAAAATAAATAGCAAAACATGACTATTTCATTCAAAATTTCACATTTAATTGCCAGAAATGTAATTTTGTTATGGTCTGCCCCTTATATTAACAACACTTTAAATCTAGCAGTATTACTGGGGGCATGGGGTATGCTCTCATGACATAAACTGGTGTTATTTCAAGAGCTTCTTGAAAAACGAGCAGCATGGCAAAATGGAAATCCAGCAAAAATGTGTAACACATTAAGCATGAAGAATGGATTGGAGCTGAGGGAGGCCACACTAATTTAGCTGCAGATCTCTTTTCCAGAGCTACAGTATTTCACACGGAAAGCTGGCAGAAATAAGGTAACAAATACACAAACTTTTGAGGGCCCACTTTACATGGGAACATCTCTCTATATATATATATTTATGTGTGTAGATATACAGATAAGAAAATATGTGACTCAATATGTATATATATATATATATATATATATATATATATATATATATATATATATATATATATATAATTATTATTATTATTATTATTTTTATTATTATTTTTTTTTCACCAATGGGTGAATAGAAAAGTTTAGCACAGCTTAATGACCTCAAGTACAGGTAATCATCCAAGCAATATATATATATGTGTGTGTGTTTAAATAAATATATATAAATATATATATATATATATATATATATATATATATATATATATATATATATATAATGTTAGTGAAGACCTTGCTTTTGGATAGATGGTCACTAACTAAAAACTTCTGTAAAAAAAAATATGCTCTGTGCTTAAATACAGCCCTATTCGATTGGCCAAATCGCAATTTAATAAGGCTGTATATGTGTATAGAAAGATGGATTTATAGATGGATATTTTTCTCCATGAAAAAGTATATATGTAGATACAGATATATATTAGATAATTCAATGAAGATTAATACATGACCCTTATCTGTATATTATGCCATAAGCATAGATTTGCACATAACTAGATAAAACAGGAATTACTATACTAATAAACTTGAATTAATTAAAATCATTAATTATTATCAGCCTTATTAAATTGCGATTTGGCCAATTGAATAGGGCTCTATATAAGCACATAGCATATGTTTTTACAGAAGTTTTTAATTATTGAAGACCTTGCTTTTGGATAGAAGTTCACAAACTAAAAACTTCTGTAAATAAAATATGCTGTGTGCTTATATAGAGTCCTATCCAATTGGCAAAATCACAATTAAATAAGGCTGTTAATGCATAAAGTTGCAGCTTGTATTATATTTTACCAATCACATCTATCATTACAATACACATCGTGGCATTAATCTGCATTATTTAGTAATATAGTAATCTAATAGTAATATAATGTAAAGTCCCTGATGATTATAATAGCAGCTCATTCTTACCATGCCATCTGAACAGTTGGATATGGGGCTGCCTGGCTCAGAGCAGCTCTGTCCTGGGAGGCTGTAATAATTTGCAACCTGTTCTCTGAGCAGATCTTGTAGGCTCTCTATGTATTTGATGGCATTTCTCAGGATATCTACTTTGGGCAGTCTTTGGTTGGGATTTCCAGTTGTGTATCTCTTGAGAGTTTCAAATGCATGGTTGACTTTCTTGAGCCTCCTTCTTTCTCTCATTGTGGCTGCCTTTCTTCTGTCCATGGTGGATGACTTTCTCTTGCAGGCTTTGCATGCCCACATGAGGCAGTGCCCAGCCTGGTGGTGCCCAGTGGGTGCTCTCACATGTTCATCTTCATCTGATTCCTGACTGTCTTTTTTGTGAGTTCCATAGCCAGACATCCCCTGCTCAAAATCATCTGTGAATTCCTCCTCTGGAGATGGGATACAGGAACTGTCATAGAAGAATTCTGATGGAGAAAAATGGCATCCATCCACCATCTCCATGTTCAGTGATGCTGTAATGAAGATGTTTTGCAAGGCTCAGGAAATTACTCTGGAGTCCACTTGCTCAATAATTAGTGATCCTAGTCTAAATGCACCAGTTTATATATATCACCATTACAGGAGGCAGGTCCATTGAGGCTAATCACTATTAGCATATCCCACCTCAACCCCCACAGGGGGCTGTCTTACAAAAGCTCCTCCTTTCCCCAAAGTCTGGTTTCACTTTAATGTTTTTTTGACACCTTTGTTTTCTCATTAGCCTGTTTTATATTTACAGGGAAATGCTCATTTGGCTGCCTGAACTCCCACAGCATGGTATATATAATGTGTCTGAAGTAGATTTGAACATGTCCCAAAGAAGGTCATCATCTTGCAATTGTATCTTTACTTATGTTCCATAACCCTAAAACAATCTTATATCATCTGATAAGTTTTAGTTGATTCAATAAGATGCATAACCTAATACAGCCCATTTGCTTCCCCAGCATTAAATAGAAACATTATTAAGGAAAGTAATACAACCTAATATATCATATTATTTATGTCATCCATAACATTGTGGAATTTCTAATATAAGATTGTGTGTTTTCTTTTCACTTGTCTTAGAGATGACCCTTTCTTTAGTTCCCTCACAAGTCAGTGGATGTGCTGTCTCAGAGACATAACAGTAGCTAATCCTCTGCCCCCTGACACCCAGGCACCATTACAGATGTGTCCCAGCTGCTCCATGTGAACCAACTCCAAGGCTCTCCTTCTCAGTCACTTCACACAAGACGGTGACAAAAGTCCAGCAGAAACCTGCCCTGCATCACTGGAGCTGTTATGGGGTAATTAGAGTGGTAATGAAGCCATTAGCAGGCTCCTGCCAAGGTGCAGCAACACTTTGTCCATATTCAGTTGGCTGCCACATTTTGTTCAGGAAGGAGGTAGGTACAAACCCTTGAGAAAAGGATGTCAGCAATTCACTGGTCCTTTTGTCATGTGTTAATATAAGACTTGTAATGTATATAAGATATTCAACCTGAATTAATTAATTAAAAGATGCAAATGCGAAAACATAGTATCTGGAATATATTTATATTGTGCTGGGAAGTACAAGAAAGTCAGCTTTTAATTACTTAGAATGTAGCAGAAATCATTGAGATACATTAAAATGTTATTTCCTCTTTGATGTAATAATTGGTAAATATTCATGGGTGTAAGGACTGGGGGTGAGGGGGACAGATGCACCCCAAGATATTCAACATATGTATGTATAGATGCAGTTTTGTGGTGTGTTTTTACAATGAGCTATACCCCCCACAATTATATTGTCTCTAATACCCCTGTAGATATTGTGAATTTAAATGTAATTTATATGTATATATAACTCCCTATTTATATTTATTCAAATGTTGTTACAATTTGATGATGCAATTAATTACATATTGCTTCATTAAATGTAGCTCTCTAACTCTCTATCTGTCTATATATATATATATATATATATATATATATATATATATATATATATATATATATATATCGCAATCATTTAGTTTTTGGTGAGCAAAAGAGTAAAATAAGCTCTATCACCTTACAGAGTACAGAACATAAATCGTAAATGTACTATTTATATATATATGTATATGTGTATATATATATATATATATATATATATATATATATATATATATATATACATATATCTTGAGTCAAATAATGTATTATATATAAATATATGCATGCACAAAAATAAAGAGAGTTATATCGATGTTCCCATGTATGGTCCCTGACAAGTTTTTGTATTTATTACCTTATTATATATATAAAATAATATACATATTTAGGATATAAATTTTAATAATATTAATTCTGAGGATTACAATTTTTATCTGTATGGATTAGATATTTTTCTTTGATTATTGTTTGATATTAATATGCTTTGCTTTTTTACTGTTTTTATTAAACGGATCTTAAATAATTTATAATTTAGGTATCTAATAGTCAGCATTAAATATAACGAAGTAATAAAGGACATTGTATTAATTCGTTTTATTTCTATTTCTCGAATACCCAGTTTATTGTCTTGCCATAATCTCAGGCCTCATTGGCTTTGTTGGTGTTGCCGGTAATTGGGAGACATTACTTATTTTCTAGTACTTTGCTCTGCATGGCCTGAGCTGGTTTTATGTTTGAACTTCGAACTGAAGCAGAACATCTGTGTCCTCGGTGGCAGGAGTTAGTGGCTGTGGTTTATGTGACATGATCATCCCTCAGGGATTACACTGTTCTTTTGTAAATTGATCTCCAAACAAATTAAGCAAAACTAAAGCAAGGGGCAAGTGGAACTAAATGGGCAAAAGAAAACACCAACTACAAGGTCAGGTAATGGGGCTGAAAGAGCCTGTGCCTATGGGAATTGGAGTGCTGAAATGAGGATGGCTGCACCTAAACAATCCTAAAGTGGCTTGTACTGTGTCCTCTAGTCAGAGGGGCAAAGATTCACCACCTACATACATATCTAACAAATAACTATCACTTATACATATACAAATAATCTGACCTCCTAAACATCGTTAAAGTGTCCATATAATTGGTTAATGTTTCAGAGCTATCAATAATCTAATGCATTTAAATGACCACTGAGGTCAATTTTTTTGGGATGTATTTTTTTTTTAAATAATTAATAATTAATTAAAACACAAAAGATTTTAGAAACAAATAAAAAAAAACATCTTTACATTTTTAAGTTTTTTAATGTAAACTAATGTGCTTTCAATTACTCCCTTTGAATGTCTGGCAATTTTAGATGCCACATTCTACTGTGTAAATAGAAGCTTACTGTGCATTTAAGCTATTTTGGTAGATTCAAAACAAAATATATGCACACAAAAAAAGTAAAAAGAAATACCTCTGAGCATAGAAAAGTAGATGATCTAAAAGCATTTGAACAAAGAAAATATGTTTATTAAAAAATAAATAAAAACACAAATATTAAACTTGCTCTCTATTAAATACCTTGGTGTACATAGGCAATTCTCACTACAATAAAGAGTGCAAAATGCTGTATACCTGTGTCCATGGGTCAAATAATATACAGGAGCAGGGACCCCACACACATGGTTTCTGTAAAACAACTTGGGTGTTTTAATGACAATAAGGAAAGGAAGTGCAATATAATTTATAAATAAAAAATACAGTTGCATTACATGTTTTTTACAACTTAAAATCATTTCGCCTATTTTAAGGGTAGTTTTAGACAAAGAGTATAAGTATAGGCTTAGAGTGGCCCTTGGAGGTGAGTGCTGCTTCTTAGCATATATAACATGCTTTTATACTAAACAACTGGACATACAGAGAACATGTCAGAAATAACTAAGGACATGTGTGATGGTATTGTGTGTGTTACACTGTGGGACCCTCTCTGGCAATGTGTGAGGCTTTTGGCTGCTCTGGGAAACACTAAAGCAAACACACCAGTACCTGCAAGAAGAAGGAGACAGCTGAAGAAGACTCCCAGGAGAGATCAAAGAGATTAATACATTTAGCAGCTCTAGGATTGAGAACATTGCTAGTTCTGTCTACAAGGAAGGAGCAAGATCAGGGCACAGAGAAAGTCTGCCATAACCCACTATGGGCAATGCAGGATCCAGCAATCAATACTGAGTATTACTCATGAGTGTCAGCTCCCATAGGCCCATGCATCACATAGGTGGGGGTTACTAAGCATCTCAAGTGGCAGAGAGGAGGTGAGATCAGTGTCCCCCATAGTAAGTAGTGCATAATAATTACAGGGATGCCACTTAAGATGCGTTAAGATGCTTAGTAACCTTTCCTAAATGATACATTTGTTGTTTTTTATTTTGTTTGTTTTTAAGTAGCACTGAAAATTTGTGCAGCAAAAATAATTTTAAATACAAATAGTATAAAAGGCAAATCATATAGTTATCAACACACAATAAGATAAAATAAAAATAATAATTCAAACATCGAGAAAAAGCTTAATCTTCATAATTTGGGGTTCTATGGAATATATATTTTTCTTGTGTGTCTTATATAGGCAATAAAGTTACAAAAGCATTTATTTGAAATAAAATCAGTGATCTATCTATCTATCTATCTATCTATCTATCTATCTATCTATCGGTCCATCTCTACCTATCTATCTATCTATCTATCTATCTATCTATCTATCTATCTATCTATCTGTCTGTCCATCTCTATCTGTCCATCTCTATCTATCTATCTTTCTATCTGTCCATCTCTACCTATCTATCTATCTATCTATCTATCTATCTATCTATCTATCTATCTATCTATCTATCTGTCCATCTCTATCTGTCCATCTCTATCTATCTATCTTTCTATCTGTCCATCTCTACCTATCTATCTATCTATTCATCTCTATCTATTTATCTCTATCTATCTATTCATCTCTATCTATCTATCTATCTATCTATTTATCTATATCTATCTATTCATCTCTATCTATCTATCTATCTATCTATCTATATCTATCTATTCATCTCTATCTATATCTATCTATTCATCTCTATCTATCTATCTATCTATCTATCTATTTATCTATATCTATCTATTCATCTCTGTCTATCTATCTATCTATCTATATCTATCTATTCATCTCTATCTATCTATCTATCTATTTATCTATATCAATCTATCCATCTCTATCTATCTATCTATCTATATCTATCTATTCATCTCTATCTATCTATCTATCTATCTATCTATCTATCTATCTATCTATCTATCTATCTATTTATCTATATCAATCTATCCATCTCTATCTATCTATCTATATCTATCTATTCATCTCTATCTATCTATCTATCTATCTATCTATCTATTTATCTATATCTATCTATCCATCTCTATCTATTTATCTCTATCTATCAATCTATTATCTCTATCTATCAATCTATTATCTCTATCTATCTATCTGCATATCTATCTATCTATCTATGTAATAATTTGCAGGATATGGTTGTGAGCCACATGACATAATGAGGCTTACAAAATACTGTACAGTGTTGCAAGTCTTCAGGGTGTATATATATATATATATATATAAATAGATGTATCTGAGTAAGACAAGTTGTCTCATTGCCTCTGATTTAGGACAAACCTCATAGAAATAAAATGTATTCGGGAAATTATACAATTCTTATAACTGTGAATGTGTCCTAAACCGTGTAAATATGTCTTATAACAGGACTATATTCTAGTACATATTACCATATAATGTATTTGTCATCTGTGTTGGTTTTTTAATTAAAATAGTTATTCTCAAAAGAGTAAATGTACTCAAGCTGACAATTGTATATTATTAGGAATTTCCATCAACAAATGTAATGTCAGATCCAGAAGTAAACTTGCCACATTCCCTGTTTTTTTTTTGTTGTTTTTTTTTACATTATAGGGACAGTCCCCTACATCATGTTTAAAAAAAACTGCAATTTATTTAATTGTTTAAAAGTAAGGCAGCTATTTAGTTTGTTCTAGTCACACAGAAGGCTTCTTTTCTGAGTGTAGGACAGAGAGTTTATAAATGTAACAAAAGCCCTGAAAATGAAGGACACTCCATGATGTACACAGAACCTTAAGGATAGGGGTGGGTCACAAATGTTCATATTAGAGTAGGATAACCTCATTATAGCAGGTCTGTCATATGTGGGTGTGTACACTAGGGGGCGCTGCACATTAGTGCCCAGTACAAAGCAAGGTAGGGAAGTCCCATCACCCCACAATACAGAGGCAGCAATGGGAGGATTTACTAAGCATCTCAAGTGCGTCTTACAAGCATCACTTGATTTACTATGCACTTCATTTCACTTTATTTTAGATGAGAAGATACTTGAGAAGATAAGTGAATTTCCCAATTATTGTACTCCAAAGTAGCATGTGCTGTAGGCTTGAAATAAGAAGGAAAGAAAGAAGTAAAGAAAGAAAGACACAGATTGATAGAGATAGGTAGATATATATATAGATAGATAGACAAATAGATATATAGATAGATAGGTAGAGATCGATAGATAGATATAGATAGATATGAATAGATAGATATGAATAGATAAATAGATAGATAGATATGAATAGATAGATAGATATGAATAGATAGATAGATAGATAGATAGATAGATAGATAGATCAATGATTTTATTTAAAAGAAATGCTTTCGTAATTTTATTGCTTATATAAGACACACAAGAAAAATATATATTCCATACAACCCCGAATTATGAAGATTAAGCTTTTTCTCCATGTTTGAATTATGATTTTTATTTTATCTTATTTTGTGTCAATAACTATATGATTTGCCTTTTATACTATTTGTATTTAAAATTATTTTTGCTGCACACATTTTCAGTGCTACTTAAAAAAAACAAAACAAAAAAAAACAACGATAGATAGATAGGAAGAAAACCATTTTCAGGCAGGCTTTTTTGTTAGAAAATAAAGAATAGTATATATAATTTCTGGCGTATTTGTATGTATGTGACACCATATAATTGCTGCCCTGTTTCCTCACTCATTTCTCTATATCTTTCCCAAGCTTTGCACAGCACTGGCTGATGATCTGAGGAAATGTCATGCCTAAAAATATTGGTAACCAAAGCCATGTGAGTCATGTGACTTGCTACATATTTACATGTATTTCCTTCTGGTCATGCCAGGCTTATTTGCTATTTCTAGTTGGTATTTGCCATAGCCGCCATATACTCTGACCATACTGTGCTTTACTATACAATAAACCTGTGTAATGCTGCAATAAAATATTATTCTTACCTGATCTGATGATTATTGACTGTATACTTTGTGTTTTTATATTCTGAATCACTTCAACCACTTACCTTATACATATTAGAGAATTTAACCCCAAATTTTGACTCTTTACCAGGGTACAAAACATGTCACCAATAACATCACATATATAGGGCAGGAAAAGCACTAATGATAAAGTGTAAATAATTAAATTAATGTAAATCATGCCTATTGCAGTTGTAGTGATACACAAAGGGTATAATAAAAAAACACTGTTACACCATTACAGGCAAGTCAGCTGGCACAATTAAATAATGTGGATTTATTTAAAATGTCCAAAAGGAAGAAAAAACACAGTTAAATAAAGGGTTATTTTACTTGTTTGTTTTATATTATTGTTTTAAATCATTATAATGAATTTACACAGATAGATTTTACAATAAATAACTTTATTAGACATCACATAATATATTATATATTTATATACATTTTGTTACCAAATACTTTAAATAAACTGACCACATCTACTACAAACAATCATGACATTATTTACACAGGGTAGGACATTTTAAGGTATTTCTAGAAAATGGCACATTGTATCACAGGAATGAAGTTGTGTTGAATGCTGTGGAAATATTGGACTTTAATGTGAAATATATCAGGGTAATACCCTGTACACACCTGGTCTCGGAAGTAGTCCCTTCAGGGTTAGGAGGATACCTATTTACATCTTTATAAAGTTCAACATGTTTAATAATGACTTCCAACTACCTATTTGTGATGGAAAGTCTGTGGGTTTCATGGCTGATGGTAATCACTGCTGGTTGTCTACCATGGCACATGGGAGCTTGGGGTCCTCTGATGAAATGCTGTCTACTATAGAGGAGAGGCACTGGAGGCTGCTGGAGGCTGAGGACTGGTGTGGGCATCCCTCTGCAAATCACATATATACAGTATGAATACAAGGACTGGGCATGATGACAATGGGATGGAGAAGAAGGGAAGGAGACAGAAGAAAGCAGGAGAGAAACAATGATATATATATGTGTGTACAGGGAGAAATGGTAATAAATAAAGAGGTAGATAGATAGATAGATACACACACATATGTAAAGTAAAAATGAAACAAAATGAAATATAATTACACAAATACATAGATAATTACATTAAAATAGAGTAAGAAATGCAGGTATGACCATGGGTTAAGTATTGCTCAATTTGGTTGAGCAAGTTTAGTATTTCTTTATATTGTTTTTTATTTTATTTTTCCTCCTTTTATTTTCTTCTACTTTATTTGTTTATCTTTGTACCTTAACAAAGCATTAGAAATGATCTTGTTCCATTAAAGAATTCAAGAAGCCAGCAGAGCTTTACTTATAAATTGCTATAAAATAACACAACAGTATGAGAATGTTAGATAAGGAATACAAAGAAAAAGGAAAATTTGGACAAGGCGCATAGTAAAGACAAATAGTTATATATTCTATAACGGATACAGAACCCTTTAGAAACTAATTTGTAATATAGTATCTGTTATTTTTATGAATACTATGTGTTATAATTATATTATATAATGTAAATACTATTACAGTACAACAATTGTAATAACTGTTGTCTATATTCAATAAAACGTAACTGAAAAAAAAAAATAGAGTAAAAAAGAAACAGGGTAACTACATATGCACACATTATTACAGCATGTTGAGCCACCCAAGCAGTGAGCCAATAGTTTTTTATGATTCACATGTTGGTGTCAAACACAAGCCAGGCAAAGGGAAATGTCTATTTTTGACAATACAAAATACATGTGTGTGCCAAGAATAAACTGTGGGAATGACATTAGATTAATGTGTATTTTAATTACAAATAGATTATTTTATGACTAATTTTGGCGTAAATTTGTTTCTTTATATCCCTTATGCTGGATTGCACATATTTCTACACATACATGCACATATTATGTACTATGTACATTTGCATTATTACCTTCTTTTGGGTGCAGCTCTGCCACTCTGGAATGCTCTGGGATTTCCTGCCAGTCAGGTTGGCAGGTTCTTAGGAAATCTTCACTCTGGCCCTGGGATAATTATATTTAAAATCATTAAAATGCCTTCATATAATATTGTATTTCATAGCAATTGAGTTATTTACTACAGTGTATTTATTCCTGACTGTACAACACAACTCTGCCTAGCTATATAGTGTATGATAGAGCAGTATAGGTGCTTCTGTATCATTGTCACACAGTCCCCAGCCCCTCTTACACTTGCTTCCTTGCAGGGGTATGTGAGTGGCTCCTCTCCTGCTTTGTGGGGCTTGTCTTGTTGATCCAATCTATGCAACAGATCCTGCAGCTTCTCAATATAACTAATTGCACTGCGCAAGATTTCCACCTTGGGGAGCCTCTGGTTTGGGTTGGCCACAGTCCTTCTTTTTAGAGCCTCAAATGCCTCATTGATTTTCTTTAACCTCCTCCTCTCCCTCAGAGTGGCAGCTTTCCTCCTGTCTGTGGGGGCTGACTTCCTCTTGCAGGACTTGCAGGCCCACATCAGACATTGGCCAGGGCAGTGAGTCTGGAGTCCTGGTGGGGCCAGGACATGCTCCTCTCCACTGCTGTCACTTCCACCATCTGCTGGTAACTGATCATGGCAAGGGGACAGAGTGCCATCACTACCTGGGTACAGGGGAGACCCATCCGGTATGTCCAACTGTTGAAAGGCTCCATTGTCCCCATCTAAATAAAAGAAATAGGAACTTGTTTCAAAAAGGTCCATCATTCTGCTTTGCCCTTGGTTGCTGTGCCCTGACTGAGTGAAGTGATGTGCTCAAAACAGCAGAGCACTCAAAGAATTTAATTAGTACAGTGACATAAGGCTGTCTTTATATAGCTGCTGAAACCCTATCCAACTTCTATCTGTCCAAGTGCATCACCCTCCAAGTGTGATTCCAATGAGTGTCCTGTGTGAGAGACCCTGCACCCACTCTCTGCCAATGTGCCACCAGGCACCACAGGGAAATGGCTACTTATATCATAGAAGTAACCTTAACACTTACATACAGCATGATACCAGGATCATTATATTACTAATTACCCTGGACTCTAACTGTGCATACAAAAGATCATTAAAGGACCGGTGTGGCATTTTTTTCTATATTGTCTTTTTAACCAAAAAAAACTTGATAACGGGAAACATTCTCTTTAGGAAGTAGGAAATAATTAAACACAGCCCTGGCATTATTCACTTTGGTATGCAATTATTTTTTACTGAAGGCTCCCATATTTTTACTGAGCCTGCTTATTGCAGCATTCTTTTAGTCCTAATGAGAGCAATGACAGTTATAGATGTCACATTCAGATTGTGCAGATAGTTACTCCCTGTGTATTCAATATCTTCTCCCACCTCAGTGTTGTTGTTGTTCAGTTATGTCCGACTCTCAGTGGCCCTATGGATGACAGCACGCCTGTTTCTGTATGCTAATCCATAAGGTTTTCATGGCTCAAGATACTGGAGTGGGTTGCCAGTTCCTTCTCCAGTGGACTGCAATTTTTCTGACCTCTCTGCTATGATCTGGACATCTTGGGGTACCCTACATGGTATAGCTCACAGCTTCATTCAGATACACAAGCCCCTTCACCAAGGTAGTGATGGAGAAGGGGCCCACCTCAGAAGACCATTGGAAACATGATTACATATACAATAAAAAAAATAATACATTCTTTTTTTACATTATAAAAACATGATGCCTGTTTTCAAGTGTAATTCTTCAGAAGATATTAAAAATGTATGATCACGCTGGTAATGTAAAGTTGCATTTAAATCTTAATATATGTATAATGTATAGTGATGTCGCGAACATAAAATTTTCGGTTCGCGAACTACAAACGCGAACCGCCGCAAATGTTCGCAAACCGGCGAACCCGGCGAACCGCCATAGACTTCAATGGGCAGGCGGATTTTAAAACCCACAGGGACTCTTTCTGGCCACAATAGTGATGGAAAAGTTGTTAAGGGGACTAACACCTGGACTGTGGCATGCCGGAGGGGGATCCATGGCAAAACTCCCACGGAAAATTACATAGTTGATGCAGAGTCTGGTTTTAATCCATAAAGGGCATAAATAACCTAACATCCCCCTCCCTCATCATCCTCCCCTGTGTCTATTTCTTCCCTTCCTCATCACCCTCCCCTGTATCTCTTTACCCCCTCCCTAATCATCCTCCCCTGTGTCTCTTCTCCCCTCCATCATCATCCTCCCCTGTGTCTCTTTCCCCCCTCCATCATCATCCTCCCCTGTGTCTCTTCCCCCCCTCCCTCATCATCTTCCCCTGTGTCTCTTTCCCCCCTCCCTCATCATCCTCCCCTGTGTCTCTTTCCCCCCTCCCTCATCATCCTCCCCTGTGTCTCTTTCCCCCCTCCCTCATCATCTTCCCCTGTGTCTCTTCCCCCCTCCCTCATCATCCTCCCCTGTGTCTCTTTCCTCCCCCCTTCCTCATCACCTTCCCCTTTGTCTCATCCTTCCTCCCTCATCATCCTCCCACCTCCCTCATCATCCTCCCCTGTATCTCTTTACCCCGTCCCTCATCATCCTCCCCTGTGTCTCTTCACCCCTCCATCATCATCCTCCCACCTCCCTCATCATCCTCCCCTGTATCTCTTTACCCCCTCCCTCATCATCCTCCCCTGTGTCTCTTCCCCCCTCCATCATCATCCTCCCCTGTGTCTCTTTCCCCCCTCCCTCATCATCCTCCCCTGTGTCTCTCCCCCCCCCTCCCTCATCATCCTCCCCTGTGTCTCTTTCCCCCTCCCTCATCATCCTCCCCTGTGTCTCTTTTCCCCCTCCCTCATCATCTTCCCCTGTGTCTCTTCCCCCCTCCCTCATCATCCTCCCCTGTGTCTCTTTCCCCCCTTCCTCATCACCTTCACCTGTGTCTCATCCTTCCTCCCTCATCATCCTCCTACCTCCCTCATAATCCTCCCCTGTATCTCTTTACCCCCTTCCTCATCATCCTCCCCTGTGTCTCTTCCCCCCTCCATCATCATCCTCCCCTGTGTCTCTTTCCCCCCTCCCTCATCATCCTCCCATGTGTCTCTTTTACCCCTCCCTCATCATCTTCTCCTGTGTCTCTTCCCCCCCTCCCTCATCATCCTCCCCTGTGTCTCTTTCCCCCCTTCCTCATCACCCTCCCCTGTATCTTTTTTCCCCGCTCCCTCATCATCCTTCCCTGTGTCTGTTTCCCCCCTCCCTCGTCATCCACCCTTGTGTCTCTTCCCCCCTCCCTCATCATCCTCCCCCCTCCCTTGATGATAAGGGGGGGAAGAGACACAGGGATAAGGGTGAGGGGTGTTAGGGTAAGGGGTGTTAGGGATAAGTGTAAGGGGGTATTAGGGTTAGGTGTTAGGGTGAGGGGTGTTAGGGATAAGTGTGAGGGGTGTTAGGGATAAGTGTAAGGGGTGTTAGGGTTAGGAGTTAAGGTGAGGGATGTTAGGGTTAGGTTTTAGGGATACGTGTGAGGGGTGTTAGGGTTAGGGTGAGGGGTGTTAGGGATAAGTGTGAGGGGTGTTAGGGTTAGGTGTTAGGGTGAGGGGTGTTAGGGATAAGTGTGAGGGGTGTTAGGGTTAGGGTGAGGGGTGTTAGGGATAAGTGTAAGGGATGTTAGGGTTAGGTGTTAGGGTGAGGAGTGTTAGGGATAAGTGTAAGGGGTGTTAGGGTTAGGTGTTAGGGTGAGGGATGTTAGGGTTAGGTGTTAGGGATAAGTGTGAGGGGTGTTAGGGTTAGGGTAAGGGGTGTTAGGGATAAGTGTGAGGGGTGTTAGGGTTAGGTGTTAGGGTGAGGGATGTTAGGGTTAGGTGTTAGGGATAAGTGTGAGGGGTGTTAGGGTTAGGGTGAGGGGTGTTAGGGATAAGTGTAAGGGGTGTTAGGGTTAGGTGTTAGGGTGAGGGATGTTAGGGTTAGGTGTTGGGGATAAGTGTAAGGGGTGTTAGGGTTAGGGTGAGGGGTGTTTTGGATAAGTGTAAGGGGTGTTAGGGTTAGGTGTTAGGGTGAGGGATGTTAGGGTTAGGTGTTAGGGATAAGTGTGAGGGTTGTTAGGGTTAGGGTAAGGGGTGTTAGGGATAAGTGTGAGGGGTGTTAGGGTTAGGGTGAGGGGTGTTAGGGATAAGTGTGAGGGGTGTTAGGGTTAGGTGTTAGGGTGAGGGGTGTTAGGGATAAGTGTAAGGGGTGTTAGGGTTAGGGTGAGGGGTGTTAGGGTTAGGTGTTAACGTGAGGGATATTAGGGATAGGTGTTAGGGATAAGTGTGAGGGGTGTTAGGGTTAGGGTGAGGGGTGTTAGGGATAAGTGTGAGGGGTGTTAGGGTTAGGTGTTAGGGTGAGGGATGTTAGGGTTAGGTGTTAGGGATAAGTGTGAGGGGTGTTAGGGTTAGGGTAAGGAGTGTTAGGGATAAGTGTGAGGGGTGTTAGGGTTAGGGTGAGGGGTGTTAGGGATAAGTGTGAGGGGTGTTAGGGTTAGGTGTTAGGGTGAGGGGTGTTAGGGATAAGTGTAAGGGGTGTTAGGGTTAGGTGTTATGGTGAGGGATGTTAGGGTTAGGTGTTGGGGATAAGTGTGAGGGGTGTTAGGGTTAGGGTAAGGGGTGTTAGGGATAAGTGTGAGGGGTGTTAGGGTTAGGTGTTAGGGTGAGGGATGTTAGGGTTAGGTGTTAGGGATAAGTGTGAGGGGTGTTAGGGTGAGGGTGAGGGGTGTTAGGGATAAGTGTGAGGGGTGTTAAGGTTAGGAGTTAGGGTGAGGGGTGTTAGGGATAAGTGTAAGGGGTGTTAGGGTTAGGTGTTAGGGTGAGGGATGTTAGGATTAGGTGTTAGGGATAAGTGTGAGGGGTGTTAGGGTTAGGGTAAGGGGTGTTAGGGATAAGTGTGAGGGGTGTTAGGGTTAGGTGTTAGGGTGAGGGGTGTTAAGGATAAGTGTAAAAGGTGTTAGGGTGAGGCATGTTAGGAATAAGTGTGAGGGGTGTTAGGTCTTAAGGATAAGTGTGAGGGGTGTTAGGGTTAGGTGTTAGGTTGAAGGGTGTTATGGATAAGTGTGAGGGGTGTTAGGGTTGGGTGCTAAGGTGAGGGGAGGATGATGATAAGGGGGGGGGAAGAGATACAGGGGTGTCCTTGCAGCAGAGATCAAAAGAGTCCTTCAGGACTGTATTGCACACTGTGTACAGTAGCCTAGCTATGGTTTTCCCTATTGATGCAGTATCACCTACACTAAGCCTCCTCTCAGTAAGACTGCAAGTTAGTTATGATTCCAAAATCGCTGCTGTCCATGAGTTAGAAGGGTCTGGAAGGCAGGGTATGATGCTGATTGGCTGGAATGTGTCTGCTGACTGTGAGTTGCAGGGTCAAAGTTTGCTCAATGATAAAGTATAGGGGGCGGGTCGAATATCGCATATGTTCACAGTTCGCCGTGAACGCGAACATGCTATGTTCGTCGGGAACAGTCAGCCGGCGAACTATTCGCGACATCTCTAATAATGTATAATGTAAAAATAATTTTTTTTTTTACCAAAGCCATTATAAATATGCAACTTTTGTTATTTGGAACAAAAACAGAGTTTTAAGGTGACCCTTACACTGCTTTCTTTATTATGCTATTTTTTTTGGTAATACAAATGCATTAAATAAATACACTTATACAAGCTGTAGCACTCACCTTTTATTGCTACAAGACCCATGTATGATAGGTGATTAAAGTTGAGCAATTAATGGAACTGCAGCTGTAGTGTGATTTGCTTCTGATAGTTTGAGCCAATCAGATTACACAGCTCAGAATTCTAAGTGACAGTGACATAAATGGAACAGATTTTTTTTGCTCTCCTCAAACATGAAGCATTACCTGGAGAAATAGGCAAGTTCTTTAACTGTTAACCCCTTCTGGATCACTACCTTGTTGTGGTGAAGTGACTTGTGTACCTTAATGAAGCTGTGGGCTGAATCATGTAGGGTCACCCAATATAGGCAGGTCATAGCAGAGAGATCAGACAAATCACAGTCCACTGGAGAAGGAACTTGCAACCCACTCCAACATCTTTGCCAAAACAGCTTATGGATAAGCACAAACAGAGACAAGATGCGCCTGTGAGCTACGGTCCATGGGGTTACAGAGAGTCAGACACGACTGAACAACAACATAACCTTTAAATAGCATAATATATATAATACATAGTTATTCTTGTCTAAATGCTCTCTTTTATAAGACATAAATGTAAGTGTCAGTGGAAGTTCCTTTATAACGACTCTAGGGGACATACTCTATAGCCAGTCTTTGTTTTAGTGTCATGGCAGGAAATACTAATCTATGACTATGTGAAAATCCAAGCTGTATCTAAACATGTCAAGTTATGGGTCGTGTTGCCCATGTCTAATAGTCACAGGTCTTATGGGAAGCCTGGAAAGTGATATAATCCAAATCAGCACACATCCTGTGCTTGTAGCTGGCAGCCGCACACATTCTGTTCTTAGCATTACTTCACAACTTGAAATATATACCCTGACAACCTGCCTCTATCACGTGACCCACAATGCAGCACAGTACTTCATACAATTACTTCACAACTTGTCACAACTTGTCACAACTTGTCACAACATGTCACATGACTCTCTGCAAGAAATAATGCAACAACTTTTCAATTTAAAAGCCTATTAAGAATATAACGTTTTCTTAATATTAAAGGCATATAGAAGTTCCCTGGAATATGAGAGCATCTGATAGATGAGAATCAGTAGTTTATATAAACATCCTTTGTATGAAAAAATCCCAAAATAAACATTAAAAAACTTACCCAAGAGTTTGCATCATTTCTTTAGTTTTATGGCAGTTGAATTTGAGAAGTAATAATCTTGAAAATGCAAACTAAATTAGCATAAAATTCATAATTTGTTGTAGCCAATCAGAGGCATCTACAATATTATAGCAGTATGGTGATTCAGTCTCCACAGCAAAGCATCATGGCATTTGCAGTGTTTTTTTCCCCCATCACACCCCCCCTTCTCTTCCCTTGAATGATGCAACTGCTCTGGATCTCTGTACTGTGCAGCTACTTGGAAGGTTAATATAGAGTTAAAAAACATACCTGAATGCAGTGTTTCTATTGGTAGGTACCGGATGCCTATGTAGACACCTATGGGGTGTGGAAATCAATTCTTTAAATAAAATAAATCTGTATGTGTATAGAATGACTCCATGTAATGTGTGTTTCTGATATAAGCAGCATGTGTTATATTAGAAAAAGGTAAAAAACAGGGAAACTTCCATATACTTTTAAGTAAATATTTGAAGCAGGTAACCTTCATATGCTTCTAAAGCTAATATATTTATATTAATATTTCACTGAATAACATCTAAATAGCATGTAGGAGTAACACCTTACTCCTCCTAGACTAATGCCCTAAAAAATAAATAGGACAGGGTCAAGAAAAATGCTAAGGAGCTTACTGCAAACAAACAAGCCACAGGCCATGATTTAACGCTGATTTTCTGGCTTCTTGGTGTAGGTAGAGTAAGCAGCCACAAAGCTTTTTAGAACATTTTTAACATATTTTTAATAATTATATTTTACCATATTTATGCGGTTTACTTGCTTCCTATGAGTATTGTAAGTAATACGCTTACCATGTCTAACATGAGGGCGATGCACAACTGCACTTTATCTAGGCACACTTAAAGCCTGACCTGAGCTTTCCCTTTGAGAGGTACACTGTACATGGGTGTGTGCACACCTCAGGGCCCCCTCCAGTTCCAACTCAAATATATTTATATAATATTATATAATTATATAATATAATATATATATTATATAATATATATTTGTTTTTCATAAAATGTTCTTTTCTTTTTAGTGGAGCAGGATCATTTTTTAAAATAAAAAATAAATTAAACTGAACTGGGCCCTCCCAGAGCAGGGCCCCGGTGCATTTCACCAGCTGCACTGGCAGTAGCTCTGTCCCTGACCACAGATTTGAATACATGAAAGTTCCTGACCTCAGTCTTTCATGACCTCCAGCTCTAAAACTGAGAATCCGGGCAGCCTACCCTGACCTTGACTTGTCCGGCAGTCTTCTAGGAATTTATGACATTTCTTTGAGAGTTCTGAAGATAAAACACTGATGACATTACACAATATTTTTATAAATACAAATGCATGGTAAAATATGTCATGTGGTAATAAAATATTCAGCTGGTCTGCATATCAGTAATAAGGTCCAGTATGGCCTCTAGGGCATCTATAGCGTCCATTAAAACCATATAATTGTCATATAATCTTTCATCTTGAAGACACAAATATTGGGAGTTTCCCTTATTCTGCTAGGTAAAGACTTTATAGATAAAGAAGGAAAGCTGGACACCCCTGCCTTTATTCTCTTGCAACACCAACCAGATAGAGATCTTATTATTCACTACATATACCAATCTGCTCATCCATTTCAACTTCTGGTGAAACAGGAAAGAATACAAGAAAGTCGTCTTTTCTAATTGCTCCTGATAATCTTTACATTAATAGCAGCTATTGCTTATCAGCCAGTATCGGAAAGGTGTTCCTTGCGAGGCAAACCGGCTTCCTCGCTACTGAATGATGAAGTGAGGATCCCATTACAGCTCTCCAGTTTCCACATTGTTGGTATTTATGACATATAGTTTTTAATGGCAGATGCTGTAGTGCATGTGTCAGGATCCATGTTGACAAATGGTCACCACTGTACAAACACATTTACTATTTGGAATTTTTTTAGATTCAAGGGTTTATGCATAGTACTATAAATTACTACATTTTGGGGAGCTTTTGTTGCATATGGTTAAATAATATGTCCTTTGGCTCTGACAAGTCTTCAAGTCTTAGAAATATAAGAAGTGTTGAGAGACAAAGTGGCAAACACACACCAAAATACATTTCTTGGAATTTTATTTGTATTTTGGTTCTTTTGGATGTGTTGTATCCCCAGCACACATATTGCTTTGATTTATTTTACAAAAAGAGTTTTAATAGAAAAGGATGATATGTCAGAATTTATCTATTTTTCCATTTTATTAGTTACTTCTTCTCCAAGGATAAATATGTAATGTTACTTTTTTACATGCAATATGCTTATCATTGGTATTGTTTTATGTGATTTCATTTCCATATCTGTTTTGTTTATTTGACTCCACTATCTGATTCTTCTATCCTAGAGGATGTTTTTTAGTATCAAGGCCTTTCCGAGAATGGATTTATGCATATATACCATAAACAAAATGACTTATTTAACTTTGAAACGTCATGGGGGAATTTACTGAGCATCTCAACTGTATCTCATGTCATCCCTTGATTTACAATGGGGAATTACAGCCCTTCTCACCTCATCTCAGCTAAGAAAGTGCTCAGTAAATTCCCCTCACATGTAGAATCACACAAATATAATAGATATAATAGTAACAAGGCCTTATGTTTGAATTTTTTTGGAATCTATTTCATTCTTCCATAATTCTATGTTCACATTACTATAACCAAGACTTACATATGTTAAAATAAGTTTATCCCAGGGATTTACTATTGTGCTGTCCTCCAGTTCCATTGATTATACTCATATATATATATATAGTAAATAAAAAGTACAACTGTGTTCACACTTGAATGTCTAAAGCAAGTTAAAAAACCTGCTTCCTGCTCAGAGTTCCGAGAAAAACAGTATTTACGCTGCATTCTGGGAAGTTGAGCTGGGACACACAAATATGCCCACAAATGCCTTGCTCTTCATTCCATAGCCATTATCAAAAATGGCTTCCTTTAAGCTTATGCATGCTGTATTACACAGCTTTAATGCAAAGCTAAGGTTGGAATAAACACAGGCTGAGTATCCAATCCATGTACAGCTGTTTCAAGCTTACTGGCTATCATCAGCATGGAGCGAGTTCTCAGCTTGTGTTGTGGACTTTATGAGTAGGTAGTTCACCACAGCAGTCATTTTTTTAATATGGTGGGCAAAAGAGCGATAGAAGCCCTCCACCCTACATTAGTACAGTAAATAAATAGTACATCTGTGTTCACACTTGAATGTCTAAAGCAAGTTAAAAAACCTGCTTCCAGCTCAGAATTCCGAGAAAAACAGTTATTACACTGCATTCTGGGAAGTTGAGCTGAGACACACAAATGTATATATATGTTTGTTTTTTTTCAATCAGTTTTATTAATTAGCAAAGATGCTAACATACAAATGGTGCGACAAAATACAACAAAGTCGCTAATGAAAAGTAAATACAAACAGAAAGAGATTGAAACTATCAGAAACCTATTTAAACTAAACTAAATTAAATAAAAAAATAAATCAAAAATAGTTAAAAAAAAGATATATATATCTCAAGTGTATATTGCCAAGAAATTCAAGACCTCCCTCCCACCCTAGACCTCGAGAAGATCTCCAGCCAGCCAGGTCAAGTTTCAAATTGAAAAACAGTAAGTTTGCTATGGTATTGGAATACTGTGTGAGGAAGCCAACCATGGGGACCCCCAAGTTATAATGAAAAGGGGTAGCGAGTCTTCTAGAATGTGGGAGAGTCACTCATTAATTAGAAGATAATTGAATTTGGAGATAACCATTTGTAATTGAAGGGAAGAGGATTTCCACTGGCGTGCAATATGACTTTTAGAGGCTAACATTAAAAATTGCATCAACTTGTTTTGATGCAGAGATAATGAAGGGATGCGATGGCCTAGTAGGCCAACTTCGGCTGTTGGGTTAATTTTTGGGGCAAATATGTCAGAGGCAAGTGAAAATACTTCTTGCCACAGTAATCTAACTTTAGGGCAATCCCACCATGTATGGAGGAAGGAGCCTACTATCCCACATTCTCTAAAGCAATTTGGTGTTAATTTCCATTTATAAAGCTTGTCTGGAGTATGGTATGTCCTGTGGAGAACTTTAATGGAAGTTTCCAAGATACTACTATTTAGGGAGCCTTTAGTCAAATTTAACCAGGATGACTCCCAGATATCTTGAGTCCAATTACAGTTTAGGTCCCTCTCCCAATTTCGCATGTAAGTCAATTTAGACTGATTTAGGTCAGTATTGATTGAGTCATAAATAAGGCTAATAGCACTTTTCATGAGAGGGGTTTTGTCACATAGTTTCACTAGCCAAGATGACTGGGGTGTACTAAGTGAGAGTTCCTGCTTCTGAATGAAGTGTTGATCAGTGTGATCGAACTTGAGAAGCTGATCATCTTTGTACCAGGAACCTCCACGTAGGAGGCCCAAGCCTCACCACCAGTTAAGAGAGAGGGGGGAGATTTGAATTGCAAGTTATGGATGAGGGATTAGTGAAGTGAGTGAGGAGTACTTAGGGGTAAGGCTTCTTGTTTGTCTAGTCCATTGCCAAATTGTAAGTGATTGAAACAGTCATTGAAACAATGTTATAGCTGCCTGTGATTGGTCAAAATGAATGATTAATTTATGCTAATATAGCTAAGGTTTTCAAGGAGCATTCCTTCTCAAAATCAAGTGGCAGAAAACTGAACACATTTGCAAACATCAGGGTAAGTTTATTACTGTTTATTTTGTTTTTTGTTTTCATGTAAAAAATGTTTTCATACACTACTGATGATTCTCCTCTATCAGATCCATTCATAATTCAGGAAACTTAAATATGCCTTTAAAATATGTCACCACTTTATAAATAGCTCCAATAGTAACCATGGTAGTATATTTTAGCTTCACTTATCCCCACTTTTACCCTTGCTTAAAGGTATACGCTGGGTTATGAATGCATCAGATAGAGGGGAATTATGATTACATTTATTGGCATGCACTAAGTTTTTTTAGCTTTGCATAAAAAAAACTGGTGCAGGTGATTTTTACATCCCCAGATTGAACTAGGCTTCTTAGGGTTCATTTTGTAAAAATGAACCCGTTATGTGAGCATGCTCAGCTTTGCAGACAATCAGCAATGCTGTATGCAACCAGCTAGATAATGCTGCTACACTCCTTAGAACTAAAGATCCTTAAAGGACCATAAATCAACATTCAAGTAAAAATTGTTCTTTAGACATAAACCCTATCCTTGATCAATTCTGACAAATTATAATTGTACTGAAACCAAACATTTCAGCTTCTTCTTCCTATTCTAATCTGTCTTCTAGGCGAATGAGCATTTATGCTTGATTTATGGTCCTGCAATGACCTGCAAGAGAGCTTGCGTCCATGGTCTCTGTGCATGTGTCTCTGTGGGAGTGTCTGTCTGGGGCTGGGGAGGTGATGGGGCAATTCACTGGGGCTGAGAGAGATTTCAGGGGCAATTCACTGGGGCTGGTGGAGGTGATTCACTGCGGTAGGGGGATGTCACAGGGACAATTCACTGGGGCTGAGGGAGCTAACAGGGGCAATTCACTGGGGCTGGGGGGTTACAGGGGCAATTCACTGGGGCTGGGGAAAGTTTCACCTGGGATGTTAGGTACATAAAACAATCAGTGAATGAAGGGACACAGACCTTGTTCTTGGTATTACAGAAATTAAGAAAAATATTAAGGAAAGCTGCAGCTCAATTCACAGACCAAAAACATACAATGTTTTATGTATGCTAATTTTCGCTGAGATTTTCAGGGGGTGTCAACACTGATAGAAAACAGTTTGGAAATGCAAGAAATTCAGCAAACTTTATGGTAACCGTTTAAATG
This sequence comes from Discoglossus pictus, assembly GCA_027410445.1. Lineage (NCBI taxonomy): Eukaryota > Metazoa > Chordata > Amphibia > Anura > Alytidae > Discoglossus > Discoglossus pictus. Next base: position 292,231,718 of record CM050167.1, on the reverse strand, counting down.
TTTATTTTGGTATTTTTTCATGCAAACATTTTTTTTCATACACTACTAATTCTCCTCTATCAGATGCATACATAATCCAGCTCACTTGCATATACCTTTAAATAATAATATACAACATTAGCAGCTGTACTAATCATGGACAATCTTTTGAAATAAAAAATAAGAATTTTTGAACCAGAGCTAGATTATGAGGGTGTGATTATGTATCTATCAATGGAAGGAGGAGTGAGGCGGAGGGAAGAGGTTTTTATTAGATAATTGGATCTGATTTAAATTGACACCACATCCCTTGTCCCTTAAAAATCCAGAAGCATTACTGAAGCAACCACAGCTCTCCAAAAAGGTACCCACTCCTCTCTTAGACACACACACACTTCCACCAAGGTAGAGCCATCAAAATTAATTTTTCTCTCAGATTAAAAAATATTTTTTGTAATTTTTTTAAATAAAAAGTTATATATAAATGCACTGGTCCTCTAACAGACATGTGATAAATTAGGCTGAATGAGAGGTTTACCATAAACTGTCCATTGCATCCATAAACCTATTCTATTTTTTTATTCAGCCTATTTTATATTATTTTTATGGTAAATAATTCTCAGAACAGAAGCCTACAGACAAGGGATGAGAAAAATGACTGGAATGCCTTTAGTAATTGTGTTTGTCAGACACAAGCAAATGTACAGTGATTTGTCAGAGTTTTGCTACTTGGCATCATTTTTCTGTCTTAGTAAACAGTCCCCAGTGAGTGCTGTAAAATGATGGAGTGCAATAATGATGTGCTCACTTTTCAGGATTATTACTGTTTAGTGGTGGGAAGGATTGTTAAACCAAAGTCACAGGTGGCAGGAACATGTATTAAATACGTACTTTATGGAGAATGGTAGCCATCTGGAAAATCTCAAACCAGTAGCCGCTCTGCTGATGTGCTGGTTCTTCGTTTAATGATACTTTGATTTTTTTTAATTTTAACCATTTACTGATACTTCTAAGAGTACACCATGAAAGAGTATACTCCTTCCACAAGAGCTGTCATTTAAAAGAAACTTTAGGTTTTAGAAACTCTGTGTGCGAAGGATTTTCCAATCACCTCTCTGCAAAGTATCACACAGTACCAGAAATTATTTTTTTCCTAGACCTATATTATTATTATTTTATTATTTTTATTGTTATTATCAGAATATTTTGTTAATACATTCCAAAAGAGTGGAGGGCACAGTTATTGAGCTTAATATATATATACACAGTGCAAAAGCACCAAAAACATTGAAAACTCACAAACTTACAGTGTAAAGGATTTGGATGATGAAAACCGGTGATAGATAAATTAATTAATATTAAGGCTAGAGGTGATAAGCCTCTTAAAACAGATGAGTTTTTAGTAGGTTTTTGAAGGATTTGAGGCAGAATGACAGTCTAGTGGAGCGAGGCAAGAAGTTCCAAAGAATAGCATCATTAGAAAAGTCCCAGGGGTGAGAATGAGAGGAGGTGATAAGAGAAGCAGATAGAAGAAGGTCGTTAGCAGAGTGAAGAGGGCGGTTGGGAGAATATTTTGAGATGAGAACAGAGATGTAAGAGAATGCATTGTTTTTGAGAGCTTTATATGTTAGGGTCATGATTTTAAATTTTATTCTGGAGGCTACAAGAAGTCAGTGGAGTGACTGACAGAGAGGCGCTGCAGACATTGACCATTGAGTGTAGAAGATGAGTCTAGTGGATGCACTCAATATGGATTGGAGTGGGGGCAGACGGGTTATGGGGTGGCCAGGGAGGAGTACGTTGCTGTAGTTGAGAAGAGATATGATGAGAAAGTGAATTTTAATCTTTGTGGTGCCTTGTGTCAGATAATGACAGATTTTTTAGATGTTTTTTAGGTGAAAATGACAAGATTTTGTGATTGATACATTGTATATGAAAAATTAAAGAGAGGGACGGGTCCAGTAGAACCCCAAAAGAACAGGCCTGAGACGAGGGAGTGATGATGGCATTGTCAACAGTGAGTGAAAAGTGAGCAGTAGAGGCTGAGGAAGTGGATTGGAGGATTAAGCTCAATCTCAGACATGTTGAGTTTGAGTTGACGGCGGACATCCAGGCGGATATGCTAGAGAGGAAGTTGGCAACTTGAACTAGAAGAGAGGAGGATAGTACTATATGACAGTAATTTACTAAATTATTATTATTACTACTTTTTATTTGTAGCGGCAACATATTCTGTAGCGCTATACAGGGGTTAAGATCAATGCAAAAAACAATAGCAGTATTAACACATTGCAAAGGATGGAGGGCCCTGTCTTTGAGCTTAGAATCCGGGGGCCATAGTGCTTTCCCCAAAGCACCGTGTAAGATTGGAAACTCGCAAACTTACAATCTAAAATACCAGGCAATTCTACCCTGAACAGGAGAAACAGCAAACCCCAGACATACGTTTCGGCCTCTATGGGTCTCGTCAGTGAGGTGTAGCACAGTGAGAAAGGGGTCCCCGTCTGGAGTCCCATATCACCCATGGGGAGACTAATCCCTAAGGGTCATTTGCATAAACAAGAAAACAAAGTCAGAGGTGCTCAATCAGAGAACGAACTAACCTTAATAGGTTAGTTCTGTGGACGTGATAACCCACTCTGCGAGCAACCTCTTTTAGCTCACTTATGCCCACTCACTAGAGTGACCCAGCCCCGGAATAGCAGGCAATTCTACCCTGAACAGGAGAAACAGCAAACCCCAGATGTATAACTAAGAGGAAAGAAGGGAAATGAGTGATATGTTAGAAACCTTCAAATATAACAAACATTTTAAGTTCAGACGAAACTATTTTCCTGAAAAAGAGGAATGCATGAAATTGAACTCATGGTGTGAACTGGAGGGGAGATTAGATGAAAAAGTAAACATTACAGAAAGTGTTGAAGATAGGGGGACAATGCAGGTAATGCTGTTTGCCACACAATGTAAGTCTTTTGGTCCTCTGAGTACCATTGCGAACCTCTCCCCTTGCGTACTTTTGGTCGTCTGAGCACCTTTGGCCCTCATTGCAAGCCCTGCACTGAGCGCCTTTGGCCCTCATTGCGAGCATCTCCCCTCATATACTTTTGCTTCTCTGAGCACCCTCAGCGTTCATTGTGAGCCCTGCGCTGAGCCCCATCGGCTCTCATCGCGTGTCTCGCAATGAGCGCCTTTGGCGAGGGCGCAAGGGCAAACCGTTTGTTTAGTTGTGTAAATCGCCATTTTAGACTGGTAATGTTATTAGTTGCAGGTTAGTGTTGGCTTCGATTGTCTATGTATTACACAGGTCTGGAGCATTTTCTGTACTTCCTAATGGTGTATTTTATACCTCGTACGTTCCTGGGTAAAAGTCTTGTGCCTGGCGGTGTTTTGCGTGGTTAGGGGTCGTGCAGCCTTGTTTAGTTTTTTTCGTCAGCCATTTTTTTTTTGTCGCTTAAGCGATTTTCGAGTGCCAAAACTTGGCAAATTGTGTTTAAATTGTCGTGCAACCTCAATCCCAGACATCCTGGCTGTCCCCCCGTGGTGTGTGTGATGTTTATTCATTTTATTTGGTCATTTTATTTGTGTTTTTGTTGTTTTTGTGTTTTTGTTGTTTTGACCTCCTTTTTTTTTCTTCTAAGTGCCGTGGGTTGTATTTTTTTTCTAAGTCCCGCTTTCCTTTTTGCAAAGTGTTACGGGCCGTAATTTTTCCACTGGATTTTTTCAATCTGCTACGGGTCTCGCATTGTAAATTGTGTAATTGAGATTTCTGTTGATCTGTAGTCCCACAGGTCGTAGGGATGAGCCCCTATGGCGCTCATCTCCGCCACGCAATGAGCGCCTTTGGCGCTCCTTGCCAGCAACTGCGGCCCTCGCTTTGCGAGGGCCACAGTTGCTGCGGGCTCGTCGAGGGAGCCCGCAAGCGCTAGCAACAACCCGCAATGCTCACAACTACTGTATATATGTGACTAGCGAATTGCCCGTCAAAAAATGACGGCAATGAAATTGTAAGGTAGCTAATGCTGTTTGGTGTGTAATAATGAAATATGTAATACATTAATAAATGAATATACTTTACCTATTTTGAAGCATTGTGTTGAAGAGCTGGCAATGTGTTTTGATGTTGCTGCAGCATTAGTGGTGTGGAGCTGCTGTGTAAGTGTGATGAATGTGTGCAGTGTAATAGTGTGCGTGCGCGAGACCAAACCGTTAGCGTAGCCGTGTACTTCCGCATTGGCGTAAAATGGCAGGTAATGTGTGGTATGCGTCTTAGCGGAATATCCGTAGGTGTTTTGTGGTGTTTTGCGAGTTTCTTTGGTGCTTTGCGTGTTTAGAGTGCTGTAGCCTCGTTTTCGTTTTGTTCGGCGGCCATTTTTTCTCTCGCTTAGAGAATTTTTTAGTGTCTAAACTCTTTTATTTTGAGTTAAATGAAGGTGTAAGTTGCTTTTTTGAGGTCCTGGATGCTCCCTCTTGCTGTAGGGAAGCTTTTTATGTATGTGCTGTGTGTATTTATTGTGTTTTGAATTTTGTAATGTTTGCGTGTTGCGTCCGAGTGTTGCGAGGTCGTAATGTGTGTTAACGTGTCTCGTATGTTGTTTGCGTTGCGAGGTAAAGTTTGCGAGGGTCGTAGTTGGTGTGTCGTGTTGTTTGCGTTGCGACGTAAAGTTTGCGAGGGTCGCAGTTGCTGGCAAGGAGCGCCTTCGGTGCTCCATGCCAGCAACTGAGGCCCTCGCCCGCAGCCCTCGCTTCACGAGGATCGCGGCTCGCTATGCGAGCCCGCAAACGTTAGCAACAACTCGTACGCTCACAACTATATATGTGATAATTAAATCACGCCTTGCATAAGCATAAGGCTATCCTGAGGTTTTATTAAGTGAAGCTTTTAGATGCATAGAATGGGACGAATGGGGGCCCCTTTACAATCTTTTACATTGGCAAGTTAAATGTCAAGTTGTCATGTAATTACCAATGCATCGATCACAATCCAGCAAAAACTCAGCGATGCGTGACGGCAGCTCTGAATAAAGTAAAATGAGCTGCATTGACAACTTAGGGTTAGCTGTCACATTCAAATCTCCCTCCAAACCATCCCAATCGGATATTCCAGTGCCTCACAGAATTTACTATCTGTGCATAAAAATGCCTCTAAAATAATTCAATTAATTCAATTGTCAGATCTGTTGCTATGATTAGTCATTTGAGTTGTATATGAGTGATATATGAGGCTTGATTTCTAATATCTGACACAATTAAGGGGTAATAACGTGCACCCTTACACACTAGTTATCACTGATACTGGGAGATCTCATGAATCCTGCTCAGTACTCATAAGCCCAGGGATCTCAGAGGGTTTCCCCATTTTAAGTAGGGGAACCCAACAAATCCCTCCTACAATGTGATGAAGGGAACTCTTCGCCCACAAGCAGAATGGAACTCCCTAGATCCTCTGCCCCGCTAACCCCCGATGCTAGCAATCCTCAATCTTCTGGGTGTTTGAAAGAAACCCTCCACCTAAAAAACCTGATGTTCTGAAAAGAAATCAAAAATGCTAATGGAGCTCCCCCGCCGCAAATGGATTTACTATGCATTTGTGACTTATATACAGTATTTTATGTTTTATGGCTTTTAATTATCAATAATATTTCAGCCAATCAGAACTGATTTTTGGATATCACCCTCTTTCATGAGAAAATTGTTTCAACCAATCAGAATGTTCAGATTTGGTTGGTCAATCTAAAAATCTGTGACAAGGGTAAATTATTGGAGCCACAGAGATACTTTAATGACTTTTGTATTATATTATGATTATTAGGAGCCAAGGGGCTCAATGAGGATTAATTTTAGAGGATTAATTTTAGATGCTTCTGAGGTCTTTAAATGATCTCCATAGGGATTGACAGTAGGTGTCATGGAAGCCCTGTAAGGCACTTGCATCTGTTTTCCAAAAAGCTTGATCTTTAGATAAACAAGGCAAGAGGCAACAGATGTATCCACTACTGGTTCTTACTCACTTTCCATTCATATTTGGTTCCTCTATGTATCCTTCGATCTCGATTACCATTGTCTCTCCACATGCAATGTTATTTTTCTGCTGTACTATTCTCTTTCTTTCTTCATTGATCATTTCCTGCCTCTTCTGTTTCACTTCTCTTTATTTTGGTCATTTGTCCTTCTTCATATCTGCACCTCCTCTCCTCCCAGTCCCCATGTCTTTACCAAGTGTAAAATAATGCCTGTTCCTTAGCTCGGAAGAAAGACAGTAACATGTTGAAAAACAGGTGGCTTATAAATGGGTGCAAGGTTGAGCTCAATAATAGTGCACATTGCTTTACAATTTAAGTGAAAGCTCCTCTCCTCCTATAGTAGCACCCCTCCATGACATTCATAAATACTACTGAAGCTCACAGTATCTTCTCTGTATATAAAAGGGGAGATTTACTAAAGGATTGCTGTGTCATCATGTGATTTTCTAAGAGTGTTTTCTTCTTTAAATGTGAGCCTATTGCTGCTCATCGCAAGTTATTGTGTTAAGGTGTTTTATGGGCGAATATATATATATATATATATATATATATATATATATATATACATACAGTAAACTCCCTGTCATCCGGCACCCAGTTATGCCAGTTTAGCCAGAGTTTTTGAAAATGGGGAGTTTGTTTTCGGATCTTGTACGTCTTTCTCACTGTGCTACACCTCACTGACGAGACCAATAGAGTATGTGTTTGGTGGTGTTTTGCGTCTTTAGGATCCTGTAGCCTCATTTTAGTTTTTTATCTCGCTTAGCGGATTTTCGAGTGTCTAAACTCTTCTATTTCGACTTAAATTGAGGTGTAACTTCAGTTTTCGAGGTCCTAGGTGCTCCCCCTTGCTGTCGGTAAGCTTTTTATGTATTTGTTGTGTGTATTTATTGTATTTCTAATGTTGTTAGGCTTGCGCCGGTTGCGTCCTTGCTTTTGGACCGCGTACGTCTTTTTCGGAAAATTCAAATGCGTTTGGTCGTGTTTTGCGTGTTTAGGGTCCTGTAGCCTCGTTTTCGAGTTCCTGGGTGCCCCCCCTTGCTGTCGGTAAGCTTTTTATGTATTTGTTCTGTGTATTTATTGTGTTTTTAATTTTTTGATGTGCGCGGGTTTCGGGCGGTAAGGTCGTATTTTTGCGAGGTCGTAATGTTTTTTTTTGTAAGTCACGCATCTCGTATTTGTTTCTTGTAAGTCTGTAAATTTTGCGAGGTCCGCAGTTGCTGGCAAGGAGCGCCTTCGCGAGCCTGCAGCGTTAGCAACAACTCGCTTGCTCACAACTATATACTGTATGTGATGTTTATACATTTTTCTCTTTACTAATTTCATTATATGGTTACCAGACATAATATAAACAAAAGTGAATAATTTATGGTGCTGATGAAAATGCTCGAGCATGTTATCATTTTGTTGGGTTTATTATTCTTTTACAACATTTATGATATAATGACAACCACATGCACATATAGCATCCCGTTTTTACATTCTATTGAGCTTGCGCCAATGGAAACAGCTGTTAAAGTGCACATACTTAACATCTTTACATCTGACTACTCTGGTTGTGATCTGACTACTAGTAAATAGCGTGTATAGTCATGGTAATGTGCAATGTGCCATGGTAGATCGTGGATTAACATGCTTCCTCTTGGTAAATCCCTCCCCCCATACAATTTCTAAAGTTTAAATTTTTTTTTTTTTTTTCAATTTTAGGAGGGGTGAGGGCTGGTAGAAGAGATAGGGTGTAAGGGATGGGGAGGGAAGAAGACTGCTATAGATTACTGTTCATGGCAGCTCTTCACCTCACCATTGTTTTTCAAACAAGACCTACAATGCTCACTAAGGGCCTCATTCTATTATCGGCCGCAGCCGCTGCGGGGCCGCAAGGACCGGCCGCAAGCTATTCGGCTATTATATTCCCCTCCAGCCGGGGATTCCGGCAGGCTTGCGGCCGGTGCCTTGCTATCTCTTGCGGCCGATCGCGCCGGAGGAAAGCCTTTGATCTAAAACGGCCGCAAGGAAATCGGCCGTAAGAAAAGCCTGGTTGCTATTCTATTGCTCCGGGAACCCTGTCTGCAAGGCTAAAAACGAGCCGCAGCTTACTTGCAGCAAACAGGTCCCGCTAGCACCAATTAAGCACATAAAATAGCTCAAATAAAGCCATCCTGCACTTTGCAGAGTCTATAAAGTGATATTCGGTGTTAGCAAAAATAGCACATAATTACCCTATACTCAAATCCGTAAAATATATTTTTTTTAATATACGTAAAATATACATGTAAAAGCTTGGAGCACCTCAGACACGCCCACGCCGCAGCCGGAAAATAAACAGTTAATTTGAACTCGGGTTTGGGCAGATGTGCAAGCTTGAGAGGGGGTTACTTTTAATCCTCATGTCCCCCAATATGATCCCTAGCATTTACAGAGCTGTACAGTGCAGGCTTGAATTTATTTTTGCGTTTTTAGATTTCAGAGCTTACGGCCGGTTTCAAGATATGCGGCCGGCCGTAAGGGGAGATCCTTGCGGGGCCGTATAATAGAATCGCGAGTTAACTGAACCCCCGCAAGGAATCGCAGCCTTACGGCCGATTTACGGCCGATAATAGAATGAGGCCCTGAATGTTTATTTGCTTTCTTACATCACCACTATAGTGATAGTAACTGTGCAAGAGCTACAATTGATGATGGACAGCATTTTTCACTGAGAGAAACAGAAAACAATTACAAATAGGTTTATTATTGAATTGTAGTTGTTGTCCTCCATTTGATTACTTTTCTCTTTCCCAGCTTCTATTAATATAGGAATCACACAGCATATATAATAAATGTATGTTTTCACATGTTCGCACAAATAGCATTTTGTAAAATGAATTATTATTATGTAAATATGTACATCTCAAGGCTTCAGGTTGCAGTGTTCGATAACTGTAAATAAAGAGCAGAGCAATGTCTTAGTGAATACCATGGGGGAATTTGTTAAACATGTCAATTGTATCTCATGTCATCTTTAAATTTACTATACACTATTTCTTATTGGGAAAAACAGCCATTCTCACCTTAACCTGGGTGAGAAAATGCTTAGTAAATTCACCAATTTGATAATGATCACAGCAATATTTTTACATATAACACACTTAACACACCCATAAAATATCCCATTCGTAATGGTTTGCAATATGATTAGAGCTTACTAGGAAAATGGGCTTAGTAAATACTTTGAAGAGCTGCAGTGCATGTTTATGATGCCGCACAACTCATTGTGAGTCATTACAACCCATACCAATGGCTTAATGAATCGCCTCATTATATTTTAGATGGTGAAGTGAGATAGAGCCTTATGTGATGAGATATGAATTTCTATCACTGTGAATTTAATGAGCAGCTTTAAAATACCAATTAATGCACCAGCATTCTCCTTATCATCTTTCCATATCTAACACAGATTTTTACACAACAGATTTTGACCTTGCCATTATATTGTCCTTGTTAATATAATGTAAACCAAATCTGACATATACTACATTAGCCTATTTGTGTGCAGTTCTGATTCCAACTTCCAAAAGGTTAAAGCTTAATTTAGCCATGCATACTAAGGGTTTCTGAGATATATTTAAGGAAGACAAAATGTTGTTTCCTTTTTTGATTTATAAATTGATAAGTACTTAGTTATGTCCTTGACTGTTTGAATGTCATTACTGTAATCACGGCAGAAATGTCCTACATACTTCAAAAATACAACGAGACATACTGTATCTCCAAGTGATACTCAAGCATGTGACTATATTACCTAGCAATGAGATCATACTGCATAGATGACATATTTTTGCAACACCCAACATAACTACAGGTTTTTTTTTCTGTCCCATACTATTATATCTTATAATCCTTTTCAGAAGTTCATGCAGAGGTTTTCCAGCAAATGCTTTGGTTTTCTGGCTTTTCCGAGCCTACTTCTCCAGCACTTCTTCCTATGTGTGAGAATATCATAGTCATCTTTAATTATGACATGGTAACTAAATCCACCAAATTAGCACACATACAAATGGATAACAGAGCGGACATTCCCGGAGATGCAAATCTAATGATCAAGGTGTTTGAGATCTACAAATTATTGGAGATACAGTAAATGCAAAATTAAGCACTTAAGGAACACAGCCTCAAAATTAGAATATTTACTTAATGGGATTTTGATTACCATAATAGAATAAAGAAGGTGACTTATTGCATAGGTCGATTTAAAAGTAGACAAAAATACAATACTAAATAACAAACAGGCTCACAATATAACTGGGAAATTGTAAATGACCAGAACAGTACTTATCCACCCATTCAAGGTAGGCAGGTGAGATCTTTTATGAAGCAGATTGTGAAGCATGGGTGAAGGAACTGGGGGGGATGGGGGGACAAAACCCCCTCCAGATTTTTCTATGTTTGTATGTATGTAATACAAAATTGCTGTGGTTCTGCTAGACGATCAAACTTGGTATCAACCCTCTCCTTATCAATGCGTTTAATATAGCTACTTCATCAGGCTTTACAATAAAGCTACATGTATATTTAAACATATATATATATATATATATATATATATATATATTAGTTCAGAAAGTGTCAATAATGCTTACTGACAGAAATGTAAATAAAGCACTGGCAATTTGAGATTTGCTACTGCGCCCCTAAACATGCCATGCTTTGTACTTAGCCTTTTTTACCAATGCACTCTTAAATGGAGGTAGTATAAGTTAACTTCCGTAAATACACACGTGTGAAACAAATACAATTATATTGGTAAAATTATTTATTGCTATTTGCACAATAAGATATAAAAAGGCTTTTTTTTTTCAAATCATATATGACTTTTATACATAAACTTGTAACAAGACTACACAGTGCTGCCCGACTAATGGTCCGCAGCCAGGCCTGGTGGGAGCTCACAGATGCCAAGCGCGTAAGTAATAAATGTGGATGGGAGGAGGGAGAGATGTGTGACAGAGAGGAGAGAACAAACGGGTAGAAGAACAGGCAAGGGTACAGGCAAGGGTACAGGCAAGGGTACAGGCAAGGGAGAGAGGGTTTGTCCTTGCCAAATAATGGGTGTGTACTCTGCACAGACAGGGGTCTCTCTGATAGAGCTGCCAGTGACAGATACAGGGGGAGAGAGAAGGGAAGCTAGTAAGGGCACGCTATTGTTTGTGAGCGCTTCTAGCCCAGCGCACATTTGTGTCCTGCCCAGTTGTCAGCGCCCTTATGCCAGTTTATAGACGGGGTGTCAGACTATATTTGTGTTTGGGAGTCTGTAGATCATTTGCTGACGTAAGACATGCTATTTTATGTTCTATACAACATTTGTGTACAGAATTAATATGTATTAGAATAGCTTTACAGTGCTAAATGTATGGATACACTGTTATTGAAGTCAGGACTGTATTTTTATTTTTAAATTACTTAATTTTATACAGTATTAATATTCTGGTTATAAAGTCACACGACACCCCCGTGACATCCTAACTAAAGGCACGATTTTCACAAGTTATATATAGTGCAAGCTCTCTATTCTGCTACTCTAGATCTTAGACATGGCACTAAACTGAGAAATCTGATACAGCGCTGTACGTCTGACTTGCCCAGACATGTTCTTACAAAGGCCTCATTATTGATCTTTTGTTTAGAAATGTTTCCATCGGATATTGAACAGATTTATGTTAAGTAAATAATATAAATAAAAAAATAAGCATATGATTTAAATTGTCTGCTTGGAAAATTAGCCTTAAATTAGCCTTACAATTAAAACTGTAATACTTTGTGGGGCCCAGGTCCTGTATAATATATCACTTGTATTATCACAAGTTATTAAATATTTTTAGTAGGGATCCATTGTTTCCAGCATTAAAATAAGTTTGAATTGGGAATATCCTACAACATATTTATTTTTTTGTTTTTGTTGATGATGACACTTTATTACAAACGTTTGGTACCAAGCAGAAATTGGATAATACACCTTTTCCTTTAATGTGGGGAAAAAATTATTTACTGTATATTATAGCCACTAGCGCTCACAGGCTTCATTATGTTCGACAATCTATTTCTTAGTTTGATGAGTATTTCTAAAAAACTGAATTAACATAGAAAGTATAATGATTTAAAAATGTACAAAACCAGTTACCCAACTGGAGTCATCATCATTTATGAAAGTTTTTGCAATATAAAAAGACTGTAATATGAAACATGGAAAATATGAAAAATAATCTGTAAAAATCCTTACTGAGCAGTAAATGATCTAATACACTCAATTCAAATATATGACAATTAATTATTGCATTATTGCAAAAAATGTATTTTAGATGAGAAATGTGTTAATATTGACTTAAGTGGTTGAACATTTCCTTAATAATAAGGTAGAATATTGTTTGTGTGTTACATTTGTCTGAAACTTGGCGCATGTACTTGTATCTTATGAATGCAGCTGGACTTACAAAAAATATTTTATTAGTTTTCAAGAGATGGAGGGAAGAGATGACTCTGCAGTTGGAAAGAATTAGAATAAAGAACATTTATATGCTGTTATTTTATCTAAAAGCACTTTAATGCAGACTAGGATACGCATGACACAGTGATGGATATTTTTTTAAGAATGACACAAAGTTATTTTTTCTTTTCACACAATTACTTTATTAACACAGCTTCATAGAGTGTTTCTGCATTGCAAAAATGTGGAATTATTTTTGAATTGACACCAACTGTCCACTTTGACACTTGTTCATTATGCTCTTTTCAATGGAACGATTCTCTGTCTTTCAGCTGTTCTAACAATTTAATGTCTTATAAAGTCTCCTTGTAAGGCCCCTTGTTGAACACACTTACAGGGTTTAGAGAGCCATGGCATACGAGTGTCTAAACTATTTCACAGATCCATCGTAGCAGTTTGCCACTTGTTCCACTGCACACTTACACAAAGGAAAGCTATCATTCCACCTCTTTTAAAAGCCAAAAAATGACTAATCAATTGGTTCTGTAGATTTAGCCATAAGGTCATGCTGATGGCAATCCATGTCAAGCTTCCTTCTGAAACCTGCACGCATCCCCTCAAACAAATCTGACCAGGCATATCATCCTTTTCGTCTACAATACAGGCAATATAGATTCATTTTTTAGGTAAACAAGTACATTTGTTAAAATAGTAAGCTGAATATTCTTTCTTTTCAGATTTTTTTTTTAATGAAAATGTATTTTTTTCTATAAAACAGACAAAGGTTTAGTATAGTTTGAATTCTGGGAAAAGGATTTTAGCCAAGCACGCTATATAATTACTCTGTGGATGTAATGGATGTGTATTGAGCAACATATAAATATACATACTGTAGTCCCTTGCATACGTATTCATCTCCTTGGACTTTTCCACAATTTGTAGCGTTACAAACTTGAATTATAATTGATTTAATTGAGATTTTTCCCATTGGATTTAACATACTTAAATAGTCTTGCTAGTTTAATAAGCATCCCAAGCCAATACTTGGTAGAACCACATTGTCTTTTGGGGTAACTCTCTACAAAATTTGCATATTGGTATCGAGCAATTCTTGCCCATTTTGCTTGGTAAAATTGCTCAAGCTTTCTTGGATGGGATCCATTGGTTTCAAGTTTAGTTACAGATTCCTAATCATATTTATGTCTGGGATTTGACAGCCAGGTTCTTGGTTTTACACCACTCAAGTTTAGCTTTGGCTATATGTTTAGGATCTTTGTCCTGATGGAAGATGAACCTTTGCCCTCAGAGTCTCAAGTCTCTTGCAAACTGAAACCGGTTTTCTTGTCCTCAGTTTGACTCCATCATTCTTGCCCTCAATCCTGAAAAAAATGTCCAATGCCTATCAATGTAAAGCTTCCCCACACCAAGATTACTACTACCATGCTTCATCATGGGCATGGTGTTCTCAGGGTGAAGAGCAATGTTGGGTTTGCACTACACATGTTTTGCATTAAAGTTAAAAAGTTAAATTCTCGTCTCAGTAGAAAAGAGAATTTCTTCTGCATGTCTGCTGTGACTCCAATACGCCTTTAGACACATTCTAAACAGGATTTTTAGCAATGTCTTTCTTCTTGTCATTCTACTATAAACCACAGCTTTGTAAAGCACGTGGGTTACAGTTGTCCTAAGGATGGCTTCTCCCATCTCAGCTGTGAATCTCTATAGGTTCTTCAGAGTTACAGCTGGGTTCTTGACTGTTTTTTTTTAAATTTTGGTGGATGGCCTTCTCTAGACAGTCACAAGTGTGCCATATTGTTTGCATTCTTTAATAATGTAATGAACAATGCTCTGAGGGAAGTTAAACGTTTGGGAAATTATTGTATAATGCAACACTTAATGGTGCTTCTCCATTATTTATCCTGGAGATACCTCCTTGTTCTTCATGACACTGTTTGTGTGATTATGCATGCTAGGGCTTTCCAGAAACAGGTGTATTTATTCAGAAATCACATAACGCTTTAATTACACACAAGTGGACTGAATTCAACTAATTATGTGTTATCTAAAAACTGGTTTTGCACTAGAGTTTATTTATGGGTTTTACAATCAAGACTTTAATATTTAATTTTGAATATGCATACAAATATGTAGATATATTCCTTTCATTTATATTTTGTGTGTATATCAGTGATGTAAATGTAAATAGTAATAAAATCATTTGTGGTTCAAGGTTTTAACTCTGCAAAATGTAGAAAATTCCAGTGGGATGAATATGTATGCAAAGCACTGTATCTATCTATCTATCTATCTATCTATTTATCTACCTATCTATCTCTCTATCTATGTATATATATATATATATATATATATATATATATATATATATATATATATATATATATATATATATATATAGAAAGTGATGATCCTTTTTACACATTTGAGGAATTAATTTTGGTGACTGCATAAAACTATTTTTTGTACATTATGTCGACATGATTTTGAATTTTGTCAATCAGACCAGCTACTTAATATGCAAATGTTACAAAACAATAAACTGATCAAGCTATAAAAAGCAAGTACAATATATGAATTTGTCAATATAACTTGACATCACAAGACAGAGAGGGTCACTTAGATGAAACACATCTATAAAACAGTGGGACACATTCTTTAGAGAGGAGCATAGTGAAGAACCAAGTGGCTTCCCACTGTTTGGTTTTTGAATAGTGCATTAACTCATATGGTGTGTAACCTGAGTTTAATGATGCACAACAGTGCCCTGTATATGATAGTTAGGCATCAGGCCACCCAGATACACAACACAGCAGTGTCACATTCCAGGTAAACTGATCAATAACCTGTTTAACATGCGGATCAGATTTATTAGACATTTGAGACATTTGGAAAACATATATATTTCCAGTGATATTCTAGTGCATAATGACTAGTCCCCAGTTAAACCATTAACTATTGGTCACCAAGCTATCTTTCCATAATTTGTAAGCTTAAGAAAACACTAAAGTGTCATATTTTTAGTATGCCTATATGAAGAACTTGATAACGGACACATTTTTTTATAAGGTTCAAAAAATATTTATACAAAACAACAAGGCTACCATGAGCAGAGGCACATTTATTTTATCTCCTTCAAAAGTAAGCTAAGGAAATCAACATATAAAGGGGAGATTTGTTAAAGAGTAGTAAAATGCCATAAATCTATGAAATTCCTAGTTTTAACTAGACTCGTGGAAGACCTGTAATCCTAATTATAATTATGAAAAAGGAATGTTCAAAGTAAACACTGTTACATTACAATGATTTTTGGAAATGTCTACTAATTGCAGCCTTGCAATACTGCAATAAATGGGAAATTATGTGTCTCTTATTTCTAGTTATTAACAAGAAAAACATAAAAATCTTTTAGTTATAAAGATATAAGCAATACCAAGATAAAAATAATGAGCACGATTCAATTGAGCAATTGTAAGTTACTGGAGCCTGTAAACTAATTTGCTATTCAATTGTTTTTTTTTTGCGATTCAAAAACGGCTTACATGTTACGGGCCTGAAAACGTTGCGGTTGTTAAACCCGGAACTTACAACCTTTGATCTTTCCCGTCCGCAAGAGTTACGATGGATAAAATCTCAAATCGCTATTCAATTGCTACAATTCCCCAAGGCCGCAAATGTTTTTACATCTGTAATTGTCAAATATAGAAGAAAATCCTACGGGTACCAAATAGGACTCGCAAGGGGGTTTAACCCCTGTCCGTAGCACTGAAAAAGGAAATAAATAATCAATATTGCACAAGAAAAGCGATGAAAGACAATAGAATTAATTGCACAACAGCCTTGTTGTGGACGAAATTCATGAAAATGAATATTATGTCCATGCTGCATTCCTTTCCTTACAATATATCATAAGATAAGGCACTAATTGCTTTTATTCTTTATTTCCTGAGAGTCCTAAGATGGCTACTGAGCTGTACCCTGGGAGTCATAAGATGGCTACTGAACTTTATCCTGGGAGTCCTAAGATGGCTACTGAATCATATCCGGTAACCCAGATGACATTCATATCCGTGACCAAATAAGGATATGAGCCCCGCCACCTTCCAGAGCCAATCAGAAGCTTCACATAAACTGACCATAATGACATCAACATCCGAGACCAAATATGGAAGGACCCTTCATACCTTGTCAACCAATCAATAACTCACTCACTGTCTAACAATGAGTCGTATGATTCTTATATCTGATCAACTTATATTATATAAGTTGCTATGTTGTATTTGGGGGGGTTCGCTCGTTGGTTCGTTCATTGGGAAGAATACAAGAAGTTTTATACCAGAACTTTTGGGTCTGTGTAAATTCTTGTCTCTGTGTGCACACATGCCCAACAGACGGATGATTTAGACAGGAACAGATATTACATAATGGGATTATTTTTATCCATCCAAAACAATTGGCGCTCCAACGTGGGGCCCTGGGTTGTGACCAACAGATAGCAGACAAGGAAGACTTTGGGACGATCTGTCGTGGCATAAAGGAGCCTGATCAACTCAACTCAGATATATGGTAAGGTTTAATGTTTTTTAAAACCTTGCATATATATGAATAATGCTGCTATAGATCTGCCACTTTGTCTTGGGCTGCTACTGAAGGCACCAAAAGTACAGATAAATTGCTTGCCCAGGGTCTACCTTGAAAAAATATCTGTACTGAATAATATCTGTTGCCTGTGTATGATTGTTGAGAGTGTGGGTTTAGTGATTGAGATTTCTTAGATATTGTGGTCAAGGACATACATGTTTGCTTGCGGCAGGTTTCAGGGACGGATTGGGTAGTGTCTGAATAACACTATACCCCTGAAATAGCCGTACGTACAGACGTACATATGCATACCTTTCTTTAGGAGGGTCTATGCATGTTGGATAGCCGAGTATCTCTTTGGGGTCATTATGTTCGTGCCTTGGTAACGTGATGAACCCGGGAGATATCTATCACACACACTTAGGTGTAAGGGCATGTATGTGGGATGCAGACTTCAGGGACGGATTTATTGTGTCCGGATAACATGATAATTCTCTGAAGGCGTCAATTTTAACACACGACGGTGTGAGATTTTGAACTGCAATGTTTTAAGAGTCAGAAATGTTCTGCAGAAATTGATAAATATCACTGTGATCTGTTATTGTTGGTGGGGATGCATGTTTTAATGAGAAATGTAGTTTAGAATTTCTCTCCTTGAAGCTGAAGCTGAAAGCTGATTTCTGTGCAGCTGTGTGTATGCTTCGACCTTGAATCAGTCTGTGAAAAGAAATTCCTCCCTCCTCCCATCCCGTTAATTCTCTTAAGGTCGTATGAATTTTGTACAGTAAGTGAATGTCATGTTTCTGTTCATGTTTTCATGATGTTTTTAGATTTTGCTTACAGTTCGTGAAGTAAATGTTTGTGTGAAAGTAGGTGTGTCCTGGGAGGAGATTGATTTAAAAAAAAAAAAAAAAAAAAAAGTAAATAGTTCAAGATATATACACGGAGTTAGACTTTGAGACTGCACCTCGAATAGGTATCTCAAGGAAACAGTACCTTAGGATTTTAAACGTACAGTATATATATGACGCAGACTGAGAATTGGTTATGTAACAAACACAACAACGTAACAATCATCAGAGGTGTCAATGAACACATCTTATACAGGTGTGTTGGGTTTTCGGATTATTGAAGCAAGAAATAATCTCCATAAAACCTACAATGTAATGGGATATTATTTTGTTTGAATACATTGCATGTAACAGTTTGCATATTTCTGTGTGTTTGTGAGTATATATGTATATGTATGTATATGCGTGTATTCTTTTGAAACATTTTGTCTGAAGTTTCTGTGTGTTTATAACTCGATACTTTACTCTTTGGAGAGTGAGGTGACTAGTCTGCATTTTTAGAAGATGTGTTAGGGGTTTGGCCCACCCCTTCTCACAATTAAGCATAGCAGACCACTCCCCTTTTCTCATCCCACCCTTCTCTGTGTGTGTGTTAGTTTTTTTATGTGGAAATATGTCTGTCTGTATTATTGAGAGAAGAATGATGTTTGCTACATTTTGGTGGTTTGTGGAACAAAGAAACCATGAAACGCTTAACACACATCCACCGCCCCATCATGGCTCCCAACTTAGAAAAATGGGAGTGGACTATAACTTTAGGACCAACCCCCTTTTAGAACTATGACACGCCCCTATACCCCATCTTAAAGGTAAACAACATCTACTATACCACCGCTGCTGGAGTCAGTGCCCTGTATCCACTACTCCTTGGTAATATTAATCTTTATTAAAAGGAAGGTATAGGAGACATTCAATGTTTTATTAAGCTTTACTATGGAATAAGAAGTATACGAAAGAAAAAGTAAACGCAACGTTACTTTAGGATGTTATTTTTAGATTCTCTGTGAACGACTCCCCTGCTAGTCTCTGCTCATGTAAATTAACTCCTACATGCCTGTCTGCAATGCTGATACAGAATTCTGTGAGTTATTAATAGCATGCGCTACGGATGAAATAGCAAATCAGGCTATTAATATGTCAGATATTACACAGGATAAAACAGTCAGTGGTAATATATATCATTCCAGACACGAGACTCAGATGCTGGGAGCAGCCTTTGTGGAGGGATTGAAGAGAATCCATCAGGAAAGATTTATTAACATCTCGTCCTGAATACAAGGTGTTGCCATTAGAGACTTTGTTATTAGTTGCTAAAAAGGGCATGAGTTCTCACAAGGTAATAAGGAAACTACACACATTATGGTGTCTTCTGAGCAGGAGGAGACAGAATTATGGTGTCTTCTGAGCAGGAGGAGACAGAGCCAACAAGAACAAGAAAGTGTTTTAATTGTAACAAGTTGGACACCTTAGGGTTTCACCAGTTATGGTGAAGTTAAAACCAGTAGCTGAAATGGCACAAGAAACTGGTATCTCATGGCCAGAAAGTCTCCCTATAGTACTGTTAAATGTGCGGGTTACACCCCTGGAGGGAAGTTTTCTCTGTCCCCTCACGAGATCCTATTTGGGTCTGCTCCTAGATTAGGGTGTTATTATCCTCAGCAATTGAAATTTAAATCTGATGTATTTGTTGATTATGTGATTGCTTTATCTCAAGCACTGACTAAAATACACGCACAAGTGTTTTCTTCTATTCCAGATCCGGAAGTAGACACTGGTACTCATCAACTACTTCCTGGAGATTGGGTCCTGGTCAAGAGATTTGTGAGAAAGAATCCTCTGGAATCCAGATATGATGGTCCCTTTCAAGTTCTTCTAATTGCTGCACCGTCAGTTAAACTTGAAGGACGGCCTACTTGGATCCATGCATCTCATTGCAAAAATAAAGTTTCAGCACCAGACCCATAGCAGCCAACATCATGATGATCATAACACATGTCCTTTCCTGTCTGTTCTTAACTAAAGTAGAACCTTCTGCATTCATTAGTGAAAAGAAAGATGGTATTACATTTTGGTACAATCCATCTAAAACACATATGATCACATTGTCCTTTGATTATTGTCATGTTGTATGTTGCCAACAGCTAAGCGTGACTCAACAATGTAACTTGTACAACGACACTCTCAGCACATCTATATACATATGTGTTACAGACCAGACTTGGGGAAAAGATTGTAGTCATTGGGAAGCTGTAGAATGGAACATTGGGACAGCTTGGGGCTACAGACCACAGAGTGCCTTAGATAGAACAGATTTGAGTGGAAGCCCTTTACTTGAACGTATGACTCTAATAAAGCCAGGCAAATGCTCCACAAATGACAAGACTGGAGCTAACATGCGATTTACTCTGACTATCAAGAACCCCAGACCCACAGACACAGGTACATACCTAATGGGTGGCCCCGACCCACAGACGCAGGTACATACCTAATGGGTGGCCCAGACCCACAGACGCAGGTACATACCTAATGGGTGGCTGGGTTAGAGGAGAAGCAAAAGGACGGATTGGTAAATTTATGCTCAGAGATCTAAATGCACCACTCATATCAGAAGACTAATGCAAGTACAACACACTCAGGCATTACCCCAAACGACTGATATCAGTGAACCTACGTACGAAGGAACCCTAACAAATGAAATTGGGTTCACAGACCTCAACTTATGGCTGGAATGAATGAAATATAAAGTAGAGTCACATAATAAGACTAATTGTTATGTTTGTGTAAGTGCCAGACCTCACCTAGGCACTGTTCCACTTATGGTAACTATGGAAGGGAGGAAAAGTGTTGCTTAAGTCTTTATAAAACTACCCAGACTAAAAGATCTAAATTGTGAACAATGGGAGAACAGGTATCCCATTATAACTGACAATCTACATCCAGGTGAAGGTATAACCATATAGTCTGCGAGTTTCAATCCTGCGCAGTGCTTTAGGGAAAGCGCTATGGACACTGGATTGCAAGCTCAAAGACAGGGCCATACACTCTCTGCAATGTATGAATCTTTAACTTGTCATTGCCTGTAACTTAACTTATGTATAGCGCTACGGAATATGTTGGCGCGTTACAAATAAACGATAATAATAATAAAATAATAATACCCAGGTAATTACACATGCTATACAAGGAGTACACCTCAATGGAGAAACCTAAAGAGGTTTAAGCAAGGGTTCTGCATTATATATTGTATTGGTTTCACAGTTTACAGATCAGACACAAACATTGGGAGACATATATTGGATATGTGGGGACATGAAGCTCAGATCAAGACTAGAGGGTATCTGGAATGGTGAGTGTACCCTGATAAAGGTCATAATGCCAGTGCACATAGTGCTTATACAAACTGATACCTCACCACACACCCTACTGACAACATCTAGACACAAAACAAAGGTGTCTTCCCCACAAGGTAGCTTTGACCCCCATGTGTACATAGACTCTATTGGAGTCCCAAGGGGGGTGCCTAATGAGTTAAAGGCCCGAAACCCGATAGCGGCAGGATTTGAATCACTGATACCAATGATTGGTGTAAATAAAAATGTTGCTTGAATCAATTATATATATTATAACCAACAAAGGTTTGTGGATTACACAAGACATGCTCTGCAAGGAGTTGAAAAAAAACAATTAAAGGCCACATCACACATGGCCTTCCAGAATAGAATGGCACTAGACATGATCCTTACTAAAAAGGGGCGAGTGTAAAATGCTCCCCGACTCTGCCAACTGCTGCACCTACATACCTGATAATATGGGTCCAAACGGTAAGATTAATTTAGCCATTAAAGAACTAAACAACTTGGCACAAGAATTGAAGGAGAATTCTGGAACCACAGACTATTGGGATAAATGGTTTGGGTGGATAAATAACTGGCAGAGGGTATTGTCACAGGTTGGAATTGTCTTTCTTTCAATACTGATAATTCTTACATTTGTTACCTGTTGTATTATCCCCTGTGTCCGAATATATATATATATATTTAAAGAAGTCAGTTACGGGAGTCACACCAACCTTTGTGCACCAAGCAATTTATGAAGATGACTGTAAGGAGTCACATAAGATGTTACGGTCTATTATGTCTAGAAATGAAAGTTCTACATAAACCCCTTGTCCCACATGTTCCTGAAACAAGGGGTCAGGGATAGCATCTGACTCGCCTATGACAGTGGCAAGAGGGGTCATGGACAAGCCATGGCAACTCTAACGTACAAAGAAGAACGGGCGTTCATTGGTGCAGATGTGCTAGGGCTTTCTTACATTCATACACCTCACCCACAGGGACAGTTATACACATAGTCTCTAGGGGGGACTGTTACTATTTATATGCTGTTTATATGACTTTATACCTTAATTAATACGTTTTACTAAGAAGAAACCTATATCTTTACTCAGACATTTTATGTAGTACTCTCTAGAAGAGGAAGATATAATACATCTAACCTGTCATATCTACAAGAATAGAATATAAATGTAGTATGTATCATAATATAGCATTTTAGGGGGGACTGTTGTGGACGAAATTCATGAAAATGTATATTATGTCCATGCTGCATTCCTTTCCTTACAATATATCATAAGATAAGGCACTAATTGCTTTTATTCTTTATTTCCTGAGAGTCCTAAGATGGCTACTGAGCTGTACCCTGGGAGTCATAAGATGGCTACTGAACTGTATCCTGGGAGTCCTAAGATGGCTACTGAATCATATCCGGGAGCTCCCAGATGACATTCATATCCGTGACCAAATAAGGATATGAGCCCCGCCACCTTCCAGAGCCAATCAGAAGCTTCACATAAACTGACCATAATGACATCTACATCCGAGACCAAATATGGAAGGACCCTTCCTACCTTGTCAACCAATCAATAACTCACTCACTGTCTAACAATGAGTCGTATGATTCTTATATCTGATCAACTTATATTATATAAGTTGCTATGTTGCATTTGGGGGGGTTCGCTCGTTGGTTCGTTCGTTGGGAAGAATACAAGAAGTTTTATACCAGAACTTTTGGGTCTGTGTAAATTCTTGTCTCTGTGTGCACACATGCCCAACAGACGGATGATTTGGACAGGAACAGATATTACATAATGGGATTATGTTTATCCATCCAAAACAGCCTCAAGCTCGCAAATCTTCAATAACAAATTCATTTTTTTATGTTTCATTTCGGGGTTATACTGATCTTGGGAATGAATGAGTATATACATATCAGGCCACCCATATGGACTAGAACAGTATTGGCACTCATTTTTATTATTTTGTATTTTGCAGTTTTGCTAATTGATTGACATGTAACCTCCATGTTTTACTGACCTGATGATGACGGTCTAATTTTCTATTGTGTTTCTAAGTGGGTAGTTAAGGCCTTGCTTAATTGATCATGTTCCTGCCCTGAAATGCTACATACGAGTGCATGGTTTCATGGTTTTGTCTTTTGTTCCTTAACTTGCGGGCTTGTTCAATTGAATAGCACCGGAATTGTAGCAGGGTTCAAGCCCGCAGCAAGCCCGCAGACATACTGGCTGTATATGCAAGCTTTATATTTAAAGGATGAGTTTGGTGGTCTTATAAAGGGGTCTCTAAAAATAGTTATGAAGGACTTGGTAAGAAAAAAAATACTTTATTAAAAAATTTATGGTGCATTTAAACAACTACTTACTATTTTTTAAATGATCCCCAGGCTGTTTAAATTCCAGATTTCTCCACCTCCTGAATGAAGTGTTGTGGCTGGAGTGGACCCATTCAGGCAGAAGTGCCACATTGGAATTCAGTCTTTGAAACACAAATTAGAATCAGGGATCAGTGTAACCTGAATTGCAAGACTTTTTGTTGCATTCTGGGAATTCTAGGTGCCAATATGTATATGGGTATATTATTTTATATGCACAGTTTGTATTTAGCGTCTATGGTGGGAATTTATCTCAAATGGATTTCACGCTATATCCTAGTTTACCTTGAACGATTTCTGCTTGGAAAAGCAGTCCTTCTCAGCTCTTCTCACTCCACCTCGGGTGAGATAGTTCCCCCTGTGTACTTATTTGGTGGCAGAGGGGGCACCTGAGGCATATTTTCCTAGGAGCACCTCAGATGTAAATCCAATGCTGGCTACAATCCTTTTATTCAATGGTTGTGTGCCAAGGACCCTTAAGGATATTAACATATGATGCTTAACAGGATGTTGCGATGTGTTCCTATGATGCCCATTTGTATATTAACAAGCGCTTCTTGTGCCTTTGCACTGGCAGCAACTGAGGCATGGAAATGTTCCACCTAAAGGATTAGAAAAAAATGTTTGTTGATTTATGGGAGAAAAAAAATATCCAGCTGGGAGCAAATGTTATTTCCTTGCGTGTAATGAAATAGAAGTTTTCTATTTTCTCTCTGGCTTTTTTTCATGAAGTTCTTGTTTTAGCTCTTACTTGGGTAGTAAGCTATTTTCATGTTTCTTGCTGTGGTCAGTGTACTAAATATGTGTTTCAGTATGTTTTGGGATACAGACAAAAAACTTATGTTAAAAAATATCCAAATTGCACTGTCTTCTTCTTAATTATTTTAAGCTGAGTAAAGGGGTATTGAAGGTTTCTGGATGTCACTAGGAATACAATATACCTATTTATCTATTTACTTTTATGTACTTTATTTTATTACACCGTGCTTACAAGCTCATACAGTTTTTACCTGTCTGGGTCTGCCCTCTTTAGCTCATGCAGCTCCTAAATAGGCAGAGTGTGAAGCGCAATGTTTCAAATTAGCCTGTCAGTGACCTCTCACATACAGCATGTTGAAGAATGCTGCCACTGATTGGTTACTACAAGACAGTGCAACCCCTGTATGCAGAAGAACACTGTCTTCATAAGGAACTATTGTTAGGAACTATTTGTAAGATTTTAGGCATGAAAAAAAATAAAGTACAACATTGTAAAGAAATACATAGGTGTATTATATTTCTAGTGAAATCCAAAAACCTTCTACATCCCTTTAAAGATAAAAAAAAAAAAAATCAGAAAAAAAGTATTTTCAAATCTGTTACATAAAACATAAAACATGGTAGGTGAGGGGTTTATTGAAAAATAATTATTGCTCTATGCAAATCTAGATCTTGTCCAGCACAATTTGGATTCTCTGAGGCCACAAAGGGTCCGTAGTCCGTAGTGGCTATTTTCTACAGCAAAATGAATAAAAAAGTGACATTGTGACCCCTTCACAGCCTCTGAGAACTTTAGCGTTTATTAGCCATTGGCATTCAGTCAGGTTTGTTCAGTACAACTGTTGAGGAAAATCATTTTCAGGATATATTGTGCTTGTAATAACAGGGTATGACCTAAAATGTGTAATATAAGATGCATTTTTATATTTTAGCCTTGATTTGAAAACGTATTTGACAGTGACAACAGCCAATCAGAAAGCTTTATTCCCTTCAGTCAATCAGAATGAGATGTGCCCCGTCGGGGTGTATCCAATTGTGATTGGATAAAAGCATCTGCGCTGCTGTCACTGTCAATCAGACTGCAGTCAATCAGAAGGCGCAGATGACTTCAGCCAATCACCCCATGGGGTGTATCCCATTGTGATTGACTGAAGGCAATAGTGGCTTCCGATTGGTTTAAAAAGGATTGACAGGTCCATCAGACAATCAGAATGGGATATAGGGGTGCATCCCATTCTGATTGGCTCACATCTTGGTGCCTTCTGATTGGCTGAAATTTGATTGGAAGCCATTTCAGCCAATCAAAAGGCGTTATTCAGTTGTTGTTTTTTACTGGAAGAAGTGCTAGAGGCTTCATTAGCATTGGGTAGCTCCTCCAGGGAGGATCTCCGTTATTTTTTTTTAGAGCAGCGTTTTTTCTCAAGGGCCCAGCCGGGGCAGAAGAGGAGGAGGACAGGGACATCGCGGATAGGTACGTTTTATATTTAGAATGTGTAGTTTATTATGTCTTGTGTGTGTGTCATTGTGTACTAATGTAATGTTTCTTTTTTCCAGGGGGCCGAGCCGAAGAAGACAAGAAGAATGATGGGGACATGGTGGAGAGGTAAGTTTAATATTTAGAATGTGTATTATTTTATGTTGTGTTTAATTTTTGTGTTTAGTTGTCTAAATTTATGTTTCTTTATTTCCTAGGAGGTGCGACCTCCTGAAGGCACATCTGAGCAAGGTAATTGGTATTATTTACTCTATTTTAGGTTAGATTTAGGCTTTTTAATGTATTGTAGATAGGGTTTAATGTATTGTAGATAGGGCTAATGTAATATAGATAGGGGTAAAGTATTGTAGTTAGGGTTTAATGTATTGTAGTTAGATGGTCATGTTTTATAGATGGGGTAATGTATTGTAGTTAGGGTTTAATGTTTTGTAGATAGGGGGTCATGTATTATAGATAGGGGTAATATTTTATAGATAGGGGATAATGTTTTATATATAGGGGGTAATGTATTGTAGTCAGGGGAAAAGTTGTACTGTATTTATTACTGTATTGTAATGTTATGCATATTTGTGTATGTAATTTCGTTGCAGGTGCATAATTCTTTTTTATTTTTTGTAACATAGATTTTGTATTTTGTGTAATTAGTGGGGTAGGGGGTTTAATAGGGGGTTAGGTAGGTAGTCTATGTGTTAATAGGTTAGGGTAGGTGTTATGTAGGTAGGCATAATAGATTAGGGTAGACGGGGGTTAGTTTAGTTTTAGTGGTTTATTGGGGGGGGAGAATAGTGTAGTGTAGTATAGTGTCTGTACTTAGTGTCATGAGGGTTCTGGAGGACCCTCGTGACACTTATGAGGTTAATCATAGGGTTCTCATTGTGCTATGAGGGTCTTCATAGACCCTTATGGGACTGATTGGGTTAAATAGAGGCTTACTGGGATCTGTATGGACCCCCATAAGTGATGGGGTTAGATGGAGGCTTATGGGGGTCTGTATAGTCTCCCATAAGTGATGGGGTTAACTAAGCTTAGATGGGGTTAAAATCGGCCTAATTAGGGTTATTGGGTCCATATAGGGTTAAATAGGCCCAGTTAGGGTTGGATAGGTTCAGTTAGGGTTAAACAGGACTAGAAGGGGTTAAATAGGCCCAGATAGGGTTAAATATGTCTAGATGGGGTTAAATAGGCCCAGTTAGGGTTAAATAGGCCTAGAAGAGGTTAAATAGGCCCAGTTAGGGTTTAGTATGCGATAATAAGGTATAGTTAGGATTAAGGGGTTAATGGGGTATAGTTAGGGTTAATAGTGTAGTGTTTAGACCTTGTCATGAGGGTCCTGGAGGACCCTCATGGCCCTTATAGGATTAACCTATGAGTTAATAGTGTCTTATAGGGGTCTATATAGACCCCTATTGGACTGAGGGGGTTAATTTTATCCCATGGGCCGCAGGGAATTAGAATAGGGAAGTAGCTTACGGCCATCCCTACTGCCACCATTAGAATGAGGCCCATGCTAAGGATGGAAAAGCCTTAAGAAGTGCGCAGTCCATCACTATTGCCAATTCTATACCGTTCTTTATTGCGATCATCGCAGGGAAGTTGTTATTATAACCACGAAAAAATGTAAGATGTAATGTTCCCCTCCTCACCCAGTACAAAAAAACAAATGAAGGATTCTTTGGGAACTCTTCTAAACGTGTGTGTGTGGTGGTGGTGGTGTTGGTGGGGGGGGGGTGGGGGGGGGGTACTGGGCCACCATCTTCGTTCACTCCCTAGTGCTTACTAGACCCAACCTAGCAGCCCTATATATATATAGAGAGAGAGGATAATAGGGCTGGTGTTTAATGTGTTGACTTTAGTTAGTGGGTAGCATTAATATGGAGACCACTTTGTTTCATACTCGTGGTCTCTTATATGTAGACATTAGTCAGATTGCATTAGATAAAACTACTTAAGGTCAACACCCTAAGGGCCTCATTCAAATGGGATTTGGCCAGTTGAATATGGCTCTATATAACCACTTAGCATATTTTTTTACAGACGTTTTTAGTTAGTGAAGACCTTGCTTTTGGATAGAAGTTCACGAACTAAAAACTTCTGTAACAAATATGCTATGTGCTTATATAGAGCCCTATTCAATTGGTAAAATCGCATTTGAATGAGGCCCTAAGTGTGCATAAAAATTACGTGTTTTTTTGTGAGAGCCATGTAATAGAGTCACAATTTGCTTTTAAAAAAGCTCACAAAGTAAAAGCAGCCAGCCACTACTTGTACATGAATCACGTAATCGAGGCCAAATTTTTCTTTTTTTTGCAATTTTCATAGATTTTGCCAACAATTTTAAAATGCTTCTCTCTACTGTATTTCAGTAGTAATTGAAAACCCTTGATTTTTTTAAGATAATGTCAAATATTTCTTATTTTTACCCAGCTTGTCATAAAAGAGCCAATGATAAATCATGATAAATCGCATTTGCTTTGCAATGGTCTAAAATAGAGGAATTTTATATTTATATTTCTCACATACGAATAAATGTAAAGTTATGCTTCTGGGAAGGAAAAATAGCCATGCAATTTATAATCTTAATGGAGCAA
This sequence comes from Discoglossus pictus, assembly GCA_027410445.1. Lineage (NCBI taxonomy): Eukaryota > Metazoa > Chordata > Amphibia > Anura > Alytidae > Discoglossus > Discoglossus pictus. The sequence goes on along the minus strand of CM050167.1, from coordinate 292,203,240 downwards.
ATCTAGGTGTCTCAGATATTGAAAGGTATTTGGGAGTGCTTGTAGACAACCACCTCGGTAACAGTGCTCAATGCCAAGCAGCAACTGCAAAGGCAAATAAAATATTAGCATGTATTAAGAATGGTATAGAAGCAAGGGAAGCAAATATAATTCTGCCACTATACAAATCTCTAGTACGCCCTCATTTGGAATATGGAGTACAATTTTGGGCACCACTTCATAAAAAGGACATTTTAGAAGTGGAAAAGGTACAGAGGAGGGCAACAAAACTAATAAGGGGAATGGAGGGGCTAAGTTATCAAGAAAGACTAACCAAATGAAACATATTTTCTCTAAAAAAAAGGCGTCTAAGAGGAGATATGATTACCTTATATAAATACATCCAGGGTCAGTATAAAGATTTGTCAAGGGAACTTTTTGTGCCAAGAGGTTTTCAACTGACAAGAGGACATCTCTTGAGGTTAGAAGTAAAAATATTCCACCTTAAAGAAAGAAAAGGGTTCTTCACAGTAAGGGTGATTAATCTGTGGAAGTCTCTACCAGAGGAGGTGGTGACAGCGGATTTGATAGATAACTTTAAAAGGGGACTGGATTAATTTCTAATTAAAAGGGAATTCAGGGTTATCATGGATAATTAGAGAGACAGTATTGATCCAGGGAGAAATCCGATGGCCAGTAACTAGGGCCAGGAAGGAATTAATTTATTTTTTCCCTTTGAGACGATTGGCTAAGTCTCACTTGTTTTTTTTTCTGTTTGCCTTCCTCTTGATTAATTAATAATTAAAATTATTTAAAAATGATGAAAAAATTGATTAATAATTAATTAACAACTAATTAATTATTATTTAATCTGCATATTGCAGATCAGAGATCTTAAAAGGTTGAACTTGATGGACTGAAAGTATTTTTTCAACCTTAATTACTATGGGCCTCATTCTATTACGGCCGCAGCCGCTGCGGGGCCGCAAGGACCGGCCGCAAGCTTTACGGCTATTCTATTCCCCTCCGGCCGGGGACTCCGGCAGGCTTGCGGCCGGCGCCTTGCTATCCCTTGCGGCCGATCGTGCCGGAGGAAAGCCTTTGATCTAAAACGGCCGCAAGAGTTTCGGCCGTAAGAAATTCCTATTTGCAATTCAATTGCTCCGGGAAACCTCTCTGCAAGGCTAAAAACGAGCCGCAGCTTACTTGCAGGAAAGACGTCCCGCTAGCACCAATTAAGCACATAAAATAGCTCAAATAAAGCCATCCTGCACTTTGAGAAGACTATAAAGGGATTTTAGGTGTTAGAAAAAATAGCACATAATTATCCTATACTCAAATCCGTAAAATATTTTATTTTTAATATACGTAAAATATACATGTAAAAAGTCCAGAGTGCTTGGAGCACTTCAGACACGCCCACGCCGCAGCCGGAAAATAAACAGTTAATTTGAACTCGGGTTTGGGCTGATGTGCAAGCTTGAGAGGGGGTTACTTTTAATCCTCATGTCCCCCAATATGATCCCTAGCATTTACAGAGCTGTACAGTGCAGGCTTGAATTTATTTTTGCGTTTTTAGATTTCTGAGCTTACGGCCGGTTTCAAGATATGCGGCCGGCCGTAAGGGGAGATCCTTGCGGGGCCGTATAATAGAATCGCAAGTTAACAGAACCCTGCAAGGAATCGCAGCCTTACGGCCGATTTACGGCCGGTAATAGAATGAGGTCCTATATAACTATGTATGTAACTATGTAACATACTTTTTTTTTTTCCATATATTTTATCGGAAGATAGCTCACACCATCTAGGCTAAACTACTGAACCTTTTGATCTGTGCTTTGGGCTCTATAGAACTTCTTGTATATACTTCATGTTTGTATCTTCTTTTTCATTTTCTTAAACAATATATAACTACAGAATTTGCTAGTGTTCTACAAAGAAAATATAACAATAATAATAATTTAAAGTAGTATGATTGGTATGGAGAGATCCAAAAAGAACAATTCAACAATGTGTTAAGCTAGAATCCTATGTGCTGACAAAATTTAAGTTACAACCTCTTTCTACACTCCACTGAGATGTCACTCACTCTGTGACAAAATACATATATATACAATGGCCACTTATCCTATTTTGCTGTTGGTTGGAGTGGATGTAAAGCGGGGAGGGGAGTTGAGAGTTAATATGAATGTTGAAGACTTTATTACTATGAAATAATGTTAGTGAATAAAGTGAATGAGCCTATCAGGGAAAGAAGAAAATTAAAATGTATAGTTAAAAAAAAAAAAAAAAAAGATTATGTTAGGGGAGGGATTAAACTAGCACTGAGAGGAGAGCTATAAGACATTATAGGCCCCCAAGGACACAGCTGTGCAAGTCTCAGGTACAGTACTATATTAGGTCCCAGACCATCTAATTTTTATGTGGAAAAGATTTTTTTGGAAGGAAATGTTACACCTCCTTAGATCATATTTGACTCTAACAAATATTAGGCAATAATTGCATGCATATCACATATCTACCTCAGTTCTGCAGTCTGTTAACATTCAGGAATAAAGCTAAAACAATAGGCTTTCTCAGTTCCTACAATAAATCACAGCAGGACCAGATGGTCGCTGTAAATATTCCCAGTTAATGTGTTGTATTAAATATATTGAATAATAGGAGCACCAAACTGTACGGAATAGGTTGGCGCGTTACAAATAAAGTATAATAATAAATAATAGGATTAAGAATGGTAATACTACACACAGAGAGAGTGAACTATTTTGCCCATCACAAAAATCTTATTCCAAAACAGAAAAAATACAATAATTAGTTAATGCAAAGTTTCTGCACAAACTTTAATATACCAATACAATGGTAATCAATTATAGCTGATTATCACAAGCCTAAATTGCTCAGAAACTGTATATTTACACTTTTTATAATTATAATATAGATGCAGAACCATCACATTTTCGAAGCAGAATTTACAATATTGTCTAATGTACTCATAGGTTAGACTGGTAATGCTTTATTGCACAAATTATTATGAAAGTCATAGTTTTTCCACAAATATTCCCCCCCGGGCTTCACTGGAACAAAGCTTAGTGAATCTAGTCGATTATATCCAATTTCTACAGTGTTACTGAAAATTGTGTAATTTTACAGATAAGCAAATACATTTAGAAACCTACTGAGTAGCTATAAAAATTATATAAAAAATAGCTTGGAGAGGGATGGTACTAGGGATAATATAACTAAATGCACTAAAATGTTATACAAAAACAGCACAGCATGCATACAGACTATTCTTTCTCTTTTTACATAAAAGATAAATCCATTTGTTTTGAAAAGCTCTTCCTATGTCTCTGTAGAGGATATATTGTAGAAGCCTGTCTAGAATATGATCCCATCAGCTTTGCCCTAATGTTTAATAAGCATAAGCTTTTTCTTGGCCTTCCTATCAACTACTATTCTGTAATATTCTCCATTTAGGATGATCTAATTTGGCTGGCACTGGGTTCCCAAGTTTGCAGCTGGTCTGTATGCAGGACACTGCTTAGTTGCCGATTTCATTGTACGGCATTAACTGGATTAAAAGCTGGTAGTACTGGTATTTAAAGGGACACTGCCATTACCAAAACATCCTAAAACAATAAACATATTACATGTGCAAAATCATTTTAACAGGGGCCTTTTAATCCTGAGATGTATAAATTAAAAATGTTAAATTTACAGTAGCAGATGTTTTTGGAAACTTCTGTCTTTCTCTTCAATGTTTGTGTTTTAATTATCAAAAGACTCCCCAGGCAAACAGTTCAGTTTGTCTTATCTTACTCAGACTGTAAAATGCTCTGTAAGCCAATCGGTTCTGTTGTTTAAATTAATTACACATCACAGAGGCAGTAAAGGACTATCAATGTGTTTTTGTTCACTAAAGAGGTGAGCTTGTCTTTACTCCATATCCGGTGTTCTCTGACCCATCACTACCTATTCATATTGGTGGCATGTTGTATGTGTATGTATATGTAAAGCAGTGGTCCTCAAACCTTTCTTCTGAGAATCCAGATAAGAAATAATAAAATAGTTATTGAAAGAATGATAGAATTGGTAAAGTGAAAACTCCATAAACAACACACAAAAAGTGCGAAAGTAAAAGAAATGTCTAGATACATCAAGATGTAACAAGGAAAAACATTTTTTATAGCATTGTTGCTATTCAATACAATACTCTGCAGACACGCCAGTTAAACAATATATTAATGTAAACATGAAAACAAACAAACACAGGCAGTAAAGGATGAAGCCTTGGAGAACTCTTGGAGTACCACAATTTTAATATTAATGGAAAAGTTCTTAAATACATGTCAAGAGTTCACCAAAACATCAACATTTAGTGCACATGGCCCCATATGCCTGAATGAAGAGAGCTTAAAATGATGGCAATGGATAAAGCATGGTCAAAAATGTATTTAAGTGGCACTGGAGCAGGGGAGTATTACTCCAGTTTTCATTGTGCTCACACCAACTGAGGCACGCAAAGGAAATCATGAAAATTAGCTTTTCCATTAGAAAGGGGTGATGGAAGCAAAATAAGATTGAATGTCTATTTTGGATCTAGGTCCAGACCTAAGGAAGCAAACTTAAAAGAGAAAGCAGGCAATCAGTTAGGACTGACCATGAATGGACATCCCTATTGACTTCTACCTCTAGAGTGGCCATTCCAATTTGTGGAGGTAAGAAAGGAGACTTTTAAAAGTAGGGCATCATGCTCGATTGACCTAAGAAAGCAGAACACATACATGATTCTCTGTGCAAACGTGGACTGTATCTGCTGTAGGAGTTAACTTTGGAAAGAAAGAGTAAGTGCACACTTATAGCTTTAGCATGGTACATAACCAAGTTCATTGATAAAATAATGAAACCTGCCATGATAAAACCAATTAAATCCGAACTCTTCATTTGCAAACCATAAATACAAATAAGTAAATACCCCCAAAATATTTGCTACTTTTATAGGAAAAAGAAGAGAAATATGGATTATGAAGCACTTTGAATATAACATGGAGAAATGTGTTATATATTATATTATTATGAATAATAATGACAGTTGTGTAACCTGTCTTGCTTATCACGTGTTTAACATGTTTGTTATCTGTTATTTCCTCTTTCCTCAACATTATCATTGTCAAAGTGGTACATGGTAGCGTCTTCATAAACCATTTTCTATAAAATTCAAGGTAATACAAAGCTTATTGTTCAAAAACTGGCTATCCATTGGTGGGCAAGAATGGCACCTGTGTTACCAAGCATAACATATCTGCACTGGATAGGTACAGTAACGTTAGATAATGGGTCAGATATGGAAAAAGAAAATTGGGCCTTTAAACAGACTAAAGGAGGGCTTGGGACACTGTAAGTTTTCATCCTAAACCACAGCAACTCTGATTTCAAATATAGTATTTGTCAAATTTGTCATTTTTGATACAGGAAGCAATGTGTTTTCAAACATAATTTACTATTTGTTTTTTGCAAAGAGGTCATTTATTTGCCCTTTGCTTGGACAATGCACTTGTCATGTGACAGAAAGTGATAAGTAGCCTGGAATTTGAAATGAAAGTACCAAAGTAAGTTATGCATATCTTCTACTGAAATATATAATTTTTTGTATAAAGGACAAAAGCTACTAAAATAGCCCAATGTTATTCTATGAGACTGATGCATCAAGCAGTGAACATCTGGGTATAACATACACAACAGGAATGAATGCAACACATTTTTCATGCATATAATAAGTATTATTTACAATTTAACCAATCCTTATGAAACATAGGACTTTGATCAACTGGAATTTGTAACTTTCCCTGAAATTGAGTGAAATGTATCAAATACAAGGGCCATTTTTACTATTCAGCATATTTTAATGCACATTTCTCCAATGTCATCTAGGATTAATATGACTACTAAAGTTTAATATCATTACAAACTCATTAAAATCATGGATGATATGTGTTTGCATTACACAAGAAATAGTGCAAAACAAATGATTGTTGTTGTTCAGTCCTTCAGTTGTGTCTGACTCTTGGTGACGATATGGACAACAGCACCCAGGCTGTCTGTGTTTCTGGTTATGATTATTCATGTGGTTTTCATTGCAAAGATACTGGACTGGGTTGCCAGTTTCTTCTCCAGTAGACTTTGACTTGTCTGACCTCTCTGCTATGACCTGCCCATTTTAGGTAATCCTACATGGTATAGCTCACAGCTTCATTGAAGTCCTTACACCACAACAAGGTATCGATCCAGAAGGCGAAAAACTATTGATACATTTCAATAATTTAAATTCTGAATTAGACAAGATTAAAATCTAAATGCTGTTCATAATTTAACCATTTTGAGTGTCAAGACTACAAAATCCAAAATATTTATAAGCAACATTATTTATTGATGTCGAATTAATTCACACTTTAGAGATTATCTATAGTTAAATAAGAACTATAATCTTGTATTTAAAATATACTCTTTTGAACAGCTGCACTTGATAATAGCCAAAATGCTTTAGAAGACTGAAGACGGCATTTGGTTTCTGCTGGTCTACTTCCATGGGTATATGCAGAGGAAGAATTCCACAATAATGCAATATTAATAAAAACGTAATTATGATATTCTATTACATGCGAGTTACAGTATATATCTTAACACATTGATTGCAGGGATCGATATAACATGGAATATAAACATCAAATAAAGTATTTTTTGCGGCTGATTTGCGAGCTTGAGAATGTTGTGCTATTAATTCTAAGACCTAACATCACTTTCACTTGTAATAAATTCACAGTAATGTGTTTTTATTTGCATTACAAGTGCTACATATTGGACTTTACCCCCCTTGTGGGGCCTCTCGAGCACACGTTGGGCTTAGGGCTCCATTTGCATGTTACAGGCTTGCTCGCAAGTGACTTAATTGCAATTTAATAGCATGATTCAACGTAGTTCAAATCGTAGGCTATTTTCAACCGTCCTGCGTCTTAACCTGCAAGTCCTCTGCGGGTTGCATTATGGGGCTAATGTAATAGCCGTAACATGTAAAATTGGAGTTACAGGCTATGTTTTTAAACGTAACCCCAATTTAATGTGACTAATAGTTCAGAGAGAGAGAGAGTTAATAATGCTCACACTAGAAAAATACACCAAGAAGAAGAGATGACCCTTAGTTGCAAGTGAAATGCTACAGAAAACAGGGCCACTGAACTCTTGTACAATGGTAATCACATATATAGTTCTCAGCAGCGCCGCATTGGCAAAATCCGTTGGTAACACAACGTTAAAACTGCGGGCTCGCAAAGCGATCCCCCTGCAACTGCAGCCCTTGAAAAGCGAGGGCTGCCGTTGAGGTCAGGCAAGGAGCACCAAAAGCGTTCCTTGCGCTGGTGGAGATGAGCGCTGTAGGTGCTCATCTCTACGACTCTGCATGACTTAGGCACGGAACGCCGAAGACGCTCCTTGCACTGGTGGTGATGCGCGCCGTAGGCGCTCATCCCTACGACCCCACCCGCGACTTAAGCATTATACGTACAAACCGCGGGACGACAGATGAACACAACGCTCAATTACACAATTCACAGTGCGAGACCCGTAGCACTTTGTAAAAATCGCCTACAAAAATTACGTCCTGTAACACTTTGCAAAGGAAATACAAAATACAAATACGACCCGCGGCACTTTGAAAAAAAATAATAATACGAGGTACAAAAAATACGAAGTTAACGGTTGAACCGCGCACATCCAAAAACACGAAAAACAAAAACAAACAAAAAACATCACACACAGCACGGGGACAGCCAGGATGTCTGGAAGTGAGGTATATTAATTACAAATAGGTAAAGTACATTAATTTATTAATTAATTATTTCATTAAATAATATTTTAAAAAAATATATATAAAAAATACAAATAGCAGAGGAGAGCCTCGCAATGAGCCCTGCTGAAAGCGCTCAGCGCAGGGCTCACAATGAACCCACAGGATGCGCAGAAAACCAAAAGTACATGAGGGCAGAGGCTCGCAATGAGCGCCAAAGGCACTCAGCGCGAGGCTTGCAATGAGCACTGAAATAGCTCACAAGTCCAAAAATACAACAAGGAAGAAAGGCTCGCAATGAGTGCCCAAGGTACTCAGAGGACCAAAAGCCTTACATTGTGTGGCAAACAGCACTCCCTGGCAAGTCGCTAGTAACAGTATGAAGAGCAGACTGAGAGGTAAACAGCAATACGTTTCAAATAGTGCCTGATACAGATAGAAATGTCTCTGGCCTGTGGTCATGTCCAAAGCAGCAGTCCATTAGTTTCAAAAGCTAAAGAGGGCAAGTGCCATGCTATAGAGACCAGGGCCACAAAACTTTAGTATAACTATAATAACAGTGATAAACAGAGCATGTGACCAGAGACTTTCTATGGGTCCAGTCATGTGTGCCAGTTCATGCCCCAGAAACAGTTAATTACTTTTTTCATTATTTCTTACATGATAGTTGAGGATTTTTTATGCCAGTTGGCCAGTCAGTGTAAGGAATTTCAAGAACGTTGAAAATTCTATAATAAATCTTTCCAATTGATAAAAAATTGTTTAAAAAACCTTGGGCCTCATTCTATTGCGATTTTCCAAATTGAATAGGGCTCTATATAAGCAGAAGTTTTTAGTTAGTGAACTTCTATGCAAGAGCAAGGTCTTCACTAACTAAAAACTTCTGCGCTTCTGTGCTTATATAGAGCCCTATTCAATTGGCTGAATCACAATTTAATAAGGCTGTAAATCTGTATAAACAATAGATGGAGGTTTCATTTACTGACAGAATTTAAATCATTGTCATTATCTGTATCAATAAGGTTTATAAACAAAGATTCATTACAATGATTTTCTCACCAACTCATTCTAAATACAGAAGACTGCATTTAATTCTGCAATACAATATAGGATATACTGTGAACCATATTTAATCGCCACAGTGTGTGTTTTCACTAAAAGTGTGCATTATTAGTCTAAATGACTACAGTTTGAATAGACAAAGCCCTTAGGTTGTAAATTATGTGACCTGCACAATCAATTATAGGATATGGCTGTAATACAATTTACTGCTTGCAGCACATGTTAATACAGGGTTTCATGTCTTCACGCCCTTGTCATGTTCAAGTGAAAGAATGAAAAACTGCTGGGTGACTTTGATCAGCAAAATCAAGATTAGGAAAATCAATTCAACAGGGTGCTTCATAAATCAAAACTTTATTCTGCATTGTAATATTTCTTTTTTTTTAAAATAGCAGATATTTGAGGTACTTAATCACCAGGCTTGTGCTAGTGCCAATGACTAGCAGTCACAATGTAGCTTAAATAGCCTCAAGTGTCCCTGAAGAGCTACTGTGTGCTGTGTAAAAGCTAAATAATTTTAGTAGTGTCACAGGGTGACTCCTCAGCTGTTCAGGATCATAAGATGATATCCCAACACTCGTAAAGCAGATGGGTTCAAAACCAAAAGACACATATCTATAATCAGTAGTAAGAGCCACAATTACACCAGCACATCAAGGAATTTAAGATTTTTTTTCTTTTTAATTCAAAACCAAACAAAAAAACGGCATGAAATTCACACTGAAATATCCACACAGAGGACAGTAATACTTTACATGAAATTTGGCTCCGTTTTATCTCTCATAAGATAAAAGTAAAACATAAAATATTGAGTCAACTTTCAATATCTTCTTTGATGATAGCAGTGCAAAAGGATTTTAATGTTCTTTCTTTTACTGAGTGCACATAATAGTATTAACATCAATAGTTTAAGGCACAGCAATAGTGAAACATGTTTAGTTATTTGATATTTATTTTCACTCTTGTCCGTGGAAGGGAACTCTTTTGGCTCCTGTGACAAGAAAAGTACAATTCTCATTTTCTTTTGACAGCAACTGTTACATTGTGGTTTCTTCCCATTCAAGCTCAACATCACCTAAAAAGCAAGAAAGAGCAAATGTAAAACAATAAATACATTTAAAATGACATAAATAATAATTATTATTATTGTAATGGACATTTATAAGATCACTTGTAGCAATTCTGAGTTTGCCTCATGGGACAAAATATTCACTAAAGGGTGCAATGCTGGTGAAGATTTAGGTATTACTGCTTTTATCTTATTCTAAGATATTCTAGGTTTGTATTATAATCCAAATCATAGGGCAGATGTCATATAAACTTGGGACATAAACATTCTCTCAATGATTTCATTAAAATATAAACTGTCAAGTCACATTATTATGACCACCCAAATAACCGCTCTGTGCAGTACGGACAGCAGCTAGACGGCGTGATAGTGAGTCAATGGAAGGTTGGAAAGGGTATCTGGAGCCATGCAGACTGCAGTGCATCCGACAGCTGCTGAAGAATGTGTGGTGGAGGATCCAAACGGCGAACATGGCGATCAAGGTGGTCCCACAGGTGCTTGATGGGTTTCAAGTCCAGGGAATTTGGAGACCCGGGAAGTACTTTGAAGTCCTCGTCATGCTCCCTCAACCACTCCAGGACAATTCTGGCCCTATGACATGTTGCATTGTCCTGCTGGGACATCCCATCCGCTACAGGGAAGACAGTCAGTATGTATGGGTGTACTTGATCTGCAGGATCGATAGATAACCCAATCGGTTGAGAGTCACAGACCATAACACTTCCGCCACCAGCTTGTGTTCTTCCAACAATGTTTGTTCTTGGAGGTTTTGAGCCTGACAAACCAATGTCCGTTCAGTCGCTGGAGCACACACGTGACTCATCCGAGATGGCAACCCTTTGCCAATCAGAAGAGGTCCACTTTCAGTACTGTCCGGAATATTTAGGCCATTTCTGATGATGAACCCTCGTCAGTATAGGTGCAGTGACCAGCCGCTTGTCCCATACGCAACAAAACTCGCTGTACTGTCGTTTTAGATACACGTCTGGTAGCCCCTGGTTCGTTTGGACTGTGAGTTGCTCAACTTGAGCATGTCGGTTGGTTCACACACACAACCTACATTCATCTTTGACATGAATGGCACATAGTGCTCCACAGTTTCAACAAAGTTCATTCTCAGTGGTGCCGTTTGTCCAGTCATGGTATACGTTAACCACAGCAGCACACGAACAGTTCACAAACTGCGCTGTTTCAGAAATACTGCCACCCTTGGCTCGAAAGCCAATGATCATAACATTTTCAAAGTTGGATAAATCACACGTTTTACACATGACAGCTATAGCTGGTATGTTTGCAGAATACCTACATGTCACCTTATATATCCACCAAGCCAGCTCACGACACATGCCATATTTCATTAGCTACTTCCTGCCGATGTCAAAAGTAGGCGATGGTCATAATAATGAGACTTGACCGTGTATATCTTATACATTTATTATTACTCATTACTATTTATTATTACTAAGAAAGAAAAGTACTGCTGAGGCTTCCTGCCCTACATGGCTTCCTGTCCTACATCATTTATCCAAATACAGTCAAGTAGAAGAAATTGCAATGCCTAGGTTTACTGTATATTAAATGTAATTAATTGAAGATGACTCATACAGAATACAACACATTCTTGTCTCAATAATCGAAAATTATTTGAGTAGAGTAGGCAAACCTAAATCATCCTACACAGGAGACAGAGCCAAATCACCATTAGTTGAAAGAACTGTGTGTGCTAAAAAAGGATAGTCAACTTAGCAATATTAAAGCAATGCACCTGTTACAAATAATGAAACTTGTTGGTACAGTTACATAGTTACATAGTTACATAGTTACATAGTAATTAAGGTTGAAAAAAGACTTTCAGTCCATCAAGTTCAACCTGTTAAGATCTCCTCTGATCTGCAATATGCAGATTAGTTATTAATTAAATTATTGATTAAATAATTATTAATAGTATAGTATTGGAGAATGAATAAAGAGTTAGTCCATCAAGTTCAACCTTTTTAGATCTCTATTGATCTTTTTAATTTGGACTATTTATTATTATTGTTAATTGTTAATTATTGTTAATTGATCCAGAGGAAGGCAAACATAAAAAAACCCCCATTGAAACTTTGCCAATTGTCTCATAAGGGGGAAAAAAAGCAAAATTCCTTCCTGACCCCAGAAACTGGCGATCAAATTTCTCCCTGGATCAATATTCCTTCGCTAGTTATCTAGGATAGCCTTGAATGCCCTCTTTATTCAGAAATATATCTAACCCCTTTTTGAAGTTGTCTATCGAATTCGCTGTCACCACCTCCTTTGGTAGAGAATTCCACAGTTTAACCACCCTAACTGTGAAGAACCCTTTTCTTTGTTTAAGGTGAAATCTTTTTTCCTCTAACCTCAACGGATGTCCTCTTGTCAGTTGAAAATCTCTTGCTACAAAAAGCTCACTTGACAAAGCCTTATATGGACCCTGGATGTATTTAAATAACGTAATCATATCTCCTCTTAGACGCCTTTTTTCTAGCGAAAATAAGTTTAATTTTGCTAGTCTTTCTTCATAACTTAGCCCCTCCATTCCCCTTATTAGTTTTGTAGCCCTTCTCTGTACTTTTTCCAGCTCTAAGATGTCTTTTTTGTGAGGTGGTGCCCAAAATTGTACTCCATATTCCAAATGAGGGCGTACTAGAGATTTGTATAGTGGCAGAATTATATCTTCTTCCCTGGCTTCTATACCCTTCCTAATACATGCTAATATTTTATTTGCCTTTGCAGCCGCTGCTTGGCTTTGAGCGCTGTTACCTAGGTGGTTGTCCACTAGTACTCCCAAATCCCTTTCAATATCTGATACCCCTAGATTTGCTCCATTAAGATTATAGATTGCTTGGCTATTTTTCCTTCCCAAATGCATAACCTTACATTTATTTGTATTAAATCTCATCTGCCATTTAGCCGCCCATTTCTCTAATTTATGCAAATCCTTTTGTAGGGAAAGTACATCATTATCTGATTTTATTACCTTGCACAACTTAGTGTCATCAGCAAAAATGGAGACACTACATTCGAGTCCTACTTCAATGTCATTAATAAATATGTTAAAAAGGAGAGGACCCAATACTGAGCCCTGAGGAACCCCACTTATCACATTAGACCAATCGGAGTATGTTCCATTTACAACAACCCTTTGCTTCCTGTCTTTTAGCCAGCTCTCGATCCATGAGCAGATATTTACTGCAATTCCTGTATCCCTTAGTTTGCTCACTAGTCTTCCATGTGGCACTGTATCAAATGCCTTTGAAAAATCTAAAAAGACTACATCCACTGAGTTGCCCTGATCCAAGTTCCTACTAACCTCCTCATAAAAACTAATTAGATTGGTCTGACACGACCTTTCCTTCATAAATCCATGTTGACTGCTACCTATGATCCTGTTCAAATAGACATATTCTTGTATTCTGTCCCTTATTAACCCTTCTAAAAGCTTCCCAACTACAGAAGTGAGGCTCACTGGTCTATAATTCCCCGGATTTGCTCTAGATCCCTTCTTAAATATAGGTATAACCTCTGCTTTTCTCCAGTCATCTGGTAGAGACCCTGTAGTGAGCGAGTCTTTAAAGATTAGATATAATGGTTTGGCTATTACAGAACCCAGCTCCCTCAGTACCCTTGGATGTATTCCATCAGGACCTGGGGCTTTATTAACATTTATTTTCTCCAACCTCTTTTGTATTTCTTCCTGCGTTAACCAATTATTTAGTGAAGGTAGTGTAGCCCCATTATGTTGCAGTGTCCCAACCACTGGTACCTCCCTTGTGTAAACCGAAGAAAAGAACCTATTTAGCTCATCTGCCTTTTCCTGGTCACTAATTATCAGATGGCCTGTGTCACATTGTAATGGTCCTATCGATTCCTTCCTGGCCTTCTTCCCATTAATATATTTATAAAATATTTTAGGGTTAGTCTTACTTTCCATTGCAACTGACTTCTCATTTTCTATTTTAGCCAGTCTAATAGCCCTTTTGCAAGCCTTGTTGATTTCCTTATAGTCACATAAAGATGCCTCTGTTCCCTCCTTCTTGTATAATTTAAATGCATACTTCTTTTTCCTCATCATGATCTTTAAGTCATTGTTAAGCCACATGGGATGTGATTTACTCCTATTTATTTTATTTCCACATGGTACATGCTGATGAGTATGTTTATTTAGTAAGGATTTGAATGTTGTCCATTTATTTTCAGTATTCTTCCCTGTAAGTTCTTTGTCCCAGTCTATATGTTGTATTGCTGCCCGTAGCCCATTAAAGTTAGCCCTTTTAAAATTTAGAGTTTTTGTTGGCCCCTTACAACTCTGTTTTTTGTATTCAATCTCAAATGAGACTGTGTTGTGATCACTGTTCCCCAAGGGTTCCCCTATTTTTACATTTGATATTATATCAATATTACTTGTGATGACTAAATCCAAGATGGCCCCATTTCTAGTAGGTTCTTGTATTACCTGGGCTAGATAATGATCCCTGAGTGTACTCAAGAACCTGCTCCCCTTAGCTGAGCTGCTGGTCTCGTTTATCCAGTTTATATCAGGGTAATTAAAGTCTCCCATTATTAGAACTTGCCCATGCTTAGCTGCATTTCCAATCTGTAACAATAATTGTATTTCCTCACTTTCAGCTATATTTGGGGGTTTATAGCATACTCCCACCAATATGCATTTAGAATTAGCTCCTCCACTATTTAGCTCAACCCACAAGGATTCAATGATGCCGTTAGTGCCAGCATAAATATCTTCTCTAACTATAGGCTTAAATTCAGGCTTAACATAAAGACAGATCCCTCCTCCTCTTTTACCATTGCCCCTATCTTTCCTAAATAGGTTATAACCATCCAGATTAACAGTCCAGTCATGAGATTCATCCCACCATGTTTCCGTAATGCCTATTAAGCCCCATTTTTCTTGTACTGCTAATATTTCTAGCTCATCCATTTTCCCAGGCAAACTTCTTGCGTTTGCAATCATACACTTTATGTTGCTATGGCTCTGCTGATGTGAAGTGCCTGCCACTGTATTTGAGGCCCCTATTAATATCTCCCTACTTTCTATTGTAACCCTCCCCCCTTCTCCTCCCCCATGGGTAAATAATTCATCCCTTTCCCTCTCTACCCTATTTACCCCAATACTTCTATATAGTCCCTCCCCCCCACCTACAAGTTTAAAAACTCCCCCAGCCGTTCTACCATCCTATTCCCTAGCACAAAAGCGCCCTCATCATTAAGGTGCAATCCATCCCTGCTATAGAGATTGTACCCAAGTGAGAAGTCAGCCCAGTGCTCTAAAAACCCAAAACCCTCTGCACTGCACCACTTTTTTAGCCACGCATTAACCTCCCTAAGCTCCTTCTGCCTCCCTGGGCTAGCACGTGGCACTGGTAGTATCTCAGAAAATACTACCTTGGAGGTCCTTGCTTTAAGCTTATTCCCTAATTCTCTAAAATCATTCTTTAGGACGCTCCATCTTCCACTAACTTTGTCATTGGTACCAATGTGTACCAAGACCGCCGGTTCATTACCAGCCCCTCCCAATAATTTATCCACCCGATCCACAACATGCCGAACCCGAGCACCCGGGAGACAGCAAACAGTTCGATTGCTGGGATCTGGGTGACAAATTACCCTGTCTACCTTCCTAATAATAGAGTCCCCTACCACCAAAACATGTCTGTTGCTCTGCCTATTCTGCCCTCCCTCTTCTCCAGTAGAGCTGTTCGCCCGGCTGTTAGAGGGAACAGCTCTATCTGGCATTGCCATTCCTGAATGGACATCGCCAACAGTTTCCCTCAATCTGGCAAATCTGTTGGTGTTTGACAACTCAGAACTGGCCTGCCTCCTCCTGTTCCCCCTGCTTCCCCTTGTAACTGTAACCCAGCTACCTCCCTGGCCATCCTCCCTAGCCCCAGCTCCTCCCTCCATACTAGGCCCAGCTAAACTGTGCTCCGTGAGCACCAATTCCCTTTCCAGTGGAGCAATATCACTAAGTGCTGCAATTCTCCTCTCCAGATCTTCAATTTGAGCTTCCAAAGAGGCAACATGCTCACACCTGTCACAGAGGTATGGACCCTGGATCATATGTTCCAGTAGTGCATACATTTGACAGGATGTACACTGAATAAGGTTGCCACTGGACTGACTCATAATTATTATTATTGTCTACGAAATTTCAGTGGGAAAAATAAAGAATATAATATAATATATTTATATAAAGTTTTCCTCCTTTGCACTATAAATCTGCCCTCCCTTTTCTTTGAAGGCCCTCCTTTTATTTAAACTCCTAGGCTTTTACTAGAATTGCACTTGATACTGAAAATGTTCGCAAGCTCACAAGTTCCCCTTCTCCGGTTTCTATTAACTTCTGCCTTCTCGCCTGGGCACAATTAGTGCACTCTGCAATTTATCAGCCTTTACTTTTTAAGGTAAATCCACTTGTAAACAGGCCCCAAACCAGCTCACAAACCTTTTATACAAGTTTAACAGTCAAGCCACACCCCTCTCACCTGGGCACAATTAGTGCACTCTGCAGTTTATTAGCCTTTACTTTTTAAAGTAAATCCACTTGTAAACAGACCCCAAACCAGCTCACAAACCTTTTATACAAGTTTAACAGTCAAGCCACACCCCTCTCACCTGGGCACAATTAGTGCACTCTGCAGTTTATTAGTCTTTACTTTTTAAGGTAAATCCACTTGTCTGGATCTGCTTACCTTCCATGGCATCCAAAGAGTCCATTTTCTGAAGAGCAGAATAATTTACAAAACAGATGGCCTGGTTGCTGCCTTTGCTTGCTAACAAGTCAACAACACACTGATGCAAAAATATATATTGTGCCTGTGAATACAGAAAATGCATATGTATTAATAGATACATTGTTGAAGTATTTAAAAATATTTAGGAATAGCCATGAATTGACAACTTTTAGTAAAAGAATATAAAAATTAATTTATTGTGTAATAATGCCAGCCAAAAGTGTTGCTCTGTGCTTTAATAGGTAAATAAATGAACCGTTTTCTTTTTACTTTTTAACATGATTTTGGCCATGATCAGTTCTAGTTCTTCAACAGACCATAATGTAAATATAGGATACCAGTCTCCCTTTAAAATACTTATTTATGTATATGTTTTATCTATTAAGGGGTTGTCCTACCTATTTTAATTTAAATGTACCACTGATCTATTTGTTAAAAACAAGAGGACGTATTATTCATCTCAATAAAACAAACCAAAATGAACCAGCATTCACTTACCAGATTTTGTACCATACACATTCTTTCACTTCTTAGCTCCGCTACAAGACCATAAATGTCCACAAAATCATGATGATTAATATGTTGAACTAAATGGTCCAATGCCACAAACACGCCTGTTCTTCCAACTCCCGCGCTGAAAAAGGTTGAAAAAATTAACTAAAATAGCAATAAAAATCAGAAGTCATGTTCCAAAAAATGCTATTGATGTGGTAAATGTATACCGAATGAATATTGCATCATATAATGCAATTATTTGTGATATTATTTAATGACCCACATATGATCATGTGATACATTTTAACATTTGCAATGTTGGCTGAAAAAAATGGTGGTCTACATTTTCTGTTTTATAATAAACCAATGTGTTACTGTAAAATCATCTATGAGTTTATTATTCTAAAAGTAAAATCAGAAAGACAAATATATATGCAAAGTATAAGTACAAGATTGCATAGTAAGAAACCTGATTTTGATGTTTTATCATTTTTATGAAGTGATTCTAACTGAAATATTATTTTTAGATGAATGAAGAAAAAAAGCCTTTCCAGCATTAAAATGGTCTTCCATGGGGTCTCTTAATGTAATTACTAACAGCCTTATTAAATTGCAATTCGGCAAATTCTAAAGGGCTCTATATAAGCACACAGCATATTTTTTTTACAGAAGTTTTTTTAGTTAGTGAACTTCTATCCAAAAGCTAGGTCTTTACAAACTAAAAACTTCAATAAAAAAAATATGCTGTGTGCTTATATAGAGCCCTTTAGAATTTGCAGAATTGCAATTTAATAAGGCTGTAAATTTCAAACAGTAACAGACTTGCCAAATTGCTATTTAATGTTTTTATGTTTTACTTATATTTTCACTATAACAATCTGTGAATATCTTTATTCTGCAATCCATAATAGTCTTTATTAGTCAATACAATGCTTTAATCTTACAATCTCATTTGCCTCAAACCATTCAGTGCTTTTAAAATCTTATTGCACTATATTTTCAGGTTCACCTCTTAACCCCATCAGTGAGAGGATGTCACATCATGAATTATTCCACACAAGGCTGACTAGTCACTTGGCGTACACATTCCTAGAAATAATGGTTACCTGCAATGTACAATTGTGGGGGTATTTTCATGTGGTCGGTTTCCTCGAACCATCTTTACAAAATGAATTAGTGCGGTTGCGTTTTCTGGAACACCATGCTCTGGCCACGAAGTAAAGTTACACTGTCGGACCATCATAAAATCTCCATGCTGAGATAAAAAAATACAAAAACAGATATTTTACAGCAATTCAAAAGAAACTTTATTTTAGGCTATCAATTCATGATGCATCAGTATAGTAAATTATAATTTGTAACTTGGATTAGTTTTAGTTACCGTATATACTCGAGTATAAGCCGGCCCGAGTATAAGCCGAGGCACCTATTTTACCACAAGAAACTGGGTAAAATGAGTGACTCGAGTATAAGCCGAGGGTGGGAAATGTGCTGCCCCCTGTGTGCCTTCTGTGTCCCCCTCTCTCTCCTGTGTCTCTTCTCCCCTCTCCCTTCTCTGTGCCAACACCCGGTATATGCTAATGACATGGCGCGCATATGACGTCACATGCGCGCCACATCAAGACCCAGAAGGAGCGGAGGCCAGAGCAGGTAAGTGAGGGGAGAGGGGAGGGGGTATTTAGAGGGGTATTATAAGGGGGGTTAGAATGAGGGGGGGGGGGTTGAGGATGAGGAGGGGGGAGGGAAAGAGACACAGGGGGGTTAGAGAGACACGGGGGTGGTAGAGAGACACAAGGGGGGGTTAGAGAGACACGGGGGGAGAGACAAGGGGGGGTTAGAGAGACACGGGGGGTAAGTGACTCGAGTATAAGCCGAGGGGGCCCTTTTTTGCCTTAAAAAAAGGGCTGAAAAACTTGGCTTATACTTGTGTATTCACGGTATGTCTTTTTATTACTAATATTTTCTGTAGTGAAAAATAAAAATGTTTGTTAGGTTAACTGTCTCGCTCCACTAGACTATCCTCCTGCCTTAAAATATTCAAAACTCACTAAAATGCATCTTTTTAAAGAAGCTTATTACCTTCAGCCCTAATATGCACAATGCATCTATCAACCCCTTACCACACCCATAACCTTTAGATTGTAAGATTGCGAACTTTCAGTCTTTTGAGGTGCTTTAAGAAAAACACTGTGTACGATTTTAATTTCAAAGACAGGGCACTCCATTCTTCTGCAATGTATTAAAAAAATTGACTTGTACTTACCCCTGCATAGCGCTAAGGAATATGTTGGTATATTGCAAATAAAGGATAATAATAATTATCTTGTCATGGCATATCTCTTACGATCAAGTCATGTGGCTCCCTTGGTTTTGGTGGGTTTAAATATGCATTGTCAAAACTTTTCATATATTCACTGAACCCTTATTTTTTATTAAAAAAAGGACAATTATAATAAGAATATAAGCATAAAGCTCAGTTTATGGTACAGTATGTTACGTACTTATGCGTACATTGTAGTTTCAATGTGTTTGTTTTAATGAATTGCTGGTAAAAATATTTTACTTTACCCGTTCAACTTTTAATTCTCGAATGGTCCAGTCAATCTGAACATCTTCGACTACTTTGGTAATAACAATGTCTCCAAAAACAGTCACTGGTTTGTTATCTTCTGGCCAGTATTGGTGACATCTGATCTGTATAAGCAGTCAGTTATTAGTTGTTGATTTTCAAATGTTATCTTCTTATAGCTTTACAACTTAAATAGTATGGTAGCATAATAAGTAATTAACTTACCCTTCCTTTCTCAAAACACTGTGTAAGCATAACAATGGTTTTTGCCCGAGTCTCCCAAACCATTCTCCAGAAATCCCCTACAGTTCCAGCCAGTGGTCCTTGTGTAGCAATGAATTCATTTGGGCAAATGTAACCCTAAAGAGGACAAGAAGACAACAGAAACTTAATACAAAAACTGTAGATGACAATCATTTCTGAGAAGCTCTGGAATTCTGCAACTTCAGATCTAGACATTTAATTTATAGATTTTTATCAACAGTTAGAGGAGGTAATTGTAATAGCATATTTACGCGAATCTAATGTGCACCTTTTTCATAGAATATCGAGTCCCAAATTTAGGGTGCGCATTAGATTCTATGGCGCACTAGATTCAATGGCAAAAAGGAAAGCAGGACATACCGCAACACCACCATCTCTCGCTTCCCGGCTCTCTAGAGTGGGTGACCACCGGAGGAAGTGGCACCCAGAGAGCCCCAGCACAGTGGCACCCAGAGAGCCCCAGCAGAGTGGCACACAGAGCATGGCACCAAGAGAGCCCCAGCACAGTGGCATAAAATGGTAACATAAACTCACTGTTCGGTACTTCTTGTACAAATGACAAATGCGCATTACATTCGCCAGCAAAAACTGTTTTTTGATTCATGGGTTCCAAATTTGGGGTGCGCATTAGATTCGATGGGGCACTAGATTCGCGTAAATACAGTAATTAATACATGAAAGTTTGCATATTTTGTAGTTTTATAAATAATTTTGCCCTTGATCAGTTCTACCTCTAAAAAGATCATAATGTAAACGTTGAGTTTTGACAAGACATTTTCCTTATAGGGTTGTCATGGTTAGGTAAAAGCCTGTATACTGTTAGTTACTTCCATTTGACTAGATGCAAAGGTGGCAAAAGCTCAGACAGCTATGTACATTGAAAGAAAAGTTTAAGCAAAAGGTTTGGCAAAGCAAAACTAAACATAAGGGAAGTCCTGGACATCACACTAGGATTGTGGTTACCACTCTTGCGGGTCCTGCAATGGTGTTGAATAAGATGAAGATTTGTAAACCAAAACTTAGGGGTAACTACTACGCTGAGATCTGGCAAATACTGTAAACAGAAGAAGACAACACTAGAGAACAGGATATTGCCGGGAAATAATATAGCACAGCAAACAGGATATCCAGACATAAGGGACTGGTGTACCACAATGCAGGTAGCCAGACAGCAGGATAGGTGCCACAGCAAGGCAAGACTGATGGAGAACTATGCAGGGAGGAGGCTAAAGGATAGGTGTCTCTGGTAGCCATAAATACAGTAGTGTAGGTAGGCTTTAGCACAGGTGACACAGCAATGCCAGCAGCAGAACTGCTGGAAAGCTATAGCCAGGACTACAGCGAGCCAAATGCTCTGCAGAGGGACAACAAATACAGACTACAGGCAAATAGACTAAGGCTTATATATTCCTAGTGGCAATAACAATATAATACGTATTGTTTTGCTAAGACAAGCATCGGTTGTACCCCTGATCTTGTCTCATGTGCAAGGAGAACATGCTGCCTAAAATAGGTACACGAGGGAAAAGGAGTTGTCAGCCTGAGTAAATAATAAATCAAAATATCTGATCTTTGCAATGCTTGCATACTACCTGTTTAGTGAGACACTCCTCCAACCAGGTCTGCAACATATTTTAAAAGTAATATTTAAATTAACACAATTTCTTTACTGTATTCAATTTAACCGATTCTTATAAGTATTTACTATTGAGCTAAAAGTACACTTTCAATGACCATTTACTGTATTTTTGTTGGTGGCATGGTCATTACTTCTTAAATGAGCGTTTAACTCATTCTAACTAGATTGATTTATTATAAGGAATATTATACTTACAGACACATAGCTTGCGTTGATGTAGTCTGAGCCAGGGACACCAGCATCTGCTATAAGTTTCACTCTGTTATTGTTATCTATGACAGAAAAGTAATATTTCTTATACATTTGTATAAGTTAAGAAAACAAATCTAAAAGTGTAGCTAGTGCAGAGTTGTTTAAGAATAATGTATGCATGGTAAATAAAATAGAAAATACTTTTTTAATAAAAATTAAATGGCTACTTAATTCTAAAGTATACCAGAAAAATCTAATTAAATCATCATCACTTTAAAATGAAGAGAAAAATTACTTATTGAGCTCTACCACTGTAACTATTAGCTGTACGTATTAGGTAACCCAACATATTATTGGGACATTGAGGAAAAAAAACCTAATTAAAAATACTAATTGAAACTGATTAAGTAGAGAATAGTATTACAATCAACAATGATGAATACACAATTGTAAAAGAAAAAGTAACTGGAAAACCAGTGATAAGGTGCAGGTCAGAACCGATTTTAATAAAGTCTTATATTTAAAGTGTGCTGTTTGAAGAATTTGACCTAGTAAAAATATCTTTATATTGATATAGTTACATAGTACATAGTAATTGAGGTTGAAAAAAGACTTTCAGTCCATCAAGTTCAACCTTTTAAGATCTCCTCTAATCTGCAATGATGATATTTTATAAAATAAAATAAAAATAAATATAGACACCAATTCATTAACTATTTTATGTAACCTGTGTAGCCATTGCCGTGGGTATTTTGGATGCAGGTAAGATTTCTCAGTTCTATTGCAAGTACTTGCATGCTGCAGTTCAAACTTTCATAAGAAACAGATGAAACTTAATGTAAAACTGTACTATATACCGTATATACTCGAGTATAAGCCGAGTTTTTCAGCCCTTTTTTTAAGGCTTAAAAGGGTTCCCTCGGCTTATACACCAGTCACTCTCCCCCCGTGTCTCTCTACCCCCCCCCCCCGTGTCTCTCTAACCCCCCTCCGTGTCTCTCTACTCCCCCGTGATTCTCTAACCCCCCGTGTCTCTTTCCCTCCCACCTCCTCATCCTCAAACCCCCTCCTCATTCTAAACCCCCCTCCTCATTCTAATCCCCCCTAAATACCTCCCCCTCTCCCTTTCCCCTCACTTGCCTGCTTCTGCTCCGGCCTCCGCTCCTTCTTGACCCGGCGCGCATGTGACGTCACATGCACGCCACACATTAGCATATACCGGGTGCCGGCACCCGGTATAAGCTAAAGACGTGACGTCACATGCGTGGTATATGCTAATGACGTGGCGCGGATGTGACGTCACGTCATTAGCATATACCGGGTGCCGGGGGTTGAGGAGGGGGGGTTGAGGAGGTAGGTTGAGGAGGGGGTTGAGGATGGGGGGGTGAGGAGGGAGGTTGAAGATGAGGAGGGAGGTTGAGGAGGGGGTTGAGGATGAGGAGAAGGTTGAGGATGAGGAGGGGGGTTGAGATTGAGGAGGGGGGATGAGGTTGAGGAGGGGGGGTTGAGGAGGGAGGTTGAGGATGAGGAGGGAGGATGAGGAGGGAGGTTGAGGAGTGGGGTTGAGGAGGGGGGAAGAGACACAGGGAAGGGAGAGGGGAGAAGAGACACAGAAGATAGAGGGGGGACACAGAGGGCACAAGAGGGACACAGGGGGGAGCACATTTCCCACCCTTGGCTTATACTCGAGTAACTCATTTTACCCAGTATTCTGTGGTAAAATAGGTGCCTCAGCTTATACTCGGGTCGGCTTATACTCAAGTATATACAGTACTCTACCCAGAGTCAAAGTATATTAAAAAAATGCCATGGTGGCTCCCATTATATGCCAAATTGATGAGAATCATCTTTCTTAATAAAGTAAAAGTATTTTTAGAAGGGGTTCTAGTGAGCTTATATTTAAAAGCATGAGGTTGTGCAATAACATAATAATCAGAAGGTAGATTCTGTGCTTCTAATTTTATTAAATTACCATCTCAATTTTGGGGAATGTATTTTTTAATAGTTTTTTTAATAGTTCAGAATTGTCAATTTGTTGATAGGTGCACATTGTATTATCCTCATAGCTTACTTATACAGTGTACATCTCTTCATTGGTTCTGCTCATCTGTAACTTTTTGATCTGTTAAGGTCAAATTGGTGACTCTTCTTAATATTTTTTTTTGCTGATTGTCCTTTGTGAATCAACCAGGAACTGTCTTGCAGCCCCAATAATGCCAAAACAAGGCCCAGGGAAGAGTAATCGTATTGTGCTTAACCTTAAGCAGAAGATGGAAATATGCAACAGGCTTGAAAAAGGTGACACTCGTGCTCTTGAAGGAATTTAATGTTGGTTCATTAACGATCTATGACATTAAGGCTCAGTCTGAGAAGATAAAGGAGTTTTATGTGAAGGCAGAGAGTGACAGAGCGTGGAGAAGCGTCATCCTCTTCATACACCGAAAATGGAAAAGTTTAACCAGGCCCTGTATGAATGTTTTTCACTAATAAGGTCTGAGGGTGGTTGTATATGTGGACCCATGTTGCAGGAAAAGGCGAGAGAATTTCATGAGAAAATGAATGTTAAAGGTCAGTGTCATTTTCAAGTGGCTGGCTCACCCGATTCAATGTTCGTCAAGGCATCTGAAAGCTGGACTTGTCAGGTGAACAGAAATCAGCAGCTTTTGAAGCTGCAGCTTCATTTCGTGATGTGTTTAGTTAATTGGTAGCAGAAAATCACTGGACTCCAGAGCAGATTTATAATGCCGATGAGACTGGATTAATGTCGAAGTGTCTGCCAAATTGAAGCTTAAGGTGTGTGATTGGGATATTTGCAAAACCAAGGTGCCTTAAAGGAATGTCTCACCTCCCTGTAGATTACCACGCACAAGTGGTTTCATCATTCGTTTGTTCCCAATGTTAATTTTTTTTTATGAAAGAAAGAAATACAAGAGAATAGTAAAGTTATGTTGCTCCTGGATAACATCCTCCTGCTGAAGGGCTCATTCATGGCAATATTTTCGGACGTTATCTTCCAGCAAACGTCACAAGTCTGGTCCAACCAATGGATCAAGGAGTGATACAGAATGTAAACATGTTCTACATGCCTGACTTCATGTAGAAAATGACTAATTTTGATGGGACAATTCTAGAGTTCCAGAAGAAATATAATCTCAAAGATGCTATCTACACTGTCAGGTGTGCTTGGGGTTATGTGGCAAGTGAAACATTACAGAAATGTTGGAGAAAGTTGTGTCAAATCGATTGTTCAGCTGTCAATATCAGAGTTTATGATGAAATATGTGAGTTTGTTGAATATGCTAATGACAAAATTAATTTGTCTTGAGATTAACTCGACGACTGGTTTGCTGTGGATGAAGCTATTCCAGTCACTCATACACTAAACTCTGAAGAAATCATAGGTGTTGTGAATCATGGAAAAAGGTATGTTGCAGAGGAGGAATAGAGTGATGACGACGAGAGGTGTGAGGTGGAAAAAGTATCCTGGCAGAGAGCTACTGCAGCATTTGAAACTTTAATAGCTTTTGCAGAACAGCAACCTGTGGAGATCTGCTTTCTTCAGTTGGTCTTGATAAGGTTGTTATGGCCAAACCTACTCAGCAGATACACCAGGTTCTTTTAATCCCTTCACCAAGACAGCTGATGTCCCTAAAATGCCCTTTTTCTTTATGCACTAATTTAAAATAAGAATGCAGGCTCAGCATTTTAAAACTCGGGAACTGCTTTTATTGTTGTGGAAACTTTAAAACAGGTTCAATAGATGTATACTTAATCTTTAACTGATAACATTCTGTAACAGTTTGCATGTCTTCTAGATTTTTTATAAAGTACTATTAACAAGGTTTCATCTGCAAGGCATCATAACATCCACTTAATTATTATCTTCTCTAATAATGTTGATATATACATATATCTTCTAAATAGGTTTCCTCCCCTTCAGTTGAGAGCATATACGAACTTCAATAATTGTACAGGATCAGGGCAGCCATTTTCTATGACACATATATATGTTCAATGTATCTTATTCCATATATATATATTAAGCTTCTCAGAGTCACTAATAGCTGGGTTACCTCACTTCTCTCCTGTTAGATGCATCACAGACTGCCTACAGACTGGCTTGCTCTCAGGGACACCATTACATGACTGTCAGTTACTGGCTACCTCAACATTCTAACTGCCAGTAACTCCTTATGCACTGGATACAATTAAACATGCAGAATTAAATATAACATAACATACAGTAATTAATATATAAATGGTAATCAACTTAATATAACATTAAATAACCATAATCAGACTTAGCGCAGCCCCACACCACATATTCCCAGGAAGCAGTCCTGATAAGAGTCTTTAAGCAGCCAGGGTAATGGCCTTCCTCAAAACTCTAATCATTCTGGGCAGGTCATAGAAGTCCCAAGGACTGGTGGTCAGGGGGATCATGACACAACCCTTCTTCACTTCTTGGAATCTTATGCAGCTGCACATCATGCAAAACCTGACTTTGTTTGCATGAGAGGCGTAAGGCCTCAAAGCAAGGTGATATTCGTTCATTTATGCAGAAAGCTGTACCCAAGTCTACCAGTACAACATCATCTACAGATGAAGATCCAACACTAAAAATGTCTACTTCTCCTGATCGTGTTCCAGCTACATTATCAGCAGATCCTGCTCCTGAAGGAGTCCAAGCAGAGGATGAAGCTGCTTGAGATCCTGATGTTCCTGATGTGATGTATATGGAGAAAACTCTCTTTTTTAGTTATTTGAAGTTAATTGAAGTGAAAAAATGTTATGTTTGTGATGTTCACTAGTTTAATGACTGTCATTTAATATGCACACTGCATTCAAAAAACCTACTTTTCAAAGTGTAATAAAACTGGATGTGAAAATTTTTTATGTTAGTGATGTTGATTAAGTTGACAGACTGTCATTTAAGTAATATGCACACTGCATTCAAAAAAGCTATTTTTTACAGTGTAAGTAAAAAAATCTACAGGATGATGTTGGGAAAGTGTTGCTTGCCTTATGCCAACACATTTAGAAAACTCAACAACAGCCAATAGACTGGAAAAGATCAACCTACATCCCAATCTGAAAAAAGGCAAAAAAGGCAGTGCCAAAGAGTGCTCCAGTTATCAAACAATTGCACTCATTTCACATGCCAGCAAGGTAATGCTTATGATTCTACAATCACGACTCCAACAATATATGGACCAGGAACTACCATATGTGCAAGCCGGGTTCCGCAGAAGTAGAGGCCCAAGAGATCAAATTGACAATGTCCAATGGATAATAGAGAAAGCAAGGGAGTTCCAAAAAAACATTTACTTCTGCTTCATAGACTATTCTAAAGCCTTTGACTGTGTGGATCACCACAAAATGTGGCTTGTCCTTAAAGAGATGGGAGTACCAGATCATCTCATCCTCCTCCTAAAAAGTTGGCCTGCTGCTCAACCTTAAAAAGATGAATGGCAATCTCACTTCCTGGCAAATGGATGGGGAATAAGGCAGTGACAGATTTTAATTTCCTTGGATCCAAGACCTCTGCAGATAGTGACTGTA
This sequence comes from Discoglossus pictus, assembly GCA_027410445.1. Lineage (NCBI taxonomy): Eukaryota > Metazoa > Chordata > Amphibia > Anura > Alytidae > Discoglossus > Discoglossus pictus. Next base: position 292,175,793 of record CM050167.1, on the reverse strand, counting down.
GTCATGAAATTAAAAGGAATTTGCTTCTGGAGAGGAAAGCTATGACAAGCTTGGACAAGCTAGTAAAAAGTAAAGATATTAAACTATCAACATAGGTCCGCATAGTTCAAACTATGGTATTCCCAGTAGTAACATACGGATGTGGGAGCTGGATCATAAAGAAAGCTGAGCTCCAAAGAATTGGCGTCTTTAAATTGTGGTGTTGGAGGAGACTGCTTAGAGTCCATTGAACTGCAAGAAGATCCAAAAAATCAGTACTTTAGGAAATCAAGACGAACTGTTCACTACAAGGTATGATCATGAGACTGAAGCTCAAATATTGTGGCCATATCATGAGATGGCAGGATTCTCTAGAAAAGACTCTGATGCTGGGAAAGTTTGAAGGCACAAGAAGAAGGGGACAACAGAGGTGGATATGGATAGATGAGGTCACTGAAGTAATGAAATGAACGTGATGGAGCTCAGAGGGGCAGTGACTGAGAGATGTACCTGGCGTGCTGTGGTCCATAGAGTCACAAAGAATCGGACGCGACTGAACGACTAAACGACAAAAACAAAACTGGACGTGTACATTTTTTATGTTGAAGAAAAGTCTGTCTTTATTTGCTTTAGTTTGCTTTTATTTAATATATTTAAACATCAATGGCAATTAAATACATTGTGTATGGTTTTCTAGGAGGTATAGTCTTAGGCCTATTTTAATACTGACTCTCAAGCAACTGTAAACTACACTTATCCGGCATATGGCAATCCCTGTGGGCGCCGGATAACTGAGAGTTTACTGTATCATGACTGCCAGAAAAAATAGAGGGGCATTCCTAAGACTCCCAAAACAAATAGAGGGGAAAAAATAGAGGTATGGGAATTATAAATACTTTGAAGTATAGAGGTGCAGGGACTCAAATTATATATAGAGAAGGATAAGTAAGATGAAAATATATAATAGTAATTCTATAGCAATATGAGACACACATCTCAGCAGCATGTTGCAGAATGTTGCTGAGAGATGGTTACTGGATATTTAGTATTAGACACAGCATGGCAAGTACAGCAGAGTCTGTATCTTTGTGAGCTGCAATGGGCAGACGCAAGCAGGTATCATTTGTTTGAATTTAGGCAGTATAAATACACAGGTATATTATATATCTAGTAAAATCCAGAAACCTTCCATATCTTTTTAATGGACCACTGTACTACATGCATACATACACTTGATTTATAATGTTTAAACTTTGAAAGTCTGAGATCTGATCTACACTATACAAATAAAATAAAAAATAATAATAAAATAACACACTGGTAAGACACCAGAACACACAGCAGGAAGTCTGCTACAGCTGCCCCGGCTGTAATTATGAAAAAGGGGTGGGGATAAGCAACAGCATGTCAGTCAGAAACCTATAAAAAGTAAGAGCTTTAAAGCATAACTTTAGCATTACAAAGTTTAAACATTATATTATATGTATATTTATACATGTACTACCATTTTAACAGCAATGATATTATACATTGGTATGATATCCTGAGAACACTAACAGATCTATATTACCATTAAGGTAAAGAACGCTACAGAAGAATAATAGGATGATGACACACTACAACAGGCAGTAAACATGGGCAGTTACAGCTACCTTTAACTTTATCCCCACCCTTAAGCAAATGAATGCAAACCATGTGGATTTAACACTTTTTTTAAATGTACAGTGCGAGAGAGTGTGTGCAATGGCTGTCAAGAAAAGAATGTTAAAGAGGTTGGTTACTTGGGTCACATTACAAAGCTAAGACACTATTAAGTCTACAATTTCTTGCACCTGCAATATAAAATCTTGTGGGTGTAATGTCACTCACAAACTGTGCCTTAGAATATTACGAGGGTCATTTCAAGATCACAGAGCATTTGCAATATAACAGTTCCAGATTACAATCTTGGAATAAACTATGTGGTAGTAGCATGCTAAATATTTTTTTTAATAATTATTACAATTTGTAGTTTCATGAGAATATGAATCTATGCAGCGTCGCCATACTTGATACTTTTAATTGGGACATATAATTCAATTAGAACTAAAATTACTCGTGTAATATGTAAACAATGGCAAATAAAGATCATTTAATTATCATAACACATCACAAGCACTGTAGCCATTTGCTACAATTTTAGTGAATCTGGGCAAAATTGATTACAACTATTGAAAATAATTGTGAATGAATGTAAAATGTGCTGCTTTCTGTAAACTGTCTGATCCACTGTGGTTCGTGCAAACATGTTGTATATCTGCATTAGAAAGTTAATGAAACTGAAAAATGAATAGAATAGAATTAATAATAAAAGCATAAATAACTTTGAATATAAAACCCTGCAACTTTGTTACAGAATTACACAACTGAATTACTAATTTGGAATCTATCATCTATAATATATTTAAAAGTTAAACAAAGAATATATAGATAATACATTAAAAAACCCTTACAAGGCTTTATATTTGTAAAGCGATTCTTTGACCTGTTCCATGGTAAATCGGCATCAGATATAGCAAGATCTTCAAGAAACTTTGGAAGTTCCTGTAAAATAAGGATAATAATACACATTTTAGTGGTATAATTAAACATTAGCTTGCTCTAGTTCCCAGTGTCCTTAAGTATCATATTTGACATGTTTTTAAGCACTAGTATACCGTATATACTCGAGTATAAGCCAAGTTTTTCAGACCTTTTTTTAAGGCTGAAAAGGCCCCCTCGGCTTATACTCAAATCACCCGTGTCTTTCCACCCCCGTGTCTCTCTTTCCCCGTGTCTCTCTTTCCCCCCCCGTGTCTCTCCACCACCGTGTCTCTCTTTCCCCCCCGTGTCTCTCTTTCCCCCCCCGTGTCTCTTTCCCCCCCGTGTCACTTTTCTCCCCGTGTCTCTCTCCACCCCTGTGGCTCTTTCCCTCCCCCTCCCTTATCATCCTCATCATCCTCAACCCCCCATCCTCAACCCCCTCATCTTAAACCGGTCACATGCGCGTCACGTCATTAGCAATGGCCTGGTCCCGACGCAGCCGGAAGGAGCGGAGGAGCAGCTGCTGATGGAAGGCAAGTGAGGGGAAAGGGAGAGGGGGAGGTAATTAGAGGGGTAAAGTGAGGAGGGGGGTTGAGGATGAGGAGGGGGGCTTGAGGATGGGGGGGTTGAGGAGTGAGGATGAGAAGGGGGGTTGAGGATGAGGAGAGAGGTTGAGGAGGGGGGTTGAGGATGAGCAGGGGGGTTGAGGAGAGAGTTTGAGGAGGGGGGTTGAAGATGAGGAGGGGGTTGAGGGGAGAGGTTGAGGAGGGGGGTTGAGGATGAGGAGGGGAGTTGAGGATGAGGAGGGGGGTCGAGGAGGGAGGTTGAGGAGGGGGTTGAGGATGAGGGTTGAGGAGAGAGGTTGAGGAGGGGAGTTGAGGAGGGGGGATGAGGAGGGAGGTTGAAGAGAGGGGTTGAGGAGGGGGAGGGGGGTTGAGGAGAGAGGATGAGGAGGGGGGTGATGAGGAAGAAGGATGAGGAGGTGGGTTGAGGAGGGTGAGGGAAAGAGACACGAGGGAGAGTGGGGAAAGAGACACATGGAAGGGAGGGGGGAAGAGACACAAGGAAGGGAGAGGAGGAAGAGACACAGGGAAGGGAGAGAAGGGGAAGAGACACAGGGGAGGGAGAGGGGGGAGAGACACAGGGGAGGGAGAGGGGGAGAGACACAGGGGAGGGAGAGGGGTAAGAGACACAGGGGAGAGAGAGGGGGGACACAAGAAAGGGGAACAGAGGGCACACAAGAGGGGGCACAGGGGGCAGCACATTTCCCACCCTCGGCTTATACTCGAGTCACTACGTTTTCCCAGTATTTTGTGGTAAAATAGGTTCTTTGGCTTATGCTATACCTTATATACTCGAGTATAAGCTGACCCGAGTATATGTTGTAAAACTCCTTATTTATGAGAAAAATGCATCAATGTTACAGTAATTTTGTGCTTCCATATTTCATTCTTATATGCTGCTGCTAATGATTACTCTTTTCAAAGAGCATGTGTCATATTGTCAGCTCTTAAGTAGGAAAGTATTATTTTTTTTGCTGTTCAGTATAGAAAGTACTATGCTCCAGCTGTACACACTGAGTTAGTAGTAATAGTTATTGACACATTTTGTGGAATATCATACTTTTTAGTGTTAACACAAATCTATAAATTATGGATATTCTGCAATGCATTAACACACATATTCAATTGAGAAAACTAATTTGCTATTCAATTGGCATCTTTTTTCCGATCTGCAAATGATCTACGAGTTACAAGCTGAAAATCCCTGAGGTTGTTACAACCGTAACTTACGCCCCATCTAAGCTTTTGATCTTTCACGTCCGCAAGAGTTACGATCGCTAAAATCGTACGATCGCAAATCGATATTCAATTGCTACAATACCTCAAGCCCGCAAATGTTTTCACACCGTAAATGGCAAATATAGAAGAAAATCCTACGGGTACAAGATGGGACCCGCAAAGGGGATAAAGACATGTCCGTAGCACTGTAAATGCAAATAAAACATCAATTCTGCGCTGTAAATGACGAGGAAAGTGGTGAAAAGCATTATAATTAATTGAACAACAGTCTCAAGCTCGCAAATCTGCAGTAAGAAATATTTTTTTATGTTTAATTTCGAGGTTATATCGATCCTGGGAATCAATGAGTTAATACATATCAGGCCACCCACATGGACTAGCACAGTATTAGCATTAATTGTTATTATTTCGTATTTTGCCGGTTTGCAAGTCCAATCGCATATGGGATCTCTAAACTCTGATTGATTGACATGTAACCTCCATCTTATACTGCTGTAATGATGAAGGGCTCATTTTCTATTGGCTGTTTCTGACTCGGGAGTTATGCGGCCTTGCTTAATTTATCCGGCTCACACTCTGAAATGCTGCTTACAAGTGCATGGTTTACGTTTTCGGATTTTGGGCAGCAGCTTGCAGGCTTATTCAATTGAATTGCTCCTAAAATTGTATCAAAGTTCAAGCCTGCAGACATACGGCCTGTATACCGTAAGTTGCAATTGAATGAGGCTCATAGAGCTCTATTCTATTAGAAGCTCGCAAATGCCTCTAACACGTAAATTTGGCTGTGTTTTTTTCTCTCTAAAGGTCTTGATGTATTCTAATTACTCAAGCTCGCAATTTACCTCCTGAAGCCTAAATTCATAAACCCTGGAGGTTATACATTGTCTGCAATCGGAGGCTAAGAATTAACTAGCACCAATAAGTAATATTTGCTCGCAATCAAGCAATCTAGCACTCTAAAATGTGTTAGATCATCTGTATTAATCCTTTGCATCCGGGGATCGATATCACTCAGAAATAACAGTTAAAAATAATGTTTTTTTAATTGCATTTTTTTCAGACTGTAGTACAATTAATTCTAATGTGTTTCCATGCCTTCCCATGTTTTTAAGAATTGTATCTTTAATGGCTGTTACAGCTCTAATAAGTGTTTGAAAAAACCATTGAGAGTCATTTTCAGTACTCATTTGTGAGCTAGAGCTATGGGTCTAATGGAATAACGATTTTGTGTAACTTTAATTATGCAGACCTACCAATATTCGAGCTGTGCTAAAACCAATGGAGATCTAAGCTAGAACATGTTGCTTTAGCTGATCCAAAAGTGATTTTGGGTGGGTAACTCGTAATCGGATTGCGAGTAGCTAATAGAATATGTGGCAATATTAAGAGTGATTTTAAGTACATTTGAAAGACAAATTAAGTAGATCACCCAAATTAAGTAGATCAGAACAGCAAGCCCTCCCAGGCCATTTACTAGATAAAAATAGGAAATCTGCAGCACAAAAAAATTTAATTTGGAAAAATATGCTGGTGTATATTATATACATAGTTACCATTAAATCAAGTAAAAATATTTTTTCATATCCTATGCATATACAGGGCCTTGCAAAAGTATTCACCCCCTTGGCATTTTTCGTGTTTTGTTGTCTCACAACCTGGAATTAACATGGATTGTTTGAGGATTTACATAATTTAATTTACAGAACATGCCCAGAACTTTGAAGACGTGCAAACTCAAAACGTGCTGTTTTGTTTTTTGCTGAAAGTAATGGCTTTTTTCTGGCCACTCTGCCATAAAGCCCAACTCTATGGAGCGTACGGCTTATTGTCGTCCTATGTACAGATACTCCAGTCTCTGCTGTGGAACGCTGCAGCTCCTCCAGGGTTACCTTAGGTATCTGTGCTGCCTCACTGATTAATGCCCTCCTTGCACAGTCCGTGCATTTTAGTGGGCGGCCGTCTCTTGGCAGGTTTGCTGTTGTGCCACTTTCTTTCCATTTGGTTATGATAGATTTGATGGTGTTCCTGGGGATCATCAAATATTGGGGGATTTTTTTATAACCTAACCCTGACTTGTACTTCTCAACAACATTGTCCCTTACTTGTTTGGAGAGTTCCTTGTTCTTCATGGCAGTGTTTGGTTAGTGGTGCCTCTTGCTTAGGTGTTGCAGCCTCTGGGGCCTTTCAAAAAAGGTGTGTATATGTAATAACAGATCATGTGACACTTAGATTGCACACAGGTGGACATCATTTCCCTAATTATGTGACTTCTGAAGGTAACTGGTTGCACCAGAGTTTTGTATGGGCTTTATAACAAAGGGGGTGAATACATACGAGCATGCCAATTTTCTGTTTTCCATTTCTAAAAAATAGTTTTATGTATACATTTTTCTCATTTCACTTCACCAACGTAGTCTATTGTGTTCTGATCCATCACATAAAATTCAGATTAACAAAACATTGAACTTAAGGCTGTCATGTAACAAAATAGGTAAAAAGTCAAGGCGGTGAATACTTTTGCAAGGCATTGTATCACAGCATACATAGTGCAAATCTTGCAATATAACATTGCTCCCTATGTTGATATGATTCCTCAATTGTTGTTTTGAAACTGTACTGCATCAAGTGATATGGCGTATATCAGTCCCAATGACACTTAGGAGCCATGCTGCCTGCCTCATGTGTAATGTTTCACAGCTGTTAGATCCTGGAACCTTGTTAGAGAAGATTAAAATATTGTATATCTACAACTGCTATCCTATCCCAGAAGAGTCTGGAAGAAAGATATGAAAGGAATAAACATCTTATTTCCAGATACACATATGCTAGGAAACTGGTTACCACATATTGAAGTGCAGAAAAGAACCTGAACTTCAAATAGAAAGTAAAATAAAAAGGTAAACAAGTAAACCAAAAAAATATAACAAGCCAAAAGTGTGAATATGATACACAATATGCATAAACAACCAATAAAATCCTAAATTCACCAAAATTTACAAGTGCCATAAAGCATATAGCTGAGAACGGATATTTTCTCTTGGAAAATTTTCACTGCAGTCTCGGCTAACCATTTTGCTTAGTGAATTATGGCCACAGAACGTAATCACCAAAACTGCACAGCTCTGCAAAGACTTTTAAGAGCTGTAATAAAACTAAAAAGACATGTTTTAGATGTCAAGGAAAAAAATTTGCTGGTGAATATGCAAGAACAAAATACTTTTAAAGGCAAAATACTTTTAGAAAATAAATGATATTTGAATTTTTCAGAAAAATTGGTTTTGATAAAGATTGGTTGTTACAATTTGGCTTTTTATTAAATTAAATCTGGCAGTTGTAGCAGATGGAACTTCCCTCTACATACAAGACTAAAGTGGCCCTTTAATGCACAGACATGTTTAGGCAAAAATATAGTATATCTAGGCCCCTATTCAATTGAGCAATTGTTGGTTACTAGACCCCGTAATGTAGCCCGTCGTCAAATTTGCTATTCAATTGGCAGCTTATTTTTTGGCAATCTAAAATTGCGGGTTACAGGCTAAAAATCCCTGAGGTTGTAAAATCTTAACCCATCTAAGCCTTTGATCTTTCAAGCCTGCAAATGTTACAATCCCAAAATCGTCATTTGTTACAAATCCTCAACCCAAAAAATCGTTTTCACACCCATAAATGGCAAATGTAGAAGAAAATCCTACGAATACCAGATAGGACTTGCAAGGGGATTAAACACCTGATCGTAGCACTATTAAAGCAAATAAAAAATCAATACTGCACTTTAAAAGACGGGGAATGTGATGAAAGGCATTCAAATTAATTGCACAGTCTCAAGCTTGCAAATCTGCAATCAAATATTATTTTTTTTACGTTTAATTTCCGTGTTATATCAATCTCAGTAATCAAGGAGTTAATACATATCAGGCCACCCACATGGACTAGAACATTTCCTTCATTCATTTTTATTATTTTGTATATTGGCGGATTGCGAGTCTGATCGCATATCGGACTTCTAAATGCTAATTGATTGACGTTTAACCTCCATGTTTTACTGACCTCATTTACTATTGGGTGTTTCTAAATGGGTAGTTATGGTCTTGCTTAATTGATCATGATCATGCTCTGAAATGCTACTTACGGGTGCATGGTTTACATTTTAGGTTTTCAGCCAGGTAGCTTGATTAATTGTATTACTCTGTAACTGTTGCAAATTTCAAGGCAGACATGAAGTCAACTGCAGGCTTGCAATTGAATAGGGGCCTTAGTTGTTCTAATTAGTGGCCAACCCTTGCTATTCCCATCGTACTAAACAGTCATATTTAGTGAATCATCAAAAAAGTTAATTATTTTGATGTTTTTGATAGACCCCCTAAAAAATGTTGTTTGAACCAAAATCACTGTTGTTGAAAAACATGTGTCAAATTATTTTTGGTTGCAAGGCAGCTTGTAAAACCCACATCCGAGTAATATTACTGTCTAAACATTCAGCCTGGTAATTGGGTATTGATTATCAAGGCCTCAGTCCTTTTTGGTCTCACAAGCTTAAAATGGACATGAAATGTGACACATCAAAATTACTGGAGGTCTTGCGATGTTGTGACAACTGCTAGTGACATACCGAAAATTCTTCCTGAAACTTTACGTTGTTATTTGTGCAGAGCTCCTCGACATGCTGTAGGAAGCCTTTCTTGCTCACAGGCCTATAGGGAAAGTGCAACAATTAGGTATTTATGGGACACACAATATTCAATAACATATTTACATATAATAAACGTAACTATATGTAATGTGCACATTTTCTATTTTGATGATCTCATTCTCATAATTACACGTTTTTTCAGGAATAAGAAGGTTAAATATCCCCGAATCACTTCTCAAGCTAAAACACAGACATGCAAGTTTCACCCTAGAGAGAGACAAAGCATTTCTCCGGTTACCATGCAATTAGTCATGCTTTTATGATTTATTCTCAGGTTGAAGGTTGTCCTTGTAAATGTATGAAAAAAAGCACCACACATTAACACTCATCACACTATTAAATCCACAGGCAGAGAAAAAATTCTTTTGTCAACTTACTTGAGTGATTTCCTATAACTAAGCAGCCTGCAACAGAGATTGTGTTAAAATATTGTTGAATCACATATGCATTACAGAAGAACCCAGCATATAAATGTATTTACTTGCAAAAGTATGTTCAACATGCTGCTACATGACTTCAGTATTAAATATTATATACACTAAAGGTAAAATGTGTAATAAGCCAAACATGTCTATTAGATTTGAATGAAACTAAAATACAAAATTATTTTTTAAAAAGCACTGTTCAAAAGAAGAATATTTTTTATTTTATTTAATTTTTCTTATATCAGCAGATATTCTTTAATGAAACAGGTTATCATATTAATGTAATGTGCCCAGAAAGAAAGAGAGGACAGGAAAATCCCTATTCAATATGCCACGAAAATCTCTTGGATTAAGGAGACTGTCTGGTCTGTGTATTGGAGTATGAATGGAACAGAAATCTACAAGTAGGAACTACCTTTACATGTCATGCTATTGGCCAAAGTTCATTGAGCTTCACATGGGTTGAAAACCTGTTCTCTAAGACCACTACAGTAGTTTTCTATGGAAGAACAAAACTATTACAGTTTTAGTGAACCACATTGTAAATCTGACATTTTGAAAGTATTGTGTGTGTTTTACTCACGCTGTGTGCAGCTGACCTTTTTCTAGGACTCTGATACCAACTATCAATATATAAGTATAGAATAGAGAATTGTACCTTAGCAATATGGCAGTATGTCCACACATTTTAAATGAGACACACTATAGATAAGCACTAAATGTATGCATTTTAGTTCTAGATAATCCAGTTCTCTCCTCATCTGTTTTTATACTTTATTTTACACCTTGACTAAATAATTTTGAAGTTAGTACATGTAGACTAACAAATGTGTCTGCAGATGGAACATTGGTTTAATTTTATTTGAACCATACAAACTACAAATCAAATTTATGGGTATATCTTGCCAAATCCTACATTTTGCTAGCTTCAAATGTATCAGTTCTTCTATTTTAATACTCTGAACTTGTTTTAACTCTGGGTACCCAGTTTATGGGATACAGTTTCATGTCTGGGTTTTTCTAAGTCTAGCAAAAGTCTCATTCAACTCATATTACAATTCACACATACAGTGAAAGGAACCATGCATTTTTGTTGGCAGAACTGATGCATTTCACATTGTCCTAAAAATGACAAACACTATCAAAGTTACAATTTCCAAACTTAAAAAACACATATTTAAGAAATACTGTTCTCTAAAATGTTATTATCAAATTCTATCTATCTATCTATCTATCTATCTATCTATCTATCTATCTATCTTCCATTTAAGTCTATTTAAGTACTGTATATTTTATAAATATATAAATGTCTACTTTTTTAGACTTCATTAACCTGCAGAAACTCCCTTAAAAGTAAAACACACATTTAAATGATCCGCAAAACACATACAAGCAGATAATACTCCAAAATGTACACAAACAGGAAAAATAACAATAAATGAGTACAACATAAATATGCATATGCTGAGTTTTATATGCATAAGACTATGAGACTATGAGAACTATGAGAACAATAATTGTCAAAGAACAATAGCCACTGATGAGCACAATAGATACACACAAATACACACCAGCAGACACTTACCAACATAGCAAGCCAATATACATTGATTAGCACAGCACACATAATTACTGACATCTCACCACACGTCAGCACAATGTGCACATATATTTATTAGTAAAGACAGATTGATCCCAACAAGAAAAGAATCCAAGTGTCTGGCCTCATGTTGTTACAAGTGCACTATGTGGTCACAAACACATTTGAATTCCATAACTAAAATGATCACTACTACTTCTATGGGAAAGTTTTTGAAATTTGATTTACTGGTACTTTGTTGAATCACTATATGCATCTGATAGCTCCTACCCAATCACTTACAGAACCATAATATTAATAATGCTAAATCCATATAGTGTATTTCTCCCAGAAGGGATTCAACGCTTAGAAGATGAAAGAAAACATATATAGAGAGTTGTAACTTATTGGAAGAGCTTGGGTGAAGCTCCTGGTGTCCAGTCTCTTTTACAAAATGTCCAAATTAGATGCCTCTCTAATGTAGCATGATAGAGACATCCAGAATCTTTGTGCTACATACATAAAAGCTCCGACCCAGAGGATTGGGAGAGATTCAATGGATGTCTAATAGATTTTCAGCTGCAAATCTAAGAGCATGAGCTGGAACATAAGGAGTGAACAGCTCCTTCAGATAGCTGGGGCCTTCATTCAAGGATTTTCCCCCCAATTCAGTAGTAAATACGCCAAAGCCATAGGTAAACTGCATATACTATTGTTAACAAAACAAATATATATATTTAAAACATACTTTTAAATATGTATCAGGCAAGACAGGATGAATTTTTCTCTTCACCAATCGTACTCTGCCTATAAAAATATTTGATTTATTTATTTGCATTGTTCAGTCGTTTCTGACTCTCTGTGACCTCATGGACCATAACCCTTCAGGCACATCTTTATGTCCATGGTCATGCTGATCCACTTGGTTTTCATGGCAGAGATACTGGAGTGGCGTGCCAGTTTCCTTCTCATTGGGCCACAGCATACAGCTCCCGATATTCATAGGTGGTCTCCCATCCAATTCCTGACCAGGCCCAACCCTGCTCGGCTTCAGGATGGTGTGACCTCTTGGTTCCCTGACTGGAATCAAACCCAGGTCACAGCGGTGAAAGCACCGAATCCTAATTACTGGACCACCAGGAAACACTACAGATATTACATGGGCCCAATTCTACTGAAGTCACTGAACAAACTAATATTATTAACATTTCCCTGGCAATGATTCTCAAAGCCTCATAAGCCTTTCTAGTGGCCTATCTGGTCACCTAAACCACTTCGCTCATTGTTTACAGGGGAATGTTTAAAACTTTTTGGTATTTCAGGTGCAAACAAAAAAAAGACCTTCACTCAACTCTAACCTTTCACTATAACTAACTAGATTCTGGCTGTGATCTTGCACTAGGGCTTGCAAAAAGGCCACCACAAATTTGATTATGAGAACTTTAGTTTCATAATATGTCCAGACAGAAAGGTGTAAAGAGCAAATAGAATCCAGAACCGAAGGAAGACATGACTGAGGTAGACAACTTATTCTTCACTAAAAAAAATGGAAGCTAGTGACACAATCTTATAGTAAGCCAATTATCATGGGAAATGAGTCATGCTGGTTTGGTATTTGTTTCTGCATATAACTTTATAAAACATTAATTCATTTGAATTGTTTGTGCAATTAGCGCACAGCAAATAGAGTTTTTTGCAAAAAAAATTGTCATAGACAAAAAAGTTTTTTATTATTATTTCTGCTCTTGAACAATGCTTTGATTTTTTAAAATATGTTGGATTAATAAAATACAATATAAAAACTAAAAGACCGACAATATACCAAATATAATTCTAAATATTTAGCTAGTGTTATTTTTATTATTTATAACTACATTCAACAAATCTAAATTAAATTTATGAAATACAGATTACTTAAGATACAGTTAACATGTTCTTAAAAACACTATAAGTTATAAACAATAAGTTTGCATACATTCTAATAGAATGATAACAAATAACATTTATGTGAAAGAAAAGGTATAGTATATGGTCAAGGCTCTTGTAACCATACAAATCATTTATTATCCAAATCCTGTACATTTTAATTATTTTTGTTTCTTGACTCCTTTTTAATTCTTAACCATATACTACCAACATGAATGCTTTGTGTCCTTGCCTTGTGTTCCCATCTTCATTACCTTTAGATATTTTGGCACATCAAACACTAGATGGAAACACTGGCTCATTTGGACACTACTTATATGTATAAGAACACACATCAACTCCAGAATGAATGACTTACTGGATAACATATATGTCCTTGCGTCTAAAGAAAAATGAAGAATATCTGGAAGTAAAGATCCATTAATAATTATATGTATGCAGTACTTGATAAAGAACACTTTTTAAGTGAACACTTTACCAAAGCAGTTTTTAATCTTAGATGTCATATTATCATAATTATTGTAAACAACACATTGAGTACATTTACAAAAAACATCTGTAAAGATTGAAAACCTTAACAATGTAGACAACAGTGACGACTGATAAACATCACTTTATGCTATTTTATATAAGTGGCAGTTATATAGTAGACACAACAATGAAGGTCCATGAAATATCTTGGTAGGAAGTGATATTTATCCCAAAGTAGATAAAGGTCACAATTTTATAAATATATTCCTTCAAGCATAGTTTACATGATCTATCTGATAACAAATGAAAGATTGTGAACTGAACATTTTAATTATTTTTTTGTTGTTGTTGTTGTATGAGTAATCCCAGCAGTATGTCCTCAAGGACTAAAAAAAGCTAGGTTTTAAAATTATACTCTGTTTGGGCAATTCAATTGGCGGACCATTGCTCAAGAGCCCTGGAAAAGGAAAGACTTCATGACCTGAATTTATATAGCATAGAAAAGAGAAGAGAGAGAGAGGGGGAAAATATGATAGAAACCTTCAGATATATAAAATAATTACTTAAAGTTTAAGAGAGAACTGTGTTTGAGAAAAAGGAGGAATGCAAAAACAAGAGGTCATGATTTGAAGTTGTAAGATGGAATATTTAGGGACAATGCGAGAAAGTATTACTTTATAGAAAGAGTTTTGTATAGGTGGAATAACCTCCAAGTTGAAGTGGCACAGTCAAACACCATTGGGGACTTTAGGGCATGCCTGATATAAGCATAACATTATCCTGAGGCTAAATTAAGCCAATATTTAGGTAGACAGAATAGGCAGACTAGATGCACATTTTTGGTTCTTATTTCCCCTAGCATATTAGCTACATTATTCACTGTATGCATTTACATGGCATAGTATAAGCAGCTATCAAATAAATTATAACATTTTAAGTACAAGACCAATCATTTAGCCATCAACAGCATGCAGAATAGATAATCCAAATGGTCAATAATACTCCATCGCTTCTTAATAGTGAGCCGTGAATTTATAGTGAATTGCCTTTAGGTCTCCATGGTAACTCATTGATTTGAACATTTTCATTAATTTGGTTAAATTTAGGTTTTATATTTTAAAAAGGGGACACACACACAGCAAGTAACAAATTATACTTCTCAATATAGTTTCCTTTTGACCTTTCAAAATGATCAAAATACTAAACAGTAAGCCATATTTTAGTCAGAGAAAAACTAAAGATATACGTTATTTATTTATTTACCATTTTTAGACTTTATATAAATGAAAAGTTATATTGATGTTTATTTTATGTTCCAAACGTGGAAACAATATCCTCTATTAGAGAATTTTATATTGTTTTCATAATTTTTTGTAAATATTCTAAATAAAAAAAGAAAATAATTAGAATCTGTCAAAGATGAAAGCAATAGATTTAACTTTGGAAACTAGGTTTTGCTGTAACATCAAGGGAATTAAATATGTAATGAACAATAAAATAAAAAATACAATTCTAATGAATGCTATCAAGTTGCTACAAAAGTGATGCTTTTCCCAAAACATTTATACACTGTGCTAGATTCATTAAGATGAGAGGCTTAGAGAACTGAACTGGATGACAAATAATATTTTCACTTGTGATACCTATTTAAATTATAGTAAAACTTAACTATTACTGTAACATTTAAAATAGCTGAACTATAGAAATTATACAAATGAGAAAGAAAAAAACACTATTTTTTAAATATCCATAATTATACTATAAATATAATTATACCAAATAAGAGAATATAGTGAAAATCAATATATCTCATAGAACACTTCCAACAAAATTGTAAAAATAACACTGGTCAACAAAAGTTTACTTTTTTGTCTCAGAAGTACTGAATACAAATATATTTTTATAAATTCTCTTCTACGTAAATAATTTTGAGAGACAGTGATTTTAAAATTACAGTATTACCTATATATACAATAAGTACATAGTAAAGGACTAACTCCCATAAAAGGTAGAAGTATAGGATTTTCTCCTGTATTTTTTCTCAGGAACATCCCTCTTAAGGGTCCAACAGTAATCAGCAAGCATTGCTGGACTCCACTTGCCCTGGTACTGCTTTTCCATTTTGGAAATGTCCTGGTGGAATCGTTCACCATGGGCATTGCTGACTTCCCCAAGATTTGCTGGGAAGGAATCCAAATGCGAATGCAAGAAATTGATTTTTAAAGACATGTTACATCCCATGGTCTTGTAAGATTGCAAAAGATCATCCACTATTTCTTTGTAGTTGTCTGCCTTATGATTCCCTAGGAAAATCTGGCAAATACTCTTGAAAGATTTCCATACAGCCTTTTCAGCCTGATTCAATGTACTATCAAACTTCTCATCTTTAATCAGTTGCCTTATTTGAGGTTCTACAAAGATCCCCTCTTTGATCTTTGCATCACTGATCCTAGGGGATTTTTTTCTTAAATATGTAAATCCAGGACCACTTTGTTCCATCGCTTTGACAAAGTTCTTCATAAGACCGAGCTTTGTATGGAGTGAAGGTAGATACACTTTTTCTGGATCAACGAGTGGTGTATTGACAACATTGTTCTGTCCTGGAGTTAGTGATGTTTGTTTTGGCCATTGTTTCTGAGTGTAATGATTTCTTCTGTCTCTGTTGTCCCACTGACAAAGAAAATAGCTGTTCTTTGTGTGACCAAGCGAAAGAGCGACTACTTTCATGTCACCACAGATATTCCATTAGTATTCTTCATATTTAATTTTTTTCAAGAACGAGTTTCATGCTCTTATAAGTTTTTTTTATATTGGCAGCATGAGCTAGTGGGACTAATGGAAACTTATTTCCTTTGTGGAGAAGCACAGTTTTCAAGCTAACTTTAGAAGAATGGATAAATAAATGCCAATCCTCTGTTTTGTGCTTGTGACCAAGTGCTTTTATGACAGAATAAACATCATTGCAAAAAACAAAGTTCATCTTCAAGTGAAAATAAATCCTTATAGTCACTATGCCTATCTCTAAAAAAACAAACTTTAGTTTCCTTATGGAGAAGATTCTAGCCTTTCAACCTAGAGCCTAAAATTTCTGCTTGCGTTTTAGATAGGTTCAAGTCTCGGACAAGGTCATTGAGATCTCCTTGGGTAAGGAAATGTGGTTGTAATGATAAACAGGAAGCCTCGAAAGTTGGATCAAGCCTTATATCATCATCACCCTGCTCTACAGGATCTTTTTCCTGTTCATCATCACTAAGTATTACTTCTTCTGGAGGTGTTGACACAGGCAATTCTTCACTATGCAGCACTGGCCTGATGGCAGATGGTAAATTCTGATATGTCACAGTGCGCTTTGATCTACATATGATACCTGAAATGTTTGTAAGATAAAAGTAACAATCTGTGGAGTGATCTTTTTCTTCTCGCCAAATAATTGGAACAGCAAAATGTATGTTCCAAGAACCCGTTGACCAACTTGACCACAACAAAAATAAGGGGACCAACTTTTATCTTAGTCACCGACTTTGCATCCAAAGTAAAGCTCCTAACACGTCTTAATAAGTGGAGTGAAACCACCTTTATGATTTTTAAATATCACCTCACCGCAAATGTAATTTAATGAGTCCAGTTAATTAATACAACTTCTTGGCATTGTAAAATGTACATAGAACTACACAAATAACAGATACTCACAACATTAGATGTTTCAAGAACAAACTCTTTCCATCAACTGGCCAGGAGCGCTGACTCATACAGTAAATAAGCAAACACGTGACTCATCATGCCTCAAGAGCATCACGTGACAGAATATGACTCAACTTTTGTCGGCCCTTTTTACATTGACTAATCAGTAGAATTTACAACAATTAAAAATAATACTAGGATTTTACCAATGAAAAATGAACATATCTTAAAGCTGTATGAATGTGTTATATAGCACATTGTATTATATTAAAGAGGATGTAACTTTAATATTATGTGTGATGGAACAATTCTGAAACCATTTGCGAAATCAGTGGGATAAATTACATATAGCACAACCCTTGTTTGTTTTGAGACAAAATCTTTGTTGACCAGTGTAATTATAAAAGAAATTTTAAACTATGGGAGAATTTACTAACATGACTCGCAATAAGCCGCAATATACCACTCACATTGCGCATTAGCGCTACCAAGGTCTCCATGGGATTTACTAAATCACTGGTAATATATTACATTATGTATCCACCGCCGTAACACATTGCAATCGTTTAACAGCTCTTAACATCTGCGCAGGCCCCATATTGGTTAGCAAAGATGCAATGGTTGGCAACACGTCAATAATAATGACGTATAACAAAAATAAAAAAACGATAAAATAACAACTTGCATTGACAACACCCGGGGGGACACAGACCCCATGTTTCCCCCACTCCTGGAGCATTGCTGTGGGAAGCCTGTTAACCGCATGGGGTCCCAATGGACTTATATGCATCCTCTAACTATATCCATGGGGGTCCTTATGGACCCCTATTTAAACAAACAGTACCCCTTATACCATGGGGAGTAATGCTATACTGTGGTGGGTAATGCTAGGTGTTATATTTAGCAAATACTGCTAAATATAATACCTAGCAGAGTATGTTGTATGTTAATGACTGAATGTTGGTAATATACATTTTATTTAAATATAAAGTATACTGTTATCAGGGGTTTAAAGACGTGCTGCTGAATATCAGCATTGCGGGTAGTAAAAAGCAAGATTTGCCTTTAAATTTAGAGAACTTGAATTTTCACGAAAGCCACACATAACATGCTCAATACACACCCCATTCACTATAACTCAAGTTGAGCCAGTTACAGCTAGGTGTCACAGGAGAGAAAGGCTTTTAGTAAATTATACAATGACCTGAGCTTAAGTAAATTCTCCCCATATCACATATATAGTTCTCAGCAGCGTGGGCTTGCCAAAAAACGTTGTTAACGCAATGTTAAAACTGCGGGCTCGCACAGCGAGCCCACCGCAACTGTGGACCTCACAAACGAGGGCCGTGGTTGCGGCCAGGCAATGAGCGCCAGAGGTGCTCATTGCGCTGGTGGAGATAAGCGCTGGTGGAGATGAGGCGCTCCTCCACTACGACCCTGTACGGCTTAGACAGTGAGCGCTGAAGGCGCTCAATGTGCTGGTGGAGATGAGTGCGTACGCACTCATCCCTACGACCCCGCATGACTTACGCATCATTCCTACGACCCGCGGGACTACAGATGAACAGAAAGCTCAGTTATACAATTCACAGTGCAAGACCCGTAGCAGTTTAAAAAAATCGCCTACAAAAATTATGGCCCGTTACACTTTGGAAAGGAAAGCTGGACTTAAAAAAAAATTACGACCCACAAGACTTTGAAAAAAAAAAAACGAGATTGAAAAAAAAAGTTAACAGCCGAACAGCGCACATTGAAAAACACGAAAAACACACACAAAAAAAAAGGAACATACAAAAAACATCATACACAGTATGGGGGGACAGCTAGGACGTCAGGGACTAAGGTTGCACGCGAATCTAAGTCGAAATTCCCGAGTCTCGCCACTCGAAAATCCCCTAAACAAAGAAAAAAATGGCGGCCGAAAAAAACGAAAACGAGGCTACATGACCCATTACCACTCAAAACACCGCCAGGCACATAAGACAGGAAAGTGGGATACAAAAAATACGAGCCAAAGGACCTAGAAAAAAAAAATCAGAGATCAAAAAAATACCAAGTTAACGGCCGAACCGCGCACATCCAAAAACAACAAAAACACAAAGAATACACAGTGGATATAAAAAGTCTACACACCCTTGTTAAAATGTCAGGTTTCTGTGCTGTAAAAATATGAGACAGAGATAAATAATTTCAGAACTTTTTCCAACTTTAATGTGACCTATAAACTGTACAACTCAATTGAAAAACAAACTGAAATCTTTTAAGTGGAGGGAAGAAAAATAAAAAAGAAAAATAGTGTGGTTGCATAAGTATGCACACCCTCTTATAACTGGGGATGTAGCTGTGTTCAGAATTAAGCAATCACATTCCAAATCGTGTTAAATAGGAGTCAGCATACACCTGCCATCATTTAAAGTGCCTCTGATTAACCCAAATAAAGTTCAGCTGCTCTAGTTGGTCTTTCCTGAAATTTTCTTAGTCGCATCCCACAGCAAAAGCCATGGTCCACAGAGAGCTTCCAAAGCATCAGAGGGATCTCATTGTTAAAAGGTATCAGTCAGAAGAAGGGTACGAAATAATTTACAAGGCATTACATATACCATTGAACACAGTGAAGACAGTCATCATCAAGTAGAGAAAATATGGCACAACAGTGACATTACCAAGAACTGGAGCTCCCTCCAAAATTGATGAAAAGACAAGAAGAAAACTGGTCTGGGAGGCTACCAAGAGGCCTACAGCAACAATAAAGGAGCTGCAGGAATATCTGGCAAGTACTGGCTGTGTGGTACATGTGACAACAATCTCCCGTATTCTTCATATGTCTGGGCTATGGGGTAGAGTGGCGAGACGAAAGCCTTTTCTTATATAGAAAAACATCCAAGCTAGGCTACATTTTGCAAAAACACATCTGAAGTCTCCCAAAAGCATGTGGGAAAAGGTGTTATGGTCTGATGAAACCAAGGTTGAACTTTTTGGCCATAATTCCAAAAGATATGTTTTGCGCAAAAACAACACTGCACATCACCAAAGAACACCATACCCACAGTGAAGCATGGTGGTGGCAGCATCATGCTTTGGGGCTGTTTTTCTTCAGCTGGAACTGGGGCCTTAGTTAAGATAGAGGGAATTATGAACAGTTCCAAATACCAGTCAATATTGGAACAAAACCTTCAGGCTTCTGCTAGAAAGCTGAACATGAAGAGGAACTTCATCTTTCAGCATGACAACGACCCAAAGCATACATCTAAAATCAACAAAGGAATGGCTTCACCAGAAAAAGATTAAAGTTTCGGAATGGCCCAGCCAGAGCCCAGACCTGAATCCGATTGAAAATCTGTGTGGTGATCTGAAGAGGGCTGTGCACAGGAGATGCCCTCGCAATATGACACATTTGGAGTGTTTTTGCAAAGAAGAGTGGGCAAATCTTGCCAAGTCAAAATGTGCCATGCTGATAGACTCATACCCAAAAAGACTGAGTGCTGTAATAAAGTCACAAGGTGCTTCAAAAAAGTATTAGTTTAAGGGTGTGCATACTTATGCAACCATATTATTTTATTTTTTATCTTTTTTCTTCCCTCTACCTAAAAGATTTCAGTTTGTTTTTCAATTGAGTTGTACAGTTTATAGGTCACATTAAAGGTGGAAAAAGCTCTGAAATGATTTATCTTTGTCTCATTTTTTTACAGTACAGAAACCTGACATTTTAACAGGGGTGTGTAGACTTTTTATATCCACTGTATATATATAAAAAAAAAGAAAAAACATCCCACACAGCACGGGGGGACAGCCAGGACGTCTGGGAGTGAGGTTGCACAAGAATTTAAACACAATTTGCAGAGTTTCAGCACTCGAAAATCGTCTAAACGACAAAAAAGACGAAAAAACCCGAAAATTAGGCTACACGACCCCTAACCACGCAAAACACCGCTACGCACATAAGACTTTAACCCAGGAAACGTACGAGATACAAAATATAATATTAGGAAGGATGGAAAATGCTTGAGACCCGTGTAACACATAGACAATCGCAGTCATTTTACAACACTAACTTTCAACTAATAACAATACAAATCTAAAATGGCGCACAAAACTAAACAAATGGTTTGCCCTCGTGCACGCAGCCTATTTATACTGCACACTTGAAAGTGGGATACAAAAAATACGAGCCAAAGGACCTAGAAAAAAAAAATCAGAGATCAAAAAAATACCAAGTTAACGGCCGAACCGCGCACATCCAAAAACAACAAAAACACAAAGAATACACAGTGGATATAAAAAGTCTACACACCCTTGTTAAAATGTCAGGTTTCTGTGCTGTAAAAATATGAGACAGAGATAAATAATTTCAGAACTTTTTCCAACTTTAATGTGACCTATAAACTGTACAACTCAATTGAAAAACAAACTGAAATCTTTTAAGTGGAGGGAAGAAAAATAAAAAAGAAAAATAGTGTGGTTGCATAAGTCTGCACACCCTCTTATAACTGGGGATGTAGCTGTGTTCAGAATTAAGCAATCACATTCCAAATCGTGTTAAATAGGAGTCAGCATACACCTGCCATCATTTAAAGTGCCTCTGATTAACCCAAATAAAGTTCAGCTGCTCTAGTTGGTCTTTCCTGAAATTTTCTTAGTCGCATCCCACAGCAAAAGCCATGGTCCACAGAGAGCTTCCAAAGCATCAGAGGGATCTCATTGTTAAAAGGTATCAGTCAGAAGAAGGGTACGAAATAATTTACAAGGCATTAGATATACCATTGAACACAGTGAAGACAGTCATCATCAAGTAGAGAAAATATGGCACAACAGTGACATTACCAAGAACTGGAGCTCCCTCCAAAATTGATGAAAAGACAAGAAGAAAACTGGTCTGGGAGGCTACCAAGAGGCCTACAGCAACAATAAAGGAGCTGCAGGAATATCTGGCAAGTACTGGCTGTGTGGTACATGTGACAACAATCTCCCGTATTCTTCATATGTCTGGGCTATGGGGTAGAGTGGCGAGACGAAAGCCTTTTCTTATATAGAAAAACATCCAAGCTAGGCTACATTTTGCAAAAACACATCTGAAGTCTCCCAAAAGCATGTGGGAAAAGGTGTTATGGTCTGATGAAACCAAGGTTGAACTTTTTGGCCATAATTCCAAAAGATATGTTTTGCGCAAAAACAACACTGCACATCACCAAAGAACACCATACCCACAGTGAAGCATGGTGGTGGCAGCATCATGCTTTGGGGCTGTTTTTCTTCAGCTGGAACTGGGGCCTTAGTTAAGATAGAGGGAATTATGAACAGTTCCAAATACCAGTCAATATTGGAACAAAACCTTCAGGCTTCTGCTAGAAAGCTGAACATGAAGAGGAACTTCATCTTTCAGCATGACAACGACCCAAAGCATACATCTAAAATCAACAAAGGAATGGCTTCACCAGAAAAAGATTAAAGTTTCGGAATGGCCCAGCCAGAGCCCAGACCTGAATCCGATTGAAAATCTGTGTGGTGATCTGAAGAGGGCTGTGCACAGGAGATGCCCTCGCAATATGACACATTTGGAGTGTTTTTGCAAAGAAGAGTGGGCAAATCTTGCCAAGTCAAAATGTGCCATGCTGATAGACTCATACCCAAAAAGACTGAGTGCTGTAATAAAGTCACAAGGTGCTTCAAAAAAGTATTAGTTTAAGGGTGTGCATACTTATGCAACCATATTATTTTATTTTTTATCTTTTTTCTTCCCTCTACCTAAAAGATTTCAGTTTGTTTTTCAATTGAGTTGTACAGTTTATAGGTCACATTAAAGGTGGAAAAAGCTCTGAAATGATTTATCTTTGTCTCATTTTTTTACAGTACAGAAACCTGACATTTTAACAGGGGTGTGTAGACTTTTTATATCCACTGTATATATATAAAAAAAAAGAAAAAACATCCCACACAGCACGGGGGGACAGCCAGGACGTCTGGGAGTGAGGTTGCACAAGAATTTAAACACAATTTGCAGAGTTTAAGCACTCGAAAATCGTCTAAACGACAAAAAAGACGAAAAAACCCGAAAATTAGGCTACACGACCCCTAACCACGCAAAACACCGCTACGCACATAAGACTTTAACCCAGGAAACGTACGAGATACAAAATATAATATTAGGAAGGATGGAAAATGCTTGAGACCC
This sequence comes from Discoglossus pictus, assembly GCA_027410445.1. Taxonomy (NCBI): domain Eukaryota; kingdom Metazoa; phylum Chordata; class Amphibia; order Anura; family Alytidae; genus Discoglossus; species Discoglossus pictus. The sequence goes on along the minus strand of CM050167.1, from coordinate 292,152,509 downwards.
GTGTAACACATAGACAATCGCAGTCATTTTACAACACTAACTTTCAACTAATAACAATACAAATCTAAAATGGCGCACAAAACTAAACAAATGGTTTGCCCTCGTGCACGCAGCCTATTTATACTGCACACTTGCCACATTGCTGGCACTTACACCTCAGGTCAGCAACTGTCAAAATGTACATTGTATGCTGCAGGAAAATAGATTGTTAGCTCTTCAGTATATTGATTGCTGGATATACTAATTAGAAATAGGTAAAGTATATTAATGTATTATTTAATTAATTATTATTTAAAAAATATATATAATATTATATATATATATAAAAGAGCAGGTGAAAGGCTCGCAATGAGCGCCAAAGGCGCTCAGCCCGGGGCTCCCAATGAGAGCTGAGGGTGCTCAGAGGAGCAAAAGTACACAAGGGGAGAGGCTCGCAATGAGCGCCAAAGGCGGTCAGTGCGGAGCTTGCAATGAGCACCAAAGGTGCTCAGACGACCGAAAGTACCCGCGGGGAGAGGCTCGCAATGAGCGCCAAAGGTACTCAGAGGACCAAAAGCCTTACATTGTGTGGCAAACAGCATTACCTGCCTTACACTTTTATGACCGTCATTTTTTGACGGACAATTCGCTAGTAGGTAATAACAATTGAGTTTACTTTAATCTTTCACCCCATTGAAACAATTCTAATGGTGTAATCTGGTTTATAGTTGTACTCTATCCTCTAAATAAACACCTAAATGAAGAAGATCCAAAACAGGATAGCAGAGTGTGGTTTATGGTCCTGTCCCCAATGCTCAATAAGGCTTCATTGCTTTGATATTTGTTGTGGAGAGTAATGGCAGTTCTACCAGATGCCAAGGTATCCAGCTAGTGTACAGGAAAAGCAGGCTGCTGCCAATGAAAACCTCTGCTATCTACTTTTATATACTGTTTTGAATCTTTTCTCTTTAGGAAGAAAGATTAGTGAGAAAACTTTGTTGTTTTTTTTCCTATATTCTTAATTCATCTTAATAGATCTAAGCGACCATATATTAGTGCCACTGTACAAATGTATTTGTAATGTCCAATCTTGCAAAACAATAGTGTTGAATTTTTTTAAATGATCAAAATGTGCGTGTAGTTACCGTATATTCTTTTTCAGCCGTATTAAATTGCGATTTGGACAATTTAAAAGGCCTCTATATAAGCACAGAGCATATTTTTTACAGAAGTTTTTAGTGAGTGAAGACCTTGCTTTTGGATAGAAGTCCACTCACTAAAAACTTCTGTAAAAAAATGATGCTATGTTGGGCCGTTGGTTTTCAGTTTACCGTTGATTGGTTTACAGTAGTTAGTAAAAGCAAATTAGGGTAAATTTGATGGCTAAGCATATGAAAATAAATGTAGATGTACAGTTCTCATCAGCATGGTACAAGCTTTATGTTTTTCTAAGTGCACAAACCAACAACATAAAGTGTGTACCACCATCTTGTTTAAATAATAGCCTTATGTGCTTCTCATTCCTACAATTAACCTTGCTCTGTCAGATCTTATAGAAGACAATGATTCACAGCTTAGGGGCAGTAGAAATGACCTCTTGACATAGGTGGCCAAGGAGCAGGGTTGAGATAATTCTTCTTGAATAGACTTTAACCTGTCATTTAATACCTTTTAAGTTTCCAACAAAGAAAGGAAAATGTATTGCAGTAACCCTATAGATATAATACATGCATACTAGCGTTACATTTTTTGGTGTACTTGCAAGCCAAAACAGATTGTTTAAAAATGCTATGATTTAAATTGATGTAACATGGGCTTAGATAATATATTATATATATATTACAGTCATGTGCATTTCTTGAATATGCCAGTTGGGTGAAATCTGCAATCTGCAATATAGGTTTATGTAGATGGCATCAAAAAGGATAAAATTGGACATTTGTGTGACTTTTTGAAACTACTTTTAGCACAGTTTACTATTTTATTAGAAGTTTTGTAACACTGGTTCTAATACAACATTTAGACAAATACTAACAATGGAATAGGACTAAAAATATACGCAGCCTTAATAAAGATGTGTGAAATTGCTCAGTACAATACAACTTACCTCTGCTAGTATAGCAATTTTTCTTATATTATGTTAATTTTGTTTAGTTAGTGTTAGAAAAGCACTGGTCAGCCTTTGAAAGAGGATATCAGTGACCTGTGTCTATTAGAGTAGCACAAACACTTCCAAACAAGTAGAGGTCATTGTGGGGTTATGGCTGATGACCTCTTGTACAACTGTTTTGCCAAATGAATAAGGCTTACCGTGTTAATCTCTCATCCTTCAGTTCCAAATCTGCCACTGTGATCAACTGATCTAGCTTGAATTTAGTGTCGATAGTTTCTGCATCCCGTGGAGAGTAGGTGCCACCCTCTTTCTGCTTCTGCCTAATTCTAAATATAAAGACAAGTTGGGAAAAGAATATACAAAGCACATGCAATTACATCTTTGATAAAATAAACCAAAACATGATACACACTCTCTTTAAATCCTTCTAATTATGTTAATGCATAATTAAAAAGAAAAAAGAGAAGAAAAAGACACCCACAAGGCTACTAAGAAATACTCCTATAGAAACCTGATTAGAGGCATAATAATCACTAGTTACTTTTATTGATGATTAAAAATCCAGAAATAAAAACGATGATTAAAATATAGAGATAATACCAACACACTGTCCACACACTAATAAGATTGTCCTCTATTATATGTTGATGCACTTACAATTGGTTATATATTATAAATATGTTTACATACGCACTCATTTTGCATAATATTGTTGTAAGGACATTCTTCTAGGAAAAGTTTCTATATATTTTTATTTTCTAATTATGGTTTATTAAAATGTGATTTTAAGTGCTTAAACTTTGCCATTTGTTAGCGCAATTTGATAACAAAGAGATCAGGAATCAATCCACAATGCATTAATCCTAGCAGCAAAGGACAAATCAAATAATATGTCAAATTTAATGAAAAAAATATATAATTTACCATAATACACCACTACTAATTTACCACTACATTACAGAAATTAATTAAAAAACATGAAATCCAAGAGAAAAAAAATTAGGCAGCACTGGTGCCTCCCAGAGCAGGGCCCTAGTGCATTACACCGACTGCACAGTAGTTTCACCTCTGTTATAGGATATTTCTTTCCTGGGAAGGGCACAAGTGAGCAAAAAGAGGATCCAGGTAAACCTAAAGCCTATCTATCAATAATCTTCAAGTTAGTCATCCAAATAGTATTATCTGCAATTATCAACTAGGTTTTCTTCAGGACTTATCTGAGAAAATGTATAAAATATAAAAATAACAAAAATGGATACTAAAAAAGTTAAATCTGACATTCTGTACTTTTACATTTATAATATAATCATGTTACATGTATAAATGATCGTTCTTACCTTGCAAATGCGTAGACTGCGGCCACAAGGAGTATAGCAGAAAATACACATAAGGTCACCGACAAGATTATTTCAACAGCTCTTTCCGAGAGTCCCTCAGCTGTAATAGAAAATGTAAAAAAGCTACTGTACATATTAGCAACAAATTGCTCTCTGGTATAAAGCCAAGAAGCTATACACCACCCGTAAGTGTAGAGGAAATGAAAAACAAATGTTTAGCTTTCGATAAGCAGTTTCTGGTTTTGATGGATTAGCTAATATAAACTTCATTTTAACAGTCTGATATATTCCAATACCCGTGTTCATTTATTTATAGCACACTACTAGAGAAAAAATAATATATTTTGCACATTTAGAACAAAGGTTGTGGTATTTTTTCTATAATTTGTGTCATGTCTTGTCTTGGCAGATTTGTTAAAACTATAGAATCCCATGGTACTCTATGGAGCCGAACTATAATTAGTGTGTCTCAAAAGTCACTTAAAAATAAATTAGACTGATAGCATAATACAAATGAGTGATTTTGTTTTATAGTCTCTCCAACACTGTGTATGATGGCTCCCATTTAAATTACTAAATGTAAAACAAAAAAAAGAGGGACATCATCTTGTTAGGACTATTTCAATGCATATAGTTGCTACTGAGGTGCTTATATCAACAGTACAGAAAACATATACTGTAAAGGCAGCAACACATAATGAAACACGCTTTTGTGCCTAGCGCAACAATATTCTGAGACAAGAATACCATCCCACAGCAAAAGAAGCTGCACGTACATTGAAAGTCTTATTAGCCTATTTATATAAAATTATAAATGTCAAATTACTTAAATTTTTTTTACATTTTCCTCTGTCCTCCTTTAAGAGATTTTAGTGCAGGAATTAGCACCACATGATATTAACCAATAACTACGGACCCTACAAAACCGGCCTTAGAACTCCATTGGATTTAGCACAGCTCAAACATTACTAGCGCTAACTAATTAAAGTTACACAAAATCAATATTGTATTAGACCCGTAGCTGAAGTTCACAAATAAAGTCTAACCCGCAAATGAAAAAAGTATCAAGTTTCGGTCAAAAATATTACTAAATAGGACTCGCAAGGCATTTTTCAAACACTTATTAGAGCTGTAACAGCAATTAAATACACAATACTGTACTTTAAAAGCATGGCAAAGCATGGAAAGACATTAGAATTAATTACACAACAGTCTCAAACCCACAAATATGCAATTTAAAAATATTAGTTTGAACTATTAATTCTGAGTAATATGAATCCTGGGACTTAAGGGGTTAATACATATTATGAACCCCACATGGACTAAAACAGATGATCTAATGCAAGCCCGATTGGCAAATATTACTTATTGGCACTAATTCATTCTTAGCCTCTGATTGCAGATTACATGTAACTTCCATGTTTTACTGACGTCATGATGATGGTCTCATTTACTATTGGTTGTGTCTAAGAAGTAAATTACGGGCTTGCTTAAATATTGTCAGATTATATGATCACTTCCCTTGAAATCCAACTTAAAAAGGCAGGGTTTACGAGTTTAGGCTTAAATTACTTTAGCACAATTTGGAGGATACCAGTGGAAAGATCTCATGAAGCCAAGTTGAAATACTTTTTACATTTTTGAAATCCAAGCATTTTTGAAGAAGATATGGCTTTTTTCTTTTTAATTATGGAGTTTTCTGTATTTACTTGCATGAGACAGCCCAGATCATAAAGCAGAGCTTAGACACAGTGTTGTTCCATCCCCTAAGTTACTTCCACCAATCAGGTTGAAGGGGTGTGTTTGCATAGGACTCAATGCAACTGTTTGTGACAGGGGGGTGTGCCTACCACAGTTGTGACATTATGCATAGAGGCCTGACGTTGGCAACTAGGAAGTTCAATCTGAGAATCACTGTTGAAGCTGCAGTAGCAGCGTGAGTCAGAGAACTCTTTCCAAAGGCAACAATAAAAATACCATTATATCAAACTATGCACACATTTATAAGACTATATGGGTCTATATTTTTGCTTCTCGTTCTCTCTCTCTCTCTCCCCCCCCCCCCCTCTCTCTCTCTCTCTCTCTCATATATATATATATATATATATATATATATATATATATATATAATATATATGTGTGTGTGTGTATATATATATTTATATATATATATATATATATATTTCTGTATATATGTGTGTGTGTATAATATCTATCTATCTATCTATCTATCTATCTATCTATCTACAGTGGATATAAAAAGTCTACACACCCCTGTTAAAATGTCAGGTTTCTGTGCTGTAAAAAATGAGACAAAGATAAATCATTTCAGAACTTTTTCCACCTTTAATGTGACCTATAAACTGTACAACTCAATTGAAAAACAAAGGTTCGAGTTGCCAAACATCAGCCTCGAAAATTTAATGACTTGGGGCCTCATTCTATTAGCGGCCGTAAATCAGCCGTAAGGCTGCGATTCCTTGCGGGGGTTCAGTTAACTCGCGATTCTATTATACGGCCCCGCAAGGATCTCCTTTTACGGCCGGCCGCATATCTTGGAACCGGCCGTAAGCTCAGAAATATAAAAACTCAAAAATAAATTCAAGCCTGCACTGTACAGCTTTGTAAATGCTAGGGATCATATTGGGGGACATGAGGATTAAAAGTAACCCACTCTCAAGCTTGCACATCTGCCCAAACCCGAGTTCAAATTAACTGTTTATTTTCCGGCTGCGGCGTGGGCGGGTCTGAGGTGCTCCAAGCACTCTGGACTTTTTACATGGATATTTTACGGATATTAAAAATAAAATATTTTACGGATTTGAGTACAGGATAATTATGTGCTATTTTTTCTAACACCTAAAATCCCTTTATAGTCTTCTCAAAGTGCAGGATGGCTTTATTTGAGCTATTTTATGTGCTTAATTGGTGCTAGCGGGACCTCTTTCCTGCAAGTAAGCTGCGGCTCGCTTTTAGCCTTGCAGAGAGGTTTCCCGGAGCAATTGAATTGCAAAACTCTTGCGGCCGTTTTAGATCAAAGGCTTTCCTCTGGCGCGAGCGGCCGCAAGAGATAGCAAGGCACCGGCCGCAAGCCTGCCGGAGCCCCCGGCCGTAAGGGAATAGAATAGCCGAATAGCTTGCGGCCGGTCCTTGCGGCCCCGCAACGGCTGCGGCCGCTAATAGAATGAGGCCCATGGAGAGGATCTACAAAGAGGAGTGGGACAAAATCCCTCCTGAGATGTGTGCAAACCTGGTGGCCAACTACAAGAAACATCTGACCTCTGTTATTGCCAACAAGGGTTTTGCCACCAAGTACTAAGTCGAAGGGGTCAAATACTTATTTCCCTCACTGACCTGCAAATCAATTTATAACTTTTTTGACATGTGTTTCATTTTTTTTTTTTTGTTATTCTGTCTCACTTTTAAAATACACCTACCATTAAAATGATAGACTTATAATTTCTTTGTCAGTGGACAAACGTTCAAAATCAGCAGCGGATCAAATTCTTTTTTCCCTTACTGTTCACATTGGCACACAATCACATTGGCACACACTCACAAACACTAACAGGCACACATACACACTCACTCATGAATTGGCACACAATCACATAGGCACACACTCACACACACATTGCCACTCACTCACAGTCTGACACTGGCCCCCACACACACACATACCTACACATTGGCACACGCTCGCTCACACACACACACACACACATTGGTACCAACTCACTCTCACACACTCACATAAGTACACACACACATTGGCACTCCCTAACTGGCACACACACACTCACTCTGACACACACTCACTCACACACACATTGGCACACACACACAGAGGCACTCACACAAACACTCACACTGGCACACACACACACTCACACTGGAGCACACACTCACACTGACACATACACACACTCACACTGGCACATTCGCACACACATACTCACAATCACTCACATTGGTACAGACTAATATTGGCACACTCTCATACTGGCACACATACACACAATCACTCACATTGGCACACACACACAGAGGCACTCACACACTAACACTAACTCACACTGGTACACACACATTGGCACACACAGACAGAGGAACTCACACTGGCACACACTCATTGGCACACACACACACTCACACTGGCACACCCTCACACACACAGGCATGCTTCACAGGGTTGCTGAGACGTGCGACTTGCACTCTCATCCAGGATTGAGGAAACGTGCATGCACGACCGGGGAAGCATCTGATTGGATGATACTTCCCCCATAGACTTACAATACAATGATCATTTCAGCAATAGGCTGAATAGATCACACCTTCAAACAGTGTGTGTGTGTGGGGGGGGGGGGGGGGTAACGCGGGGGCACTATCGCAAGGATCAAAACATTAAAATAAAAAACGGAAATTGAAGTACAAAGTCATATGCACAGATCAAGCAAAACAAGGATTTTACAAATTACATGAACTTGCTCTGCAAGGTGCTGCAGAGCAAGTAGCTAGAGGTAACTTTGCCTTTCAGTAGGTTACCGTAATTGAGAGCTGGAGTCAATAGAATTCATCTAAACATTTATTTAAAAAAAAAAAAAAACACCCCCAGCCAAATGTATGAGTTTGAGGCATTTGCAAGCAGCTGATAGAATAGGGCCCTATGCCGTTTATATTAAAAGATGCTTTATGCTGAAATCTTGCTCTCCACCACCTCACACATTTACACACAGTAAAGGAAGGAGCAAGTAAGAGAGGAAAATATGGAGCCGCCTAGAGGTGAGCAGAAGGAATTTGAAAAAAAACAAAAATACATTATTCTTACCACTAACATTTTTTACATTAGTCTGAGATATGTTACACCTGTGGATGTCAGGATTAAATAGAAAAGTAACCCCCAGGTTATGAAGTGAAAAGTACTATTATTTATTAGAAGTACATGCATATTATTATCTTGTGTCTAATGTCTATGAGTACGAGCAGATGCATTAGACTGAAAATGTTGTTATGTGACTTTTCATTTAAATTTTATATTAAATTGGCTGTGTAATGTTATTGACTTGTGTCATTGTCTTGATACTGTGAAAATTACAAATTACTGCTTAGATCTCTTCAGTTAGTATAAATATTTTCTATTGGACAGGTGTGTAGTTTGTTAAAAAGTGTTTTTTCTAAAAATGTTAGAGGACATCCCATAAGAAGGCAAAGAGTGCGCTTTCATAAAACTACTAATGTCATCTACATTGGACTTGCATTTCTTGTATTATGTTATCCCTCAAGCAGTATACACAGTTGCATTTTGATATTCAAAAAGTTGCCTCATTTCAAAAGCATTAAAAAACATCTTATAAATAATTCATCAACAAAATCATGTTTCACACATAAATCATTCACTCTCTAATGAGTGGCTCAGTTTCTTTCTGTGGCCGTGACTATGAATGTGTCACTTTTCTTGCACTAAGCCACCTTGTCCGAAGCTCTCACTTTCTTTCAACACAGTGTATGCACACATACTATATATGTGGGAGAGTGACTGTGGCTAAAGAAAGGCTAAAAAAAACACATAAAAAAACAAACAAACTGTTGATTGTAAGTTTGCGAGTTTTCAAGCTTGTGTCCGTGTCTTGGAAACAAGCACTATGCACATTTGATTATATGCTCAAAAACAGGGCCCTCCATTCTTTATAAGGTGTTAAGTTTGTTTTTTGCCATGTACTAAACCCCTGTACAGTGCTACGGAATATGTTGGCGCGATATAAATAAAGATAATAATAATACCACTAAAATGTCACATACTCATGTTTCAAGTTTAAAGAACAGCCATACAAGACACTTCTCCGCTGATATTTTACACCAGTTAAATTAAAAAGGTGGAGAGCGATCTCCAGTTCATTATGTTGGAAAGGTTGAGGCCTAGATGGAACTTATTTATATATGTGGTGGTCATGTCCAAAATTTTTAAAAAAAATGGGATTTCAATCAATTATTATTTAATAACTACTTTCTTAGAAATACACTTGATCTATGGTTCTCTCTATTATCCCACCGGTGGAGCAATATACAAGAAAACAAAATACCTTTGCTGCACAGATTAACTTAGCTGCAAGAAGATCTTTATCAGAACTATGGAAACCCCCACAAATTCCAAACTTAAACATTGTTATAGCTAAAATGTGGGAGTGCATTGAAATAGAAAAACTCACAGCTAAACTGAAAGGCTCCCTAACTCCATTTGAAACTACATGGCTTCCCTGGTTTACACACTATTAATATTCTTGCATGGTCCTATAGTCTCAACAAAAATGAATATCCTTGCAAGATTGCTTTACTTATTTAAAACTCTTCCCGTGCCACTAGCAAATAAGGACATGAAAACTCTACAAACTAAACTAGACCACTTCATATCGTCCCCGAATTGCTGAAAAAAACAAAGTACACCCACAAATTTTAAGAAGGAATATGTCTTCTTTATTACACAATTTTAAAAGAAAAAACATAGACGTGAAAACATCTCCTTAGACTTTTGTAAATTTATGGAACCATTGTATAAAGAATTATCAAATTAAATGTCTTTATTGTATACAATTAATATACTTGTATTAATGTTGAGACCTGGACTTTCCATAAGAATAGATAATGTTGTAATAGCAATGTCAATTAACCCATATAAAAACAAATATTGTATCCAAATACAAAATGTTTCTGTCAATTTACCTTTTTCCCCTTCACTTCCCCTTTTATCAATTTTTAGTTTTTGTATATTTCCCATATTCCCCCCATTCAAAAATTGTGTTAAATGTTCACTTTTACTTTATTGATATAGTTTTACACAATGCATTGTTACAATTATATAAGGTTACAATGAAATTGTCTGTTCTTACCTAATGTTTTAATGACCTCAGAATATTCTGAATCTGTAAACTGTCCTTTGAAATTTGTTGCTCGGAATTTAAACCTGTAAAATAAAATAAAAACATTGTGTCAAATCTTTGCTGATATAATGACAGATATACATTTTTGTTAAAGGTATATTAAAGTGAGCTGGGTTATTAATGCATCTGATAGAGGAGCATTTATAGTGTCTGAAAAAATTGTTTGCATGAAAAAAATTCCAAAGTAAACAGGTAAATCGTTAGCCAGAAGTTTGCTGATTTTTTTGCTTTTGCAAAGAGTTTTCCCTCAATGTTGACACCCCCAGAAATTCCCAGGGATAATTAGCATATTCTATACAATGTTTCTTTTTTCCCCTGGGGATTTATAGACATGCTCAGTTAGCACCTGAAGTCTGCCCTACTGTGGGAAGTCACATGATCTCAGACACTTTCCTTTCGTGTAATTTCCTTCCTGAATATGTAAAGCTGTAATATAATGTATTGAGCTCCGCAGTGAGCACTGTCTAATGCAGTGTTATATCTTGTGTTCTGTTTGTGAGCTGTGTAATCCTATGATAGCATTTCTATAGATCTGTCTGTGAGTATTGTCTAATGCAGTGTTATTTCTTGTGTTCTGTCTGTGAGCTCTGTGTAATCCTATGATAGCATTTCTATAGCTCTGTGTGAACATCGTGTAATGCTGTGTTATAATTTCAATAGCTGTCTGTGAGACTATCGTATAATTTATATTTTTAGAGTCTGTGACCATCTCAGCTTATAAAAAAGTTTGTGATATACTTTGACTGTCACATCAAATCAAAATATATTTATTTGTGTTCAACTGTTCTTGCTTTATCATTGTTTTGTCTAAGCATAAGCTTATTTAGAGATGTATGTGTGTTTATTCATGTCAGACCTAACTACACTGCTTATCAACCCCTCCCCCAACTCTCTTTGAGAATGCAGCCATGCACATGCTCTGTGTGCGAGGGTACACATGAGAGATTGGTGTACCCGTCATGGCAGCTTACAGCAGCCACTAAAGCAACTGCAGAAGCTGTTGTGGGTGTAAACATCACCCCCAGCACATTTTTTATTTTAATGCAAAAATGGTTTGCATGTTTTCATGCAAACATTTTTGCTAGGTGGGTTATGATGCATTCTATAATATGCATTCATAACCCATCTCACTTTAATATACATTTAAGTGTCCCAGAGGCTTTTATTGGGGTAAATTATTATCTATCCCTTGCTGAACTCATCACATCTTCTAGTTTGACGTACCAGCCCTATGCTGACAACAACACAACTCTTAGACCTGTACGTAACAAATTGTCGTAATTCAACTGGAGCCTGGATGTTAACATTACCACAGCAAAATTAAAAGTCAAACCTGTCCCCATTATACCTTCTATATCAATTTTGGTGATACAACCATCCACTCGCTAGACAGAACACAATGCCTAGATGTCATACTTGGTTTATCTCTGGAATTCTCCTCTCACATCTAAATTGGTTGCCAAAATGTGTAGTTTGTTTCTTGTGGAATATTGCCAAGTTACACATAACCCTTTCTGGGCCCATCCACTGCTAGTACAAATACCAAGGCCAGGTGTTCCCAAAGTGTGCACCGCAGCTACCTGGTGCGCCGTGACTGTGCAACAGGGGAGCCTCGGCATGAGGGAGACCAGGGGCGTGCTGGGGGGCTGTGTGTGCAGTGTGTGTGTGTAGCCTCCCAGACAGCAGTTCTTTGGGGCTTACAAAAATGCCCCCAACTGCCTTTTGCCCCCCTGCTCTCTCCTTCCCCCAGACCCCAGCTCTCTCCTTCCCCCAGGGTGAGAGAGAGAAGAGGGAGTGTGTGAGAGAGAGAAAACAGAGATAAGGGAGGGTGAGAGACAGAAGGGAAGAAGAGAGAACATTTGTTATAATTCAGGTTTATTTTTTTAGAAGTAATCGGACCATATACAGTCAGATCCATAAATATTGGGACATCGACACAATTCTAAACTTTTTGGCTCTATACACCACCACAATGGATTTGAAATGAAACGAACAAGATGTGCTTTAACTGCAGACTTTCAGCTTTAATTTGAGGGTGTTTACATCCAAATCAGGTGAACGGTGTAGGAATTACAACAGTTTGTATATGTGCCTCCCACTTTTTAAGGGACCAAAAGTAATGGGACAGATTAACAGTCATAAAACAAACTTTCACTTTTTAATACTTGGTTGCAAATCCTTTGCAGTCAATTACAGCCTGAAGTCTGGAACGCATAGACATCACCAGACGCTGGGTTTCATCCCTGGTGATGCTCTGACAGACCTCTATTGCAACTGTCTTCAGTTCCTGCTTGTTCTTGGGGCATTTTCCCTTCAGTTTTGTCTTCAGCAAGTGAAATGCATGCTCAATCGGATTCAGATCAGGTGATTGACTTGGCCATTGCATAACATTCCACTTCTTTCCCTTAAAAAACTCTTTGGTTGCTTTTGCAGTATGCTTCGGGTCATTGTCCATCTGCACTGTGAAGCGCCGTCTAATGAGTTCTGAAGCATTTGGCTGAATATGAGCAGATAATATTGCCCGAAACACTTCAGAATTCATCCTGCTGCTTTTTTCAGCAGTCACATCATCAATAAATACAAGAGAACCAGTTCCATTGGCAGCCATACATGCCCACGCCATGACACTACCACCACCATGCTTCACTGATGAGGTGGTATGCTTTGGATCATGAGCAGTTCCTTTCCGTCTCCATACTCTTCTCTTCCCATCACTCTGGTACAAGTTGATCTTAGTCTCATCTGTCCATAGGATGTTGTTCCAGAACTGTGAAGGCTTTTTTAGGAAAGTGTTCTTGATCTGGCCAACTGTTGTGAAGTGTGTTTTCTTCACCAGGGAAATAATTGTTTGGTCATCCACCACAGTTGTTTTCCGTGGTCTTCCGAGTCTTTTGGTTTTGCTGAGCTCACCGGTGCGTTTTTTCTTTTTAAGTATGTTCCAAACAGTTGATTTGGCCACACCTAATGTTTTTGCTATCTCTCTGATGGGTTTGTTTTGTTTTTTCAGCCTAATGATGGCTTGCTTCACTGATAGTGACAGCTCTTTGGATCTCATATTGAGAGTTAACAGCAACAAATGCAAATAGCACACTTGAAATGAACACTGGAGCTTGTATCTGCTCTTTGTAAATGGGATAATGAGGGAATAACACACACCTGGCCATGGAACAGCTGAGCAGCCAATTGCCCCATTACTTTTGGTCCCTTAAAAAGTGGGAGGCACATATACAAACTGTTGTAATTCCTACACCGTTCACCTGATTTGGATGTAAATACCCTCAAATTAAAGCTGAAAGTCTGCAGTTAAAGCACATCTTGTTAGTTTCATTTCAAATCCATTGTGGTGGTGTATAGAGCCAAGAAGTTTAGAATTGTGTCGATGTCCCAATATTTATGGATCTGACTGTATATATATATATATATATATATATATATATATATATATATATAGTACTATGGTCTGACTTGGGGAGTCTTGGAAAAATCTTGAAATAGTAGGTGGGCCTTGAACCGAAAAAGTTTGGGAACCCCTGACCTAGGCCATTATCTTCTGATGTCCAATTTCTGCAACCTTTCATTCTCTTTTCTTCTCGTTTTACACCCATATCCCCTCCCAGACACCTCCCACCCCACAAAAGACTAAGTCAACTATATCTCCATCTGGCTTGTTTTCCCTTGAAGAAAATAGTCATTTGACTTGAATTTATTTTTTATCAAGTAGAAACTAAGCTATTCATATATCTCAAACATATTCAGTTAAAACAAAATGCTAGTACAATATCTAGATATTAACAATAAAAAGACAAGTCCACTTTAATAAAAATATGTCATACATATACATACTGTTCCAAAAAATCTTGGCCAAGCTAGATATAGATTACAATTTACAGCAAGTAGCTGGGGTGGTTGTGACATGATATGCAGTGATTGACTGGGTAATGCTTAGTGGTCTGATTTTAGGGAAGGATTCATTTAGTAGAGAGTGGTCATCAATTAGGGAGAAGGACAGGCCAAATAAATTAAGCAGGTGTAACTTGGGAGTGTACTGTTTGTAGATGATACAAGGACATATGTAGTAAGATTCTATAAAAAGAAGAGTTTTCAAGAGCATTCTGTTATCTGGAAGGCAGCCTGAGGCAGAACTGCTATAGATGGGAAGGATGCTGTATTAATAGAGAAAGCGAGGCATGAGCAGAGCAAAGTGGGTGGCTCTAAGAAAATTTGGTGACTAAAGCTAAGATATAGGAGGCTAGAACGTAGTTGAATGCTTTGTAATCTTGATTTAGAATTTTATCCTGTAGGATATTTGGGGACTTAATCAATGGGTTAATAACATTTTCCTTGCTGCATTATTGCAAGGGTCATTAAATCACAACATAAATAAACAACAAATTATAGTTTGTGGTAGAAAGAAATAACACATAAACCATCATGTGTTTCCCTGCATTAGGTTTAACTTCATTAGATCTGACTTTACATTTTTTTTTATATAAAAGACAATACCATTTTAGGAAAAGTGACTGTAACAACCATGTTAAATACTTTAGGATATCTTCTGTCATGCACAATTGCACTGAAGTAATTCACCATATGTATGGTCTAGGAACATGAAATAAAAGAATCATCATTCACTTTGTCATAAAAAAATATTATACATACAAGTACTGCTTTCTTGGCTTAAGTGGTCCATTGCAGAATTTGTCTTCATTGCCCTGCAGGATGCACGTATTGTCATTCCCAATTACATACACTTCCTCTTTGCTGTAATATCTTTCTCGTCCCTGTGTGCAAGGAGGATTCTGGAAACCTTCACTAGTAAAATATGGCTTTGGTTTTTTGAAATAGGCTTCATGCCACTTGGTAACATTCCCATCATGTTGTGCTAATAAATAAATAGGAAACAAGTAATGAGTTTATACAAAGAACAACAGATGTGCTAAGAACTCCTGAAGTGGCACACTACACTTAAAAAGGAAATTAATGCATATCTTATCAATAGATACTAATTTTGAGTGATTTCTTTGGGATGCTGTTTACAATTTTAAGTACAGCAAATTAAAACTTTTTTTATTTTTAGTTTCTTTTTTAAAATGAATAGTATTTTTTATAATGAACATGGGTCTAGATCAGTGTTTGGCAACATGCAACCCAGGGCCAAATTTAGTTTTCAGAGACATACAGTCCATTTGAATGTAGTCAATAGCGCACAGTACATTTTCTCCAAAGATCATATCACTGCATTGGGCTCTACAATACACTTTCCTTCACTATCTATACCACTATTGTCCATTAATCCACCTATAACTTGCTTCCACAGTGTCTATTTTTAGCTTTTGTTTGTTTAAAGGAATATGTGGACAAAAGTTGTCCTTCAAGTGAAATCAATGATTTACCATCACTTGGGTACGCTAAGTGGAGGAAAAATCTTGCAGATGAGGTGGAAGAAACTCATATATTGCCATTTCACACCAAAAGACTAACATAACTGAGGTGAAGCCATAATACGCAGCTCATCTGAAATTGTAAGTGCTTGAATAGTTTGCAACAGAGTTGTAGAAGTTTTCATATGAGGTCACACGTGTATAGTTACAGAGAGGAATTCTAAATAAACTCAATATTGCTGCTATGCATAGCATATATCACAAGACCAACAACATTTACCGTGGTATAAACTGAATAAGATTGTAGAGTAAAATACGTATATATATATATATATATTATATAAACTATATATATATATATATATATATATATATATATATATATAATATATATATACATATACACACACACACATATATATATATATTAATTCAGTGAAAATAATTTAATGTTATTTTCCAAACAAATATAACAATTAATTGTTGGCAAAGCAAGAAAAACTGTGACATATAAATATAGGAAACTAAAGAGCTTATATAGAAGAAATTATTTTTATAATTGTGGTTGCACATGGGGCCTTTGTAAAGGTTGTGGTAACTATGTTTAATTTTCACAAATTCTTCACAAACACATCACTTTAAACTCCAGGGGAATTTGGTTTTAAGTTACATATTGTGTCTTGTGACCGGTATGTTTCAATTGTGGGGGCCAAGGTTAAGTTAAAGTTTAAGCTTTTAGAGACTATCACAGATAGTGTTTTTTTCTAAGGAACTTATTCAACCCCATTTCTGACATAGCAGCCCTAACTTAATTAATTCTCTTGGATTCAAGAAATTAAAAATTAAGTTTCCAATTCAACTACTTTTGTATTTCAGCAAATGGCATTTATGACATTGGCAGAATAACAGTGCAATAATAGGCAAATATTCATAACAGGAGTTTTACATTAAGAGATTTCCTTTATGATTTTGCTATTTGTTTGCAGGGACATCTTATTATTGAACTGTTAATTATTTTAGAAAGAAAAAAAAAGGTGCGCATTATCCATTATATCTGTAAAGGGCATCCACATTCTTTCCAAGTGGCATGGAGTCTTGGAAATTGAAAGTGAGTCAATTATTATCAATTATAAAGAACATCTATGAGATTGAGAAGAAATAATGAACAGTTAGTTAATACATTATGAAGAGATTATTTTTTTCTGTATTAATGATTGCATATTGCAAGTTGGAGTATGACTCATAAAATAATGAATTGTCAGAGATTCATTTTTGTATTTAATAATTGTATTTGTATATTGGAGTGTTATTTATTATTACATTTTGTTGTAATTTAAAAAAAAAGGAAAATAAAATGAAAAAAATTATAAAGTACATAGGGCCTCATTCTATTATCGGCCGTAAATCGGCCGTAAGGCTGCGATTCCTTGAGGGGGTTCAGTTAACTCGCGATTCTATTATACGGCCCCGCAAGGATCTCCCCTTACGGCCGGCCGCATATCTTGGAACCGGCCGTAATCTGTGAAATATAAAAACGCAAAAATAAATTCAAGCCTGCACTGTACAGCTCTGTAAATGCTAGGGATCATATTGGGGGACATGAGGATTAAAAGGAACCCACTCTCAAGCTTGCACATCTGCCCAAACCCGAGTTCAAATTAACTGTTTATTTTCCGGCTGCGGCGTGGGTGTGTCTGAGGTGCTCCAAGCACTCTGGACTTTTTACATGGATATTTTACGGATATTAAAAATAAAATATTTTACGGATTTGAGTACAGGATAATTATGTGCTATTTTTTCTAACACCTAAAATCCCTTTATAGTCTTCTCAAAGTGCAGGATGGCTTTATTTGAGCTATTTTATGTGCTTAATTGGTGCTAGCGAGACCTCTTTCCTGCAAGTAAGCTGCGGCTCGCTTTTAGCCTTGCAGAGAGGTTTCCCGGAGCAATTGAATTGCAAATCTCTTGCGGCCGTTTTAGATCAAAGGCTTTCCTCTGGCGCGAGCGGCCGCAAGAGATAGCAAGGCACCGGCCGCAAGCCTGTTGGAATCCCCGGCCGTAAGGGAATAGAATAGCAGAATAGCTTGCGGCCGGTCCTTGCGGCCCCGCAACGGCTGCGGCCGCTAATAGAATGAGGCCCATAGTGAATACATAAGACAGACATGACAAACATTTATATACTGGTACAATATATGTTGAGGATGCTGGCTTCATGAAAGCTTATAATCTTAGTACAATCCGCAGTAGTGAGAAATATTGCATTTTTTTCTTAGGATGCATCCCACTTGACAAGACCTATAAGCAAATGGTCAGAGATATCTTAGAAAGTAAGACATTTCCCCTGGACAAATGCTCCCCCACCATCTGAACAGCTAATATGGGCTGATGGGAGATATGCTTATCTCCAAAATACTAAGCTTCAAATTTACGTTTCTTCAAATATTTATTCTATTAATTAAATAAACACATTAAACCCTATTATAGGAGAACTACCATTGAATAATACACTGGCTAAATTGCTATTTTTTGATGCTACAACTTAAAGAACTTTTGTAGTTTAAGAAAATCCTTCACAAGAACAGGTATGTAGGTAATATTATTACCTACATTATTACCTATTATAATAGCCCATTACCAATTCAAGTTCTTTGAAACCGCTTAATCTAACTTCAATAGGGTCTTTAATAGGTTGATCTATAATAGATTTGATTTGCATTATCTGCAGTTTAGTACGTTTTTGGTAGTGTACTTCTGTTAACTTGGGTTTCATTTTGTAGGGTTTCACATAATTGTGCTTTTGTTTAATATAAGCCACTTAGTTTTGGCCAGCTAAGGACATTGCTTCAATCTACTGGAAAATATTACAAAGTACTAAATACTTAATTAGCACATGGGAAAAAAAGACCAACCATTGAGGTACTGTTCTGACTGGTTCTGCTCTCAGAATGGGCTCTTGAGGTTTGAAATTAGAAATCAGTAGATTCACACTATATTAACCTTTCAAAGTCAATATTATGATGCAGCATTTCTGGATAATATTACTTAAGTATGTTGGTATGTTATGGCATGGTGTCAGCTAAATTGAGGTCAGCTTGGTTTGAAAACAAAGAGATCATTTTTTTTTGGGGGGGGGGGGAGCACATTGTGGAAACTAATGGAAATTTAATCCTGTTCTTTTTCAATTTCTAAGATATTATGTCAAGACTAGGATGTTACCCACAGAGGATTGAGTCTCCTGAACCTAAGCATGGTCATGGCTCAAGGCACTGTAGTTAAACCTAAAAAGGTACTTAAGAAATTGATAAAAGTCATCACTATTAATTAACCATTGAGGAAGAACACAGAACTTTTTTTTTTTGTAGTTTTGTGAACCTACTTAGAACTATAATAGAATATATTCCATGTAAAGATATTTTTTTGGTGTTAGTTTGTGAAGGGTGATATTTTTAGGGCTACTGTAGTAGACAAACAATAGTTTAATTTGTTTACTTAGTAACCAATCAGTATTTGAAGCAAATAAAATCAGTGCAGCTTTAAAAAATACATTTAAACATAGCTCTGTAGCTTTAGATGTGCTTCTCTTTACCCCATTGTAGTTTAATTAATTACTTCACAAGTTGTAACAAACTAAGGGCCTCATTCTATTATCGGCCGCAGCCGTTGCGGGGCCGCAAGGACCGGCCGCAAGCTTTCCGGCTATTCTATTCCCCTCCGGCCGGGGATTCCGGCAGGCTTGCGGCCGGTGCCTTGCTATCTCTTGCGGCCGCTCGCGCCGGAGGAAATCCTTTGATCTTAAACGGCCGCAAGGAAATCGGCCGTAAGAAATTCCTATTTGCAATTCTATTGCTCCGGGAACCCTGTCTGCAAGGCTAAAAACGAGCCGCAGCTTACTTGCAGGAAAGAGGTCCCACTAGCACCAATTAAGCACATAAAATAGCCCAAATAAAGCCATCCTGCACTTTGCAGAGTCTATAAAGTGATATTCGGTGTTAGCAAAAATAGCACATAATTATCCTGTACTCAAATCCGTAAAATATTTTATTTTTAATATCCGTAAAATATCCATGTAAAAAGTCCAGAGGGCTTGGAGCACCTCAGACCCGCCCACGACGCAGCCGGAAAATAAACAGTTAATTTGAACTCGGATTTGGGCTGATGTGCAAGCTTGAGAGGGGGTTACTTTTAATCCTCATGTCCCCCAATATGATCCCTAGCATCTACAGAGCTGTACAGTGCTGTCTTGAATTTATTTTTGCGTTTTTAGATTTCTGAGCTTACGGCCGGTTCCAAGATATGCGGCCGGCCGTAAAAGGAGATCCTTGCGGGGCCGTATAATAGAATTGCGAGTTAACAAACCCCCCGCAAGGAATCGCAGCCTTACGGCCGATTTACGGCCGGTAATAGAATGAGGCCCTAAGAAAGTTGCATCTGTGTAAGAAATAGATTCAGATGAATGGAAGTTGCCAGGGCAAGAAGAATAAGCAGGTTTACAGTAATTTCAAGAATGTAAATAGAATATCCAGTGGAACTGATTAAAACTCTCTCCAAATGCAAAAAAAAGGTTGAGTTATTCAAGCAAAGCAATGACTTAGGGCCTCATTCAATTGCGATTTGGCCAATTGAATAAGGTTTTAAATAAGCACATAACATATATTTTTTAAATAAGCTTGCTTTTGGATAGATGTTTACTAACTAAAAACTTCTTTAAAAAATATATGTTATGTGCTTATTTAGAGCCCTATTCAATTGGCCAAATTGCAATTGAATGAGGGCCTTAGTAATTATGCAAAGGCTGGATTCCCCGTGGGTTAACTGAAGAAACAGTGGTACCTGCCCACCATAAAATGACAATTTATAATATATGGGCCTTTATTTTATTTATTTTTAGAACAGAATTAACATAATGAGTTAAGGTTAAAAAATGTTTCATATTCCCAGTACAATTATATATGTTTTAGCTCCGAAACGTTTCTGTTCTTATTGTGACACATTAACGGCTTTCTGCTTTTTAATCCATATGTGGATAAGAATACATACATATATATATTTGTGTGCACATTTGCATGTCCCTGCTCAGCTTCCCAGAATGCAGTGTAATAACTGTATTTCTTGGAATTCTGAGCAGGAAGCAAGTTTTTTTTACTTGTTTTAAACAGTCAAATGTGAACACAAATGTACTATTTATTTACTGTACTACTGTATGGTGGAGGACTTCCATCGCTCTTTTGCCCATCACATATTAAACTAGCGACTTACCCATCAAAAATGATGGCATGATATAGTTTAATTAATTGTGTCCCCCCTCTTGTCTCTTCCACCCTCCCCGTGTCTCTTCCCCCTTCTCCCTCCCCCCTCTCCCTCTGCTTTGTCTCTTTCCCCTTCTCTCTCCCCTGTTTTTCTCCCCCTCCATCCCGTCTGTTTCCTCCTCTCCCTCCCTTGTGTCTCCTTTCCCCCTCTCCCTTGCCTCCTTTCCCCCTCTCCTTTTCCCCCCTCTCCTTCACCTGTGTCTCTTTCTCCCATCTCCCTTCCCTGTGTCTGTACCCACCCTCTCCCTCCCTGTGTCTCTTTCCCCTCTCTCTCCCCCTCCCTTCCCATGTGTCTCTCCCCCTCCCTTCCCCTGCGTCTCTTCCCCCCTTTCCCTCCCCTGTGTCTCTTCTCCATCCCCTGTGTCTCTTCCCCCTATCTCCCCTCTCTCTTCCCTGTGTCTTTTCCCCCTCTAGCTACCCTGTGTCTGTTTTCCCCCCACTCCCTCCCCTGTGTCCGTTTCCCCCTCTCTCTACCCTGTGTCTCCTTCCCCCTCTCCCTCCACTGTGTCTCCTTCTCCCCCTCTTCCTCCCCTGTGTCTCCTTTTCGCCTCTCCCTCCCGTATGTCTCCTTTCCCCCTCACCCTCTACCGACGCGCCGCAAGCGCAGGTAACTGGTCCTGCCAGCTCTCTCTGGTACTATCCAGTGTCATTGCTCCAGACACGCATGTGCAGTGTCCCCGGAAGAGGCTGCGGAGACACGTGTGTTCCAGGAGTAGTATGGCTGTGCAGAGCAGTCAGGACATGGACACTGGGGAGCACAGAGTGACGGGGGCACTGAAACCACGGCATGGGGCATCCTACACCAGAACCGGCAGTGTAGAACTGTGCCCTGCTCCACACTGTATACATGTATGTGTATGGGGCTGTGCTTTTGCAACATCATCTTCAAGTGTTGCCAAGGAAACCCCCGTGCCACAGAGGGATCCCTTATAAGAGTAGATACAACAGCGAAATGCGCGGCTCGCGCCACTCATTGTGCATGCGCAACCCGAAGCGCATAGTTGTGACCAACAAACTGGCAATTACAACAGCTATATATATGTAATGATTGTTGTGGTGAACTACCTACTCATAAGGTCCACAATACAAGCTGGGATCCCGTCCATGCTGATGATAGGCAGTAACCTTGAAATGGCTGTACGTGGGTAGGATTCCCAGCTTGTGTATAATATAACTTTGGCTTTGCATAAAAGCTGTGTAATACAGCGGGCATAAGCTTAAAGGAAGCCATGTTTGAAATGGTTATGGATTGAAGAATGAATCATTTGTGGGCACATTTGCATGTTCCTGCTCAGCTAACCAGAGTGAAGTAATAACTGTATTTCTCACAATTCTGAGCAGGAAACAGGTTTTTTAACTTGTTTTAGACATTGAGCAAAATGCGTTGTGGGCTAATTTGCATATCCCTGCCCAGTTTCGCAGAGTCCAGTGCAATAACTGTATTTCTGGGAAGCCTGAACAGGAAATACATTTTTTTTTAAACTTATTTTTAGACATTCAAACACAAATGCACTTTTTATTCTCTGTATTACTATACTCCGTACGCAGTCAAATAAAATCAATGCATTCTTTAATTATAATTTTTTTTTAACATAATGCTGGGCAGTTTTATTAATTTATCTCCACCTTCTGCTTTGTTCATCAGTGCTTAAAGTAACTTTATTTCACTAGTCTCTATTTTCAAATAGCTGCTAAGCAAACCCGTAAGGGTGGGATACAAACATTTGTGGAACTGCTCTGAAGTCCATACACTAGGTAAAGAATTAGACATGAATAAACTGTTTAACCATTTGTTCATAATTTATATTGGTTCTTTCGAAAACCTTAGGGTGAGCATGCCATTTCTGTACCCCTTTTTGTTTGTCCACTATCATTCTCACTAAGTGTTCTAAACATTTTCCCAAATGATGTACTTAAATCTGCGGGACAGTAACTTTCCTGAAGTATCCTCTTTTCATATGAGTATTTCCTAAGATGGAATGATTTCATTATCTGTGGTTAACAATCTCTTCTACCTATTAATCTGTATATTTTCAGATTGATAACACAGTTCATTTAAATTGCTGCAATCCATGTAAATTTCAGGTTTAAATCTTCAGTGTGCTTCTGGCAACATGTGTTAGCAGCTGCTGATATCTGGAGTTCATAGGTATAATACATAACTGACTTTTTAAAACTATAAAAACAGACTAAAGTGATAGCTAAAATTGAAAACAAAAACATGTGGAAAAGCACAGCCATGCAAACTTTAAAATATAGATAAAGATTCAAACTTGATTAAAAAACAACAGCAACACTACGTTGTTATGGTACCTCCTACTTCTGAAACAAGGATCTGAATGCTTTTGATTGGTCCGTGGTCATCAGTAAAGTAGCATATTGGCATCTCAACTGTAATTGTGGTTGAGGTAACAATTACATTACCACTTGGGTCAAAAACAGGAACTGGCTTCTTGACAGGTCGAGGTGGTTCTGCAAATATAAAGCAGACATAAGGTTACATATCTTTTTAGTTGGTCCGTATGATCTCATTTTCTGAACATGGAAGTTTATTCCGCTTATAGGAATGAGATTTCTAATGTATCATAAGGCACAACATACAAATTCCAATGCTGCTGGTGCCACAGACAATCCCATTCAAAGACTACAGTTTGATTAAAATATTGAGATTATTAGCTCATAATTGTAAACTCTTTGGAGAAGGGACCTTGATTCTTTTACACCCACTCTATTGCACCAAGCTGTCTGCTTACCCATTTGTATTATATTTGTACTGTACTGTATCTGTACTTGTATTTCTGCTTACCTTAGAAGTTTTCTATACCTTTGAAATGTGTTAAATATACTCACTGTACTTTAATTTGTAAGTTTCTAAATATAGAGTAATAATAATAATAATTCTAATGTGTCAGCTATATCAAACAAAACAGAAATATTAAATATCAGCTCTCTGTCTCTACAAACGCGGGGAAATAAAAAACAAAACAGAAACATCAACTATTCAGTTATGCTTAGGAAGAACTTTTTCTTTAAAGAAACATTGTAGCTTAGGAAAAGAAAAAAATCATATGTTTGCGCAGTATTTAACAAAACTAACAACATTAGCAGCCGTGTAGCAAAAAAGCATAACATTTGTTATGCATTGTTTGTGTACAGCATGTTCCACTTTGTGTGGCTACAATATTTCCTGCTATTTTGGCATGTGAAAGGGTTATTTATATTATCAACTAGTGAACAGAGGGTGGGGGAAGAGGGAGAGTGATGTTTTATATCATTGGATATTTTAGTACTTTGCACCAACTCTATGTACTCATATGTACAGAAGCAGGTACTTAAAACGATTATTCCAAGCACTGCTCTTGCAGAAATGTAAATGCACTTCTCATACATGGTTCTCATTCAAGTGTCATGGAGACGCAAGGGACCAGCAGGAGCATTACTATGTATTAGTTTTAAATCCAAGCTAGCTTTGGGACATTTTCAAATCTTTACACAGTGATCCATTAGGCAGGCGATATACCTTTGATTCTATGTTGTGACTAAATCCTCAAAGTAATTCATATAAAAAAAATAAAAAAAAATTATACATACATACATCTCTAAGTGTGTGCTCATAAGCATAACATCTATGTTTATATGAAACTTCTCCTTTAAATCCCTTCCCAGGCCTCCCAGCAGGCACTAGTGGCAGTGCTGATGGCCGCATTCTGTGTCAGACGTCTGGATTTATAAGGATTTTGTTTGGTGCAGAACTTTATAGACGCTATACATTCTTGTACTAGATATGCTATTTTCATACGCTAGTTATCAAATTTCATGTAACTTCCTTGCTAAATTTCCGATCACTATTTCCTTTTGCAGCTAAATCCTTAGTCTGACGACTTTCTACAAGAAAATGTAAAGGCTAATTTATGTATAAAATGCTTTCTGTTGCCAATTTTGCACTCAAATATCAGTTATAATGTTGATGTTTTGCCTTCTAAGTAAAGAACTATAGACTTTGATATCTGCTAAGAGCAAGCATAACACATTACCCTGACTCTTACTCAGCAGATGCATTGAGAAGCTGCTAATAATACAACACCAATTTAGCAAAACTCAAGTGTTTGCCTTTCTAAAGTGTTATTACTCAATGCTTGGGCTGCTCTATAAGACATGCTTTTTCTGCCCCACCTTAGAAAATAAACAGCCTTATTAAACTGTGATTTAGCCAATTGAATAGGGCTCTATATAAGCACATAGCATATTGTTTTTACAGAAGTTTTTAGTTAGCGAAGATCTTGCTTTTGAATAGAAGTTCACTAACTAAAAGCTTCTGTAAATAAAATATGCTGTGTGCTTATAAAGAGTCTATTAAAATCTTCTTTTATTAGGCTCAGGTAACACCGACGAATTAAAATATATAAAAAATCCAGGATTGGAACATAAAGTTTAAAAATAGGCTAGGTAGTATGAGATAAGGTAACCACTAAGGAATGGTATTGTATTCAACTCTTAATAGAGGGTGTCCTTATCTCTCCTATTATTACTGTGTTCAGGTGTGATGAAATAATATTTCAGACTGGTGTGTGTTCCTCCTATTGGGGTATTTTGCCAAAGGATTGGTATAGGGTTCTTATGGCTGACAGTAATGAAAGGATAAAAAAAAGGGTTACAGCAGGCAACAGGGAACTGACAATGGCAATATTCCAAAAATTGAGAAAGTGCTATGTGACTGAGAAAAGTGATCTTATCTATATTGAAGGTGTCCGCCGAAATGTGGTTTATAATCACCTAATTTAGTTCAACTGCTATGTGGAAGCTCCTTATCACTGTTTTGAGCCCTTCCAGAGTTTTTTTTATATATACAAACTACCTGCTGGTAGTAATTTTGTGCTTATTCAGTTTTGTCACTGCATGAACCTCTGCCATAGGAATAGAGCTAGTATTTGAGCTCTTAATATCCAAACTACCTATTGGTAGTAATTTGTGCTCTCTCAGTTGTTACTGCATAAGCCCATGCCAGTGAAATGAAACTGACACTTGAGCTCTTAATATACACACTAACTGCTGGTAGTAACTTGTGTTCACTCAGTTGTTACTACATGAGCCCCTGCCAGTAAAATGAGACTGATGCTAAAGGATATGTTGGTACATAGTTTTTTCAAAGAAAATAGACCTACAAATACATGGCTAAATCCACCAATTGGATGTTATAGGTGTGGAAGATGTAAATTTTGTAAATACATAAAACCTACAAAAACCTATGAACATCCACAGAGTGGTGAAACCTTTAGGTTAAAGGACTTTTCAAATTGCTGTACCACAAGTGTGATATATGTAGCTACATGTGAATGTAGCAAGATCTATGAAGGGAAAACGCGGCGTCAGCTGCGTAGACGCATAGGGGAGCACATATATTCCATCCAAAAAGATCTGGATACGCCCCTAGCACGCCATGTTAAATATTACCATAGGGATAGAAGTGAAGTTTTGACGTTTACAATATTGGAAAGGGTACATATGGGCCCTAGACAGGGTGACCTTGACAAAAAAACTGCTACAACATGAAGCTCGTTGGATTTACAAACTAAAAGCACTGACCCCTACAGGTCTCAATGAGGGCTTCACTTTTTCTTCTTTTATATAATATTTATTTACATATTCCTTTTTTTCACTTAAAGAGGGCTCTCAATTTGCAGGGACACCTCTCACCTTTATACAATCAGTTGGCTCACGATACATTCACTGCTGAGCTGTCACTTTACTCGTCACTATTTATGTATTTAGCGGATACACAATACACCCACATACAATTAGCTACCTATAGTATCAAGGTAATAACCTTAACACGATAGTAGGATATATACACACACAATCATTTTGGGGTTTTTGTTCCCCCTTTTTTAATACACTTTTCTTTTCACATTCAAGACACCAATTTATCTTTATACTTTTGGTAATTAGACCATTTTTAAAACCAATTTAGAGGCCTGTCCTCTCATTCCATCACAAGATTTTTATTTATTATTTTTTCATATATCCATCACATTAGTATGGCAAACACCTAATACACTCATTGAGACTGTATTCCCAGTCCACATCCCAGCCAAGACAGTCGGATGACTGCTTTAAGTCCCTTATGTACAAACACATGTAAAGTCATTGGAGTCATCAATCACTCTATGTACCTTATAACCATTACAAAATTATAAAAACATATATTACATCTGTGTATCTGCCAAACAAGTGCCATCTTATATCTTTCACAAAGATATTAAAGAGACTACAAGTACAATATAGTCTCAATTATTTGTCTCACATATATATTTTCAATTCAGTACACTCGCAGCAACGCTGAGAGTAATACACTGTGCCTCCTCCAATCAGAGAGGGCGCTGTGACACTACTGCGCATGTCCCAGAGTAGAACATTGGTTGCCATGGAGATGGCAACGTTTATAAAGGGCTCCGACGGCCTTAGCAAGCCTATCCTTGAGAAAGACGTCTGATGACGTCGAAACGCGTCGGCTGTTGATGACGTAGCCTGCCCATATGCACAGGGCACGCTGGCGTTCATTTCCCTACTAACTGTGTGTATGAGTTTGGTGTGTGTGATAACCCTCCCTGTCCTCATCCAAATGGCTGAAAGATCGTTTATATGATGGGGTGGAAAGCTCTTTAATACTTATTTAAGGATGTGGGTTTCCTCAAGACCACTGATAGAGTACAGATAACCAACAATAAGGGTTTTTTATATTGGGAGCTTAAGAGTCAGCTCCAATCCCCTAGCAGGGGTTCATGCAGCTACAGCTTAATGAGCACAGATTACTACCAGCAGGTAGTGCATATATTTAGAGCTCAAGTATTAGCTCCATTCCTCAGGAAGGAATTTATGAAGTGCAAACATAACTGAGAATGCATAAATAACTACTAGCAGGTAGTCTGTTTATTAAGAGCTAGAGTGTTAGCTCCATCTTCCCTAGAAGGGGCTCACTGAGTGTACAAGACAACTGAGAGTGCATTAATTACTACCAGTAGGTAGTTTGTATATCAAGAGCTCAAGTGCCAGTCTCATTCCTCTGACAGGGGCTTATGCAGTAACAACTGAGAGAGCACAAAATACTACCAGCAGGTAGTTTGTATATTTAAAGCCCAAGCATCAGTCTCATTTTACTGGCAGGGGCTCATGTAGTAACAACTGAGTGAACACAAGTTACTACCAGCAGTTAGTGTGTATATTAAGAGCTCAAGTGTCAGTTTCATTTCACTGGCATGGGCTTATGCAGTAACAACTGAGAGAGCACAAATTACTACCAATAGGTAGTTTGGATATTAAGAGCTCAAATACTAGCTCTATTCCTATGGCAGAGGTTCATGCAGTGACAAAACTGAATAAGCACAAAATTACTACCAGCAGGTAGTTTGTATATAAAAAAAACTCAAGTGTTAGCTCTATCCCTCTGGAAGGGCTCAAAACAGTGATAAGGAGCTTCCACATAGCAGTTGAACTAAATTAAGTGATTATAAACCACATTTCGGCGGACACCTTCAATATAGATAAGATCACTTTTCTCAGTCACATAGCACTTTCTCAATTTTTGGAATATTGCCATTGGCAGTTCCCTGTTGCCTGCTGTAACCCTTTTTTTTATCCTTTCATTACTGTCAGCCATAAGAACCCTATACCAATCCTTTGGCAAAATACTCCAATAGGAGGAACACACACCAGTCTGAAATATTATTTCATCACACCTGAACACAGTAATAATAGGAGAGATAAGGACACCCCTCTATTAAGAGTTGAATACAATACCATTCCTTAGTGGTTACCTTATCTCATACTACCTAGCCTATTTTTAAACTTTATGTTCCAATCCTGGATTTTTTATATATTTTAATTCGTCGGTGTTACCTGAGCCTAATAAAAGAAGATTTTAATAGACCTATTCAATTATCCCTATGTTGTTTATACATTAAGAACTAACTTGGTAGAAAATACCATAGGAAGTAGCATTCCTGAACTCTATTCTTTCATATAATTCGTGGTTTAATCCACAAAAGGAGCAATATTATTATTATTTTTTAGAAATCCAAGATATACTAATCACTGTGACTTGTGCAGTACTGTCATATATATTACGGTTGGATAAATCTTAAAATACTCCACCATGTCAATCATCTCTATCCCAAGTATAGATTTAGACTCACTTCTTAAAGAAGCGGAAGAGAGTTTTTGCACCGTAACAAAACCTCTAGCTAAAGGGAACAAATATATCAAGAATGTATATGGTGAACTATTAAAGGGAATGAGGAAACAAGTACGTTCAGTATGGGAAATAAGCAGTCTACAAAATTACTTGAAAAATCATTTTGTCCCTAGAGGTCTAAGGGCCTCATTCTATTAGCGGCCGCAGCCGTTGCGGGGCCGCAAAGACCGGCCACAAGCTATTCGGCTATTCTATTCCCTTACGGCCGGGGATTCCGGCAGGCTTGCGGCCGGTGCCTTCCTATCTCTTGCGGCCGCTCGCGCCAGAGGAAAGCCTTTGATCTAAAACGGCCGCAAGAGTTTCGGCCGTAAGAAATTCCTATTTGCAATTCAATTGCTCCGGGAAACCTCTCTGCAAGGCTAAAAGCGAGCCGGCAGCTTACTTGCAGGAAAGAGGTCCCGCTAGCACCAATTAAGCACATAAAATAGCTCAAATAAAGCCATCCTGCACTTTGAGAAGACTATAAAGGGATTTTAGGTGTTAAAAAAATAGCACATAATTATCCTGTACTCAAATCCGTAAAATATTTTATTTTTAATATCCGTAAAATATCCATGTAAAAAGTCCAGAGTGCTTGGAGCACCTCAGACCCGCCCACGCCGCAGCCGGAAAATAAACAGTTAATTTGAACTCGGGTTTGGGCAGATGTGCAAGCTTGAGAGTGGGTTACTTTTAATCCTCATGTCCCCCAATATGATCCCTAGCATTTACAAAGCTGTACAGTGCAGGCTTGAATTTATTTTTGAGTTTTTATATTTCTGAGCTTACGGCCGGTTCCAAGATATGCGGCCGGCCGTAAAAGGAGATCCTTGCGGGGCCGTATAATAGAATCGCGAGTTAACAGAACCCCCGCAAGGAATCGCAGCCTTACGGCCGATTTACGGCCGCTAATAGAATGAGGCCCTAAGAGTGCATATCAACCCTGCTGTGAATTTAAGTGACAAAATATTTATCCATAAATGGAAAGAGATTCTCTTAAAATGTTCATCTGAATTGATGACTTTAATTATTGAAACTGAAAAACAGAATTTAGAATTACTAAAACCAAAGATCACTACATGTCAAGAAGAATTCAATAAATTTAGTGGATCTTCTGAATATGATGTCCTATGTAAAAAGCTGAATGAGAACATAGATAGATTCAAAAGAGACATAAAAGATCGAAAACAAAAGAAATTCTGGAGAGATAAAACTGACTTTCAAACAAATAGAATCTTTAAGAGATTCCCTACAGGAGGTTCCACCCAAAGGAACTCAGATATAAGCTCTTCTGAATATGAAAACTCAGATGTAGACGACCTCTCTACTCGACAAAATAGAGGTAGACGACCCACCATTCCCTATAGAAGAGAAGCATATAACACCAGAAATTTCTCACAGACCAGAATACCAAATCAATATAATACTGTTGGTTTTTTAGAAGAGGGTCAGTTTCCAGACAGAGGCCCAGAGCGGAGGGACAAAAGGAAAAAGATATGACAACAATTAACAACAATAAAGCAAAAGAATTAGACTTAGATCAAAGCTTTAAGATTGTGAATCTTTCAGATTTTATTATCAATGATGATCACAAATCAGTACTACAAAAAGGACTAATGTTTGTCCCTACATCAAGATCAGATAAATTTACACATATCAAAGACATTAATTTATTTGCCCGCAAATTGGCCTTACAAAAATTTTATAAAATCAGACAAGAAAAAGAACATATGAGGCTGGGGATAAGTAAAGACGATATTGAAACCTTTAATCTCCTCTTGTCCCTTTTGGAAGACAACATCTCCTATTCTGAAAACAGAGAACCCCCTAAAAAGTCTGGAAAAATAAAAGCCAGTTCACTCCAATCCTAAAGGAGTTTTCAAATATCTGGGTATTCCTCCAACAAGTCACAATAGAGATAGAAAACTTAGATTATATGAGACTCAAAAGAGATTTCAATCTAACAAAAAGAGAGTATCAAGCGTTAGATGAATTGAAATCCCAAAAGGACATACAAATTAAACCCGCAGATAAAGGTGGGAATCTAGTTATATTAAGCAACGAGAACTATAAGAAAATGTGTAACAAGATTTTGGAGGATAATTCAACTTATGAAATAATGAACAAAAACCCTACAACTGAATATAGATTAATACTCAAGTCTATATTAGAAAAAGCAAAAACAGAAACAATTATAGATGAACAGACATATGCTTTTCTCCTGCCAAAATATCCTTGTATCTCCACTTTTTATGCCTTGCCAAAAGTCCACAAGAAAATGGTCCCTATTCCAGGTAGACCGATAATATCAGGCACAGGCAATCTGTCATCTAACGCCAGCACTTTTGTGGATTTCTATCTTCGTGACATAGTGCAAACTCTACCTTCCTATGTTAGGGACACCAATGACATTTTAAGACAACTTGAAAATCTAACAGTACCAAAGAACTCATGGCTTGCGTCCATAGACGTGGAAGCCTTATATAGCAGCATACCACATACCTTTGGTATTGAGGCAGCAAAACACAAAAGGAGAACTGTCTCTCTTAATAGCTACTCTCAACAAGAACACCCTAGGATTAGGCATTTGGATTATACAACAACATCTAGAGTGCTAGATATGCAAAACAACTGAATTGTATAAGGTGGAATACATGTCTAAATTTTAAGGTGACAGGACACCAAGATATTAATACAATATCTCTAATATTCATAAAGAGAGATCTATGCTCTAAAAGTCTGGAAGCCAAACCTAACATAAATCAAACACTTAGCAAGATAAGATAAGAGGAAATAAGATAATTTATTGATCCCTCAAATATTAAGAATTTACTTATCATTAGTGTAAAAAATAAGGGATTCAATATTAAAAGGTTTTAAGGAATCATTTCCTATTCCCTTGTTTTTTAAAGAGTTTTTAATCGACGTTGTCTCCTAAGAATGTAAATAAAACTTTATTATTTTTGTTTTCTCTAATTCTGTATTGAATATATGTGAAATAGGTGTCATGCACCAAGAGAAAGAAGTTATACTTCCCACTACTAATTAGTGGTAAAGATCATTTATATGAACATTAAATTAAATGGTATTTTGGAAATTAAGATGACTCTATACATTTTTAGAAAACAAAACTATCATTGACCAAAGACTTAAAACACATACAATCCTTACATTTTGGAATGCACTATGTTTACCATGGGAGAGCTGGTGAGCTATCCAAACCTCTGAAAATATTATGTACCAAAAATAGTATGTTTCAAAAATCACTACAGTTAAATCACACCTTTGCACATAAACAATTCTCTCATGCGCCCAATATAAATTAAATATCAACACTTCAGATCCACAAAATCTATATTCTATATAATTCCATACACAGCTCACATGGTTGTGTATGGAAACAATATCAAACTCAAAACAAACTGGCTACAACCATATAAGCTAGAGCAATGTCTCCTATACTGAAAGCAAAATCGCCAACTAAGATTAACTGTCCTCCAGTCCAAAATGGGTGTGGTACTGACTAAATATACACGACAATTAACCAACCCCTTTAGTTCAGTTAACTAGAAAAGAAACTGGAATTTGAACTAGGCATCACATTCCCAGAGGAGACTTCAAGCAAAATGGTACAAAACAAAGAAAACACTTGTATGAACTATACTCTCACAGAAACCAACCTTACGGTTCTACAAATTCATCAGACAACCCATGATATACCCTTCTAACAACTCAATGCTTCAATGATCTAACTCAATTCCCTCCTCCACACACACCTAGTTACAATGCCCTAAAGCTTTACACCTCTGATAAAATCAATAACGACAATCATAACAACCCAAATAATGTGTGTCCTATGACATACCACAAACAGAATCCCTTTAAGCATCCACAACCTTACACTAAAGGTGCCATTCCATGGTTCACGTTAGAAAAATTAAGAGTAACTATACTTGTACCATATAAAACCTACCAAAATTGCTGGGAAAGTACCTAAAATAATAACCCAAGAGTACCTGTCCCATTGAAATTACCAGAAAGTCCATCATATTTTTCCAGTAGTGAAATCTAGGGTTTGTTAATAGTAGTTAAGAGTGCTACAATTTAAAATAAAAAATATTTGTGTCCATTCAAACCTCAGTATAGGCATAAAAATGCCTATGAGAACCCTAAGTGCATTACATTCGATGCTATTAACTTAACACCTTAATTTGATTTGAGGTTTGCTACCTCATATGTGACACAATTAAGGGGTATTACCGCTACCACCCTGAGCCAGGCGATCCCCCATGGGGATAACTATAGACCTCCATTGCATCTAACATTAACCCCCTTACAACGGGGATCCTCGCTAATATGTAACCAGTGTGCCACAGAGGTCCTTAACGGACCCCTGTGGCACCCATTGTTAACAACAGATAACTGAATTTTGATTGATTAGAAAATGCACCATTAGAATGTTGAGAAGGGTGACATCAAATACTAAATTGTGCTTGGTTAAAATTTGATTGACACATATTTC
This sequence comes from Discoglossus pictus, assembly GCA_027410445.1. NCBI lineage: Eukaryota > Metazoa > Chordata > Amphibia > Anura > Alytidae > Discoglossus > Discoglossus pictus. The sequence goes on along the minus strand of CM050167.1, from coordinate 292,118,709 downwards.
AGCCAATCAGAATACTCAAAATCTTTATTTAAGGTCAGAAAGATGCCAAAGGCTGTTAGATGGAGCAGGAGCTCCTCATATGAGGAACTTCATTAGTGATAGGTGGTAATGAGGAAGATGAGGATCTTTGGCTTCAATCAAGAAAGAAGAGGATGGAGTCTTCAATTAACAAAGATGACCCGCTTACCCGGCGAATACGTTTCAGGACTAGGGCTATGCTGATTGTTGCTGGAGGGCGTTGAAGGACATGTAAAGTATAATTTTTCCGCCTTATAGGTTTGGGCAATTTTTTTATTTTTACTAACCAATTTTTTATTATTAGTAATGCTTATCTTGGGGGTTGTAATGTTTAGAGATAGAGACTATGGGGGAATGGATAACATTGGGGTCCAATATGAGTTAGGAATAGGAGTTAATGTTAGGTACGATGGAGGTCCATGAGGACCCCCTTGGTTATAGTTATTTGATTAGCCCATGTTATGTGGTTAAAGATAGGTGCAGCAGGGGTCCATTAAGGACCTCTGAGGCAGGGCTTAATTTTTAGATGTCCCAGGGTTGCGTTAATGTTAGGTGCCATGGAGTTCTATAGTGATCCCCATACTTATAGTACAATATACCATGGTGTCTGTGGGGACCCCCATGGTATAGGGGTTCATTTTAGATGCCACAAGGTCCATTAAGAACTCCTGCGATATTGGGTTAATGTTTGGTGCCATAGGGGTTTATAGGAACCCCCATGGTTATTGAGGTAAATTTTAATTATGGGGGACTTTTGGCACCCCCATGGTTATACTTTAGATGAGGATCCTCAGGGTCATAGCCCGTGGGAATCCCTGGTGATCCCTCAGATCATAGCGCATGGGAAGGGGGAATCCCCTGTGATCCCCGCTTCTTATCGGGTAAAGGGAGAATTCCAAAGAATGCCCTGGCTCATGGGGGCTAACGGGTCATAATACAGGGATCATAAACGCCCTGCATCAGTTTTTATTACATAGACTAGAATATTGCCCGTCAAAAAATTACGGCAATGAAATTGTAAGTGAGCTAAGGGTGTTTGGTGTATATAATGTGGCTGATGTAGCGTCGTTCGTTTTCTATGTCGTGTGAGTTTTTCGTAATATTAGTTTACTATGTTGTGCAAGTTTTTCGGAATATCCGTAGCTGTTTTGCCTGTTTATGGTAGTGTTTTGCGTACTTAGGGACCTTTAGCCTCGTTTTCGTTTTGTTCGGCGGCCATTTTTTCTCTCGCTTAGGTGATTTTCGGGTCTCTAAACTACGAAATTTGTGCTTAAATGGAGGTGTAACTTCACTTCCAGAGGTCCTCGGTGCCCCCCCTTGCTGTGAGTAACCTTTTTATGTGTTTGTTGTTTGTATTTATTGTGTTTGTAATGATTTTGGGGTTGCGCGGGTTGCGTCCTTGTTTTTTAATCTAGTAGGTGTTTTTCGGCAAATACGTAGGTGCTTGTTGGTGTTTTGCGTCTTTAGACTGCTGTAGCCTCGTTTTCGTTTTTTTCGGCAGCCATTTTTTCTCTTGCTTAGAGAATTTTGTAGTGTCTACACTCTTTTTAATTTGACTTAAATTGAGGTGTAACTTCAGTTTTTGAGGTCCTGGATGCTCCCTCTTCCTGTAAGTAAGCTTTTTTTAGTGTCTAAACTGCTTTAATTTCAGTTAAATTGAGGTGTAACTTTAGTTTTCGAGGTCCTGGATGCTCCCTCTTGCTGTAGGTAAGCTTTTTATGTATTTGTTGTGTGTATTTGTTGGATTTCTATGTTTTCATGTGCGCGTGTTGCGGCCGTTTTTTGCGAGGTCGTAATGTGTCGTAACGTGTCTCGTATTTTGTTTGCGTTACGACGTAAAGTTTGCGAGTTTGCCTTCGGCGCTCCTTGCCAGCAACTGCGACCCTCGCTTCGCAAGGGCCGCAGCCCGCTGCAGCACCCGCTACGCGAGCCGCGGCCCTTGCTTCGCGAGGGCCGCGGGCACGCTACGAGAGCCCGCAAGCGTGAGCAACGGCTCGTATGCTCACAACTATTATAGTGATAGATAGATAGATAGATAGATATGGATCAGGAAGGATGCTAGGGTTAGTGTAGTGTGTTCACTTAGTGGGTACCATACAGCAGCTTTGTTATGGAGCTTCAAACTCAGATTTTCCTGCGAGCAGGCTGCAAGCACATGTTAGGGCTAGAGAGCAAACCCTCCTTGGGGCGTGTCACTTAGTTTGAGTTTTCTTTTTATAGGAGCCATAGAATTGCTCTCTAGTTAGCAAAAGCAAGTTACAAGGGAGTCTTTTCTCAGTGCTATGTGACAACATGGAATGGAGACCTATATTCACCACTGCAAATCTCCACATATCCACCAACTGAAACTTTCTGTATCCCAAATCACATGCAGAAAAAGCAAGAAAACTTCTCATACAAGCATATGTCTCTAAGAATGGAACCCATGGGTAGAATCTAGGCATAACACAAATCAGATTAAATGAGTGACACATATCTGTTTTTACACACATTTTCCAATCCTAAGACTGAATTAAAGATAACTTGAAACTTAAAAAACAGACACCCTCTTAGACATATATATAGTCAAGGAACAGAAAGGAAAGGATGTGGGGCTACAAGATATGTTTAACTCTGATTGTCAATTTGCATTATATAAAACAAAAGCCGATAAGATAGTAATTTGGACAAAATAAAAATACACATATGATTATGAATTATGTTCATCTATGATGCAGTATTGCTATGCATACCTTTAACATCCGTTGTGATTCTCATCTGTATCTTTGGTCCTGCTCCTGCTCCATTTACAGCATACACCTTTAATGAAATAAATATATATTTATATAGCATTAAAAAATACTTTAAGGCTCTCAAGTCTTGGGTATAATAAAACTGTCTGAACATATATTCACATAAAATCGAAAAAAGTAATTTAAGAACATTTAGAATTATATAATAAAATAATGAATTATTTGGCGTTTCTTTTTTGCTTGCAAATAACATATATTGTTTCCACACAATTGTTAAATTTACTATATTCTCTATATCCTATTAATAAAATCTGAAAAATAGTTTGCTCTGCTGTGATGCAATTAGAACATTTTAAAAGACTTGCAGATTAATGACCAGAGCACATAGGTATGGATATTTTTATCAATAGATTTCTCATTAAAATTCCACAGTTGAAAGAAGAAAATGTCAACTGTTTCTGGGCTGTGTTCACCTGTAGTTAATATTGTGCCACTGGCCTATATTTTAAACGAGGTGATACCTAAGATTAATTGGCACCATTGAAGCTGATCTGACTTAAAGATGTATTCAATTTCTGGTGAGATCAAGGACTGCTTCAACAGGAGAAACATGGCGACAGAAGCAAACTTCAGTTCACTTTGAATTTTTGTATTGTTTCCGCCCAATCAGGTTATTTTTTGGAGGGATATGCCAGTGTGTACCCAACTAGTTAGTGCTAATAAACTATGTGAGTTTGCAAGTTTTCAAAATTTTAGGTACTTTGGAAACAAGTACTTTGTTTAATTTTAGGTTCAAAGACAGGGCCTTCCATTCTTTTGCCATGACTTAATATTGTTTTTCCATTGTACTTAACGAGGACATTTTATCACATATTCTTTGACTTTGATGGCTAATCTAAATATTACATACTACTAACTGTCTAACTCTTGCCTTGCCTTATATTTTGTAATCAAATATGATCTGATTTATAATTTCCCATTTTGTCAGAAAACTTTTATATTTTAAAACACCAGATTAAAATCCTTACACTTATGTTGTATGTGTATCCACCTTTAAGCCCCTCTATGAGTGCAGTTATTGAGTCATTGTTTCTTTCAATAATACTTAGATTGTGGATTTGAGCATCACTAGAGTCATCTTCTTTGTAAACCACTGCTTGGAAAACTTGAATCTTTCCGTTGGTATCAGCGGGTGGAATGAAGGTCATATGAACTTTTGTAACCTCATTTGGAATCTTCTGTATCGTCATGTTTTTTGGCGGATCATCTGGAACTAAAAATTGGAGCCAGATCATGAACCTGATTTTTTTAGAGGATGTTTTATTGCAACATTGTATAATTCAAATTGACAAATAAACCACATTTATGTTAATTTTATGTCTGAAATATGATATGATATCAAGATAAATTAACTAATATGACTATTATTATTTGTTGACTAGAAGAATGTTTATCTTTGTTTACCTAGTCTGTAAATAGTGTAATAAGACATATATTGCCATCACAGCTTGGCAGTGATCCACTTGAAATCCCATTTTTGTATTATTTGAGCTAGGATTAAAGAGTTTTTTGGGGTTATGGGCTATGTTTATAATATAGTGGAGATCACAGTCTAAGTTATAATACATACCACTAGAGACAATATGCATTGCTTCAAATCACACTTTCCAATTAGAATTGGCATGTTAGAACTTTTGATTTTAATTTAATTGTAATTGAGCATCCATATAATATTCACTACATAGTAAAATTCAGGAAACAGTGCTCATTAGAATCAGTATGATGGGATTATATAGGCTAGATAGTTTTGTCTCAAGAACTGTTTGTGTTTCACCTGGATAATTAAAACATCTTTATAGATAAAAAGAGATGAAGAGGTATAAAAATTGTGAGAGGTTTGTTTAATGGAAAAAAGGGTAGGAAAAGGAATTAGAAATGCAATGTTCTTCTGCAGTCAATGCACTAGAGGACAGTATGGAGGTGACAGGAGAAGCATCTGAGGGCCATGAGACACTTCCTCCTACCACCAATGTGCATCATATGGTGAGGGTTGATCAATAATAGCTCTGACATTTAAAATATTTAACTAAATACTTCAAAATATAAAATGTCATGAAGAATATATGATGCTAATTTTCATGGGGCCCTAATATTTCTGCTGATCTATTACAATAATACAGTACTTACATATTTCCAGTCATGTAAAGTATTACTTTAGTGTGCATCACTATACTGGTTTGTTTAATTAAAATGATTTAATTAAAAGTAATAAAGCAAGAAAAGTGCATACCTGCTTCAAGAGTGGTAGTAATTATTGGGCTGCTTGATTTCCCTTCAGTGATAGCTGAATGTAACTCTCCAGTGAAGGCCGTAATTACAATGGCATATCTAGTGAAAGGCTTCAGCCCATAGACTTCTATGTTTTTGCTATCATTGCTCCACTTTATAAATATATTTTCATATTCTTCATGATCAACCTGAAATAAAACAGTGAAAACAAAAATAATGCAAATATTATTTATGAACTACAAGCCTGTGTATAATTTGGTGAATATTACTTTTTGTTTCCCCACAGACAAAGTAAAGATTTTAAAATGTAATGCCCTTCCAATGCTCTCCCTCATTGCAATACACCACTGAATAAATATTTAAAACCTCAACTCAGTTGTGTCTAATCTCTTATTTCCATTGTAAGTTTTTACTACTTATAATAGAATTTGCTGCATTTACTATATTCATTGTAAATAGAGCTATGGAAAATGTGGGCACTTTATAACTAAAGAGTAGAAATAATAATATTTCACAATCCCTGTTTATAAAAATGTTAATTTTAATAAACATCCCAGGTACTCAATGAAATCCTACATTTTAGACATCATAAAATATTAAAATATAAAACTTAATTTGAACTGAAAATGTACAAATGTGTGATATTCTGTGTCTGAGTATTTATTTATTTTTTTTCCTTTTCTAGTTGTTTTTGACAAGACATTCAATACACAATTTTGCTGGAGAAAGCTGTGCAATTAAAAATCAAAAAATCATATTTCAATTGTAGGCAATAAAGTGAAAACAAATTTAGTTAAACATATTGGTTCTTGCAGAGTTAGTGCCAAATTGTATGTAAGATAAGAAAATGTTAAATGCTAGGAAAGTTTGCTGGGTTATGTGACCATGTAAGTGGGTGGTAAGTCACAGTATTACAGAAACTTACAATTACTTTTTGAATGCATCTCTTAGAACCCTGTTGGACATCATTTTTACAATATTGTTTCAATGTGTATTTTTTATAAGTAGATTATGTAGCTGTACAGTAGTTTTCCTTGGGGGAAAGTATGAATTAAATGCAGCTGCTAAGGTATTAGGTTAGTTTAATTTTTTTTTCTTAGACAGATGAGCTAGTTTATCCCCACTGAGAGTCACAGTCCACTAAAGTTTCTGATGTACTAAACAGACGTTGGGTGCTTTAACTTACTAGTAAGAGCTAACACACAGTTTATCGCAGAGTAAAATAATATTTAAATATATTAAAAACTACCACTGATTTAAGTAGTTACCTCTTTGTGGCATAGGCTTACAAATATTTTGTCAATTAAATTCATCTTCTAAAAAGAAATGAAAACCAGTACTTGTCCACTTGTTCAATGAAAACAGTTTCTGTAAAGACATAGTACTAATCCTGATTTATAGTTTCCTGTAAAAATACTAAACAAATCCCTAAAACGTCTGACATGAGAGTTTAGGTGCTAATAAGTATGTAATGGTGTGTAGTGCAGAATGACTGTGGAATCTGGAATTTGGACCAGTATTGTTCCCAAGAGGGCACTTACAATTTATTCTTTGTTTTTATTGTATACAGATACTGTATGATCACTAGTGTTGCACTGGGTTTTGAAAAATAAATTTGTTAAAAAAAAAATTCTAACTGTGCATTTGGTCTTAAATTGTCAGTTTGTTTCACCATCTCCAAACCAACAATATAGCCAAGTGATAACATTTTAAAAAATAACAAATATCAATTAAAAAAATCAAATATGGTATAATTTAAAGTACAGGTAATAAAAAGTATTTTAGCTATTGAATTCTGTTACATTTTTACTTGTCAATCAGATTTTCTGATTCATCTACTCTGGGTATGACCAAGTTTTTCTTCTTAATTTTCACATGGATTTCAGAGCCCCCAGAAGATAAGAAGCAATTTTATTGGCAAGGATCAACCCTTTTAAAACCGATATCAGTCTGTCCTTGGTGGGTGTACAGAAATGTTGATTGACAGGTAAAAGTACAAGGTTCAGTGTAAGCTTACTTAACAAATCTTTTTCAAAAACATTCAGCTGATACAATGTGTTAGTACCTGTAGTTTTAAACAATATCATATTTTCAAACTCTGCTTTGTCGCTTGAATGATTCACATAAAAAAAAAATCTACAGCCTACTACAATCCACAATAAGTTAAGACCACTGTAATGCAGGTAAACGTAAAAGCTCATGTTTGGCAACTTAAAATAAAAAATATATATATTGTTCACTTTTTAATTTGTCAGTTTTCCCCTCAAGCAGGACTGCTTATCTCTACTTCCCTATGCATTGTCAGGGTGCATGGCCAGCTCTGCCTGTTGGCTGGACTATAATGGAGCCTGGAGGCAGGCTGGGCTATAGATATATCTATGGTCCTTTCATCCACAAAACCACATGGCTGACTAGTCATGTGATGAAGCTTTAACATTTTCAACTTTAACATTCTCTCTGTGGCAAACTTGTTTGGATAGTGCTGCAATGATGAATTGTAATGACTCTTCTTATACAAAATTATGTTTAGAGTTGAAGAAATTGATTAAAAGGATGGATCTGTGCCTAGTGGAACCAGAGATGCAACTTGGTCCTAGTAAGAATTATATGTTCTTAGGTGAGTTTTTATAAAAAAGACGATTTACATAAACCAATAACTGACATTCTTATCGAAAAAATGCACAGTATGACACTAAAGACAGCAAAGCTTGTGCAACCAGAAGAGACATACATTGCAGAGATAGTCTAATCACATACTGATAAACAAAATTAGCCTTAATTACTTACAGTACTAAGAAATGTGTGTGTACATGTGGATTATTGCAGTGAAAGTCTGGAGAGATCTGCAGCCAAATAATTTTTAAAAGCAAAAACTTAAATCTTCAATTTTTGCTACTCCATTAACAAGTGAGCCAGTATATGTATGTGTGAAATAATAACTTTGAGACTACTGTTACACCAATGAATATTATTTATTTATTTATTTGCATTATTGTGCATTCCATTTGTGGCATGTATGGTTAGATGGAAGATGTGGTGGGATGGGTATGTGTATGTTTCAAAGATTAGCATTACTTGTGCAGCTACTATCCTATTTTTGTGTGTGAATCCCATTCCACCTTAATGTCAGTGTATGTTTGTGTAGGTGAGGACATAAACAATCATAAAGATAAAAAGATGCTGTTAAACAGGAACTTGGTTGATGGTCTCAAAACACAAGGTCATAGAGGGACATTGGATTTGCATTGTATACCAGCTGCATCATCTGCAGTTTTTAGTTAAAACAGAACATCAGGTTTGACATCTGGAAGGTGTCTTGGAAAGCAGAAGTCTCTGGACCAATCAGAGGAGAGAGATACGTCTTCAACATGTGGTAAGTTACTAAACATGGGAAGCACATCAACCATTAAATATATAGAGTGTATGTATCGATAAGATGAGTATTAATGTAAATAAATATTTTAGTAATTTTACTTTATTAATACTTCATTAGTTTTACTCATTACTCGCTTCATCTGATAATGCCTCTGCTGCTGCCCTAACATATAGTTGTTTGCACTTCAGCCACACTCCAAAATCCTGGTTACAAACAAGAAGGTGGCACAGGATTTCTTCACTGTTCTTGCACTCTATCAGGCTCTATTTGCCTCTCTCCCAATTGACTAAAGCAACTTACCACAGCAATGAAAAAGTATTTACACCCCTACGTTATTCTCTTGACCATAGCCATAGCACACTAAGAACTCATGATACCTCCTACACTGCTCAGCGTGCCTGGAGAAAAAATGTCGGCCCTTCACCTCTCCATTTACTTTTGCATGCTTATTGCAACACTGAAGTCCAGTCCTTAATTATTCTTTTCCACAGTCAACCCTATCCTCAAACACTAAATACAAATTCTGTTAGCAGCTTAGCAGTATAAGATCATGCCAACCACTTAAAAAACAAAATAGATAGCACCTCCATGCACCACCAAACAGACGCATTACCTCCGTTACCCTTCACTCCCACGAAAACGCATATTCTTTACACCAGACACAGCAGACAACATAGCCTCACTATGTTCTGCTTCTCATCTCCGTGACTGCTCACTTTACCCCATTTCTTCACATCTTGTCTCCTCCCTCTTGCCCACACTATCCCAGATCCTTACTCATCACTTCAACCTCTCTCTCCACTGGCATGCTTCCATCCTCCTTCAAACAGGCTCTCATTACACACAATCTAAAAAAGCCATCTCTTGATCCTTCATGCCCCTCTAACTATCACCCCATCTCATCCTCTATCATTAACTCTTCCCATGCTCCCCCTAAAGAACGTCTCAAGAGCTGCCAAATAGTTTATTGGAAATTGCTGCCTTGCTTCATTAGACTTTTCCCTAGTCTTCAGTGAATCAAACTTTCTTTTAAAACCCACAGTTCAGAAAAGCAGGCCACTTACTTATTACTTCACTACTTACTTCAAACAAGGCCATCTACTATAGTTTTCTCATACTTCTATTTACCAGTCCACTCACTTCATGTTTCTAAGACTCCTCTTAAATTGTGAGCTCTCACAAGAGCACAGCTTTCATCTCCTTGTGTAGAATACATGTACAATTCTGCTGTTTTTTTGCCTTTAATCACATATTATAATTATAAAACTACGAGACATCGTCACGATTTGCATGGAGCGTACTGCGAGCTTCACACAGCAAGGCAAGCCATTAACTCGCAGTACTTTGGCGATGAGCGCAGAAGGCGCTCATCCCATGTGCGCCTCACAAAGCGAGGTGAGCTGTTAAGGCATTAAAACTCGCAGGACTTGGGCCATGAACGCCGAAGGCAGAAAGGAGCACCAAAGGCGCTCCTGCGAGCATTGCGAATCGAGCCGATCACACATTGAAACACACAGAACTTAGCCTCCAAACACTTAGGTAAAGCGGGATCGCCTTATGCAGCAAGCAGTTGACAAATGCGGGACTTAGAAAAAAAAAATACAAGACGTGGGACTTAGAAAAAAAAATATGAGACGAAGGACTTAGAATGAAAAATAGGAAGTTAACTGCCGAACCGCGCAAAGCAAAAAACACACAAAATACAAAAAAAAAAAATACAACAAAAACACACAGCATGTGGGAACAGCCAGGACGTCTGGGAGCGAGGTGGAACGCGAATTTAAGTCGATTTTGCCGAGTTTTTGCACTTGAAAATCGGCTAAGCAAGAAAAAATATGGTGGCCAAACAAAATAAAAATGAGGCTACATGACCATGGGCCGCGCAAAACACCGCCAACCGCGTATCACTTTCACCCAGGAACGTACAAGGTATAAAATACACTATTACAAAGGACGGCAAATGCTCGCGAACCATGTAGCACATAGACAAACAACGCTATTTTACAACCCTAACTTGCAACTAACAACATTGCGCATCTAAAGTAGCGCTTTACACAAATAAACCAACGGTTTGCCCTCGCACATGCAGCCTATTTCTAATGCACAGTTGGGACATTCATAACACTATCTCCTCAGGCCAGCAACAGTCCAACTGGACATTATATGCTGCAGGACAATAAAAAGAGATTGTTACCTCTTCAGGCTATTGATTGTTACATATATTAATTAGAAAAAGGTAAACTATATTAATTTATTATTCAATTAATTAATTAATTAGTATTTAAGAAAATATAGAGAGGAGCCAAAGGACACACGAGGAGAGGCTTGCAATGAGCGCCGAAGGTGTTCTGCGTGAGGTTCACGAGGAGCGCCAAAGGCCCTTAGAGTATAAAAAGCTTAGCATTGTGTGCCAAACAGCATTGCCATGGCTTCAAATTTTATTGACCGTCATTTTTTGACGGGCAAGTCGCTAGTTTATAATAATACATTCTCATGCCAATATCTGTTGCCTGACTTTGAGTCATATTTCCCACTAACAGATTGGTGCTAAAAGTATCACAAAATACAAAGCACTGACTCTGTATAGAGAAGCAATATAAAATGGCCTCAAGTTGGAAAACCCAAGATCTTACTACGTTTACATCAGGACATTTACGTCTAGCTAGTGTAGTCATTGATGTTAGTAGAGGTGGCAAGAGAACATGGTCCTTGTGGGTGTGCCCTATGAAAGAGAGTAAAGAAATATGCTACATAGTAGAATTGTATTATTATTTATGATCTTAATCTTGAATGTTAATCTCATATACAGTAGGTTTGAACAACTTCATGAGCATATAAATTATGCTGCTATAACCCTGACTACCTAACGCAGGGGTGCACAAGTTCAGTCCAGGAGGGCCACACACAAGCCTGGATTTCAAGATATTCTTTCTGTGCACCGGTGAGTCAATCAGGATGACTGAAGAAGCGATTGACTCACCTGTGCGCAGCAGGGATATCATCAAATCCAAGCATGTGTGTGGCCCTCCAGGACGAACTGCTACACCCGTAACCTAATGTAAAAGTAAGACGAGACAAATGGGTATGTTGATGAGAAGAGGGGATCACTTCATTCATATTTTCTTTATAAGGTCTTTTGAATAAATAAACATGATAATGAACAAAACGGTTTTATAAAGTAACAAATATAATATTTTATCTTTGATACAAAATTCTATACGATTGCAGGCATTCATTTTCTTCATTTGTCAGTTGATTATGTTGGTTACTTTCTCATGTACTGTACCTGTTACTTTCTCATATCCATGTATACTAATGAGGTTTCTATTACTGATACTGAAAGCTTTGGCAATTGTAGATGCCACATTCCCACTGTGTTGAGATAAATTTATTGCATAATCAAAGTCTTCTCCCATCTCAGGAAGTTGATCAGAGGAAACCAATACTGTAGACCCAAATATTGTTGACCCTACAGCAGTATAATATGCATTATTTTAAATTCCTTTCTAAAACATTTTACCTATTTTAGGGTGTTATACATATTAGTATATTTTAAATACAAGATCACAGTGGTCATTTAAAATACTAAATAGCTCATGTGATTATATACAGTATCTCCGTCAATCAGAATAGTTTTCATTTCTCTCACTTGTTTCTTTAAACATCTCAACCCCTTATCTCACATTTAACCTGATCAAATGAATTCTAATAGCATTAAGTGTCTCATTTTAATTCCACCATTGCCCTTTGTGTATCATATTTCATTTGGCTGCCTTTCTATCTTCTGAATCTCAAACAGTGTGTTTTTTAATTATAATCTTCTCTTATCACAAACTCTACCAAAATCATTTAAATTATTAATGTGACCCTTCTTCTTTTTCTAAGTTACACCAAAATAATAAACTTGTGTTACTATGATTATTAAGTGGAAGTTGTATGGTGAGATAAAGTGATAGGCAAAATCAACAATTGCTATAGCAAGTCTGGGCTTCTATATATATACACAAAGGAAATTAATACTGATAACATTTAACATATACATTTATAATAAGTCCAAATTTGGAGAGAATTGTACAGAAATCTATTTACTGGGATTAGATTTCAGTTACATTTTCATTTCTAGAGTATCTACCTTTACCGAATGTGTGTGGATGTGTGTATGTATATATGTGTATATATATATATATATATATATATATATATATATATATATATATATATGTGTGTGTGTGTGTGTCTATATATGTATATATATGTATGTGTATATCTGTTGTTATCTCTATATTTCCCCTTCCAGAGTTATATTTATATTCTATATTTTTATAAACCTACTCACATACTTATATCTCCATATATATATATATATATATATGTATGTTTAGATAAATATATATTCTGATGACCACTCTATATAATACTATTGTGAATTTTGGAACTGTGTATATATACAATGAATATACAATATATGTATGTATGTTTTGTACACAGGTATTTTTGATCATTGAAAAAGCCACAGGATAAAAGTGACGAAACACGTCTGTCCAGTATTTTTGCTATCTATTTATTTATTTATTTTTTAATAATATTAGAGTTACTGTATAATTTGCCATTTTTATTCTTATTTTTCGCTATTGAACATATTTTATTATATTTCACTTTTTTTACAAACATTGAATAAATTGAATATTTATATTGATACCATGTTTTATATAGTATTTTGATTAAAGACACTCCAAAGGGGATCTAATAAACTCGGCCAAAATATTTATATTCGGGTACCACTATGTATTGATAGTGTTGTAATATTACCCATGCTCTGAAAAGTACACATATACATTATATGAGATAAGAATATGAGATAAGACGTTCACGGAGGAAAAAAGTACCAACCTACAAGCCAACAAGTGTTAGGAAGTCTATAATATACCTCATAGACTGAGGTTAGAAAAGGTGAGAGCTTTACCTACTGATCTCTGTGAACAAGGGTTTCGGATTACAATATATTGGTTATTTTGCACTTGAAATTGGTGCGCTATCTCTCCCCACCCCTCTTATCTTTGTTACATTTCTAGAGGTGTTTCACATAGCTTGAAATATTATGAGCATATTGGGCAATTTTCATTATTAATGCTTGGAAAAAATCAATACCTTTATGTTAAAAAGCATAATCTGTTCCTAGAAGACAGATGATACACAGTTTGTTTGCTTGGTGCCTTTAGTACTGTCACTGCTTATTTAGAGATACCTTCCACTATAAGTTTACAAATTCTCAATTTTTTTTTTATCATGGCGAGCCCAGCACTGAGCGCCTTTGGAGCTCATCGCGTGGTACACAATGAGCGCCTTTGGCACTCATTGCGAGCCTCTCCCCCCATGTACTTGAACATTCCTCGTTTGCACTGATCACCTTCTGCGCTCATCGCGAGCACCACGCTGATCACCTTCTGCGCTCCTCGCGAGCCCCAGCGCTCGTGGGGCCCGGAGGAGGAAGGAAAGGGTCGCAAAGGCTGCCATGTATTTTCTAAGTCCCCCGTGTCTGGCTTTGTTCAGCCTCGTTTTCATCCAGTTTCAGAATTTTCCGCCCAACATTTTTTTTTCCGTTTAGCCGATTTCGAATTGACGAAAACCCCCAAATATGGCTCAAATTTGCTTGCAACCTCACTCCCAGGCTTCCTGGCGCTCCCTCTGTGCTGTGTGTAAGTGTGTTATTATTTGTGTTACGCGCTTGGCTCACAGTTGAAACCCTCGCACTGCAATGAGCGCCCACATGCCTCATGAGAGCTTTCGGCTCTCATTGCAGCCTAAGTCGTGCGTGCGTTGACAGCTCGCCTCGCGGGCTTCCCTCGCTGTGCGAGGGACGCAAAAGCGTGACCAACATTGCAAACGTTACATACACTGACAACTATTATAGTGATGGGCAGTGAGATACTGTTCAAAGCCACTTAACCCACAAAAGGGCCACATTTATCATTTGACCTTTCTGTTATCCTATTGAACAGCGCTCACTGAACCAAGGATAATGAGAGTAGAAGAGAAGGGGTGAGAAAAAGAGACAGGGAAAAGTGTCAAAATGCGAAGGAAGAGGTCAACATGAAATCAGTTTGATAGTGAAAATATTTTGGTGGAGAAAGTGTTAGATTTTGAGACTGGGCATGTAGAAATCAGTCAGGGAGAATTGATACAAATATATACTGGTGGGGCAGGGGTGAACTGTCATGACTGATTTTAGGGCTTCCCTGCACCCCCACAAGCAACACTGTTATTTAGGACTCTATCACTGTTTGCTAATATCAAAGGCTATCAAATGGACATTAGATGTGTTTTAATGATTGTTTGTCTTTCAGTTATGTATCATTTTTCCTCTTTATGTATTATGTGTAATAAGGTGGTCTGGGGTCATGGTATACAGTTTAAATAATGTATTGGTGCTAGAAGGAGGCCCTAGAATATGCTTAGATAATATAATTTTAAATAGTTAATTTAGTCACGTATGGGACAAAGGGTTACATACGTTTCTGCAGGAATTTATGTGGATATACGACTACTGAGAGTGGCCAGGCATGCATCCTCCCTGGCCTCCAATAGCCATAAAGGGGGAGGTTAGTTTATGACCCTCTGTAAAATTAGATCTAGCAACTAGAGATATAGGTTTGGCAATATAACTGGGGGATGGTGTTTATGTGATATCTGTAAAATTTATCTGAAGGAAAAAATGAAGTCAGTCTGCTTGTACTAAGCAAGGGTATAGGTGTTGTTATTGTGTGAGGTGAACGTGGTTCCCAAAATCTTGGGGTCATAACAGTTGATGGAAGTCGTGGGAGATCTCAGTGACAGTAACCCAGGAGCCAGGACAGGGAACACCTAGTCCAGAGCAAGCATGAGAGCATCTGCAGCCATGTCAGAGGTAAAGGTGCGCACTAACCAGAGGGAACAGCAGGGGTCCAGCAAGATGGACATCAGGCAATGCAGGAAAGTGTCTCTTCTATCTCAATGGAAGGCATTCCTGGGATTGTGGCAGGGTCATGAGCTGATGGGGTGGCTGGAGGGGTTGGTGTGGCAGCAGATTGACCTGGAGCTGGAGCAGTAGTATGCGGCCTGGCTTGCCCCGGTTGGGGTCCTCCCGATGAGGAGCCCTGTTTTCCCTTGGAGTTGGAGGAGGCACTCTCGGACCTTGTTTATGGTGATACAAACTGAGGCTTGGCGGACTGTACTGAGACAAATGAACTTGCTGGAAAAAACGTGGTCTGTCTGTAGGAATAAGGCCTTGGTCCAATGAGGCTTTTTTACTGTGGCCCTTGATCCAGAAGTAGTTACAACTAGAGGCAGAGTATATGGATCTTCTGGATGCCTCTGCCAGGGATTGGTTTGGCCACCAGGGTGGGATTAGCCCTGCCATTCGGGGGAGGGTGAAGAAGACACATTCTGGCACCATGAGGCCCTGGAACCATACAGCTGTTTTGATAGTTGTTTGCCCTCAGAGAGCACTGACTGTTAGAGAACTGCAGCTCTGGAAGGAGGCACAGAGAACTGTGGCAGAACCCAGACCAAGCAGATGGTCTGGATGGGAGCAGCTATGCTCATTGTGCCATGGGAATGGACTGTGGACCTAGAATGGGGCTCCAGCTGATAACAAATGTCAAAAAGCCAGCCACAGTTGAAGGGACAGACTCAGCCAGCAACCCTGTCAGCTCAGGGGGTGCAGTCCTATCCAAGTGGTGGGGGCACCATTGCTAACAACAAGGCAGTGAGGAAGACCGGGAATGTCTGTCAAATTGATGGCCCAAGGGAAAGTCTGGATCAGAGCAGGGAGATCCTGCTGGACAGAGAGCAAGCCAATAAACTAGACTGGGACATCACTCCATATTCTGAGTCCCAGCAAGCAGAGATGGAGCACAGCACCCTGACTGTGGTCCCAGGAGTGGGTGAGTACCAGGCCCACACTGTGGTTCCAGGCGAGGTGCAATACAGTGCACCGGCCATGGTCCATGGAGAAGGAGAAATGGAGTCTCATGCCCAGACCATTATTCCAGGTGAGCGGGGGTACCATGCCCAGACTGTGGTGCAGAGGAAATGGAGTACAGTGCTCAGCCCATGTTTCAACCCAGGGGGGTGAAGACTACTACCAAGGCCCAGATCTCTTATGCCATCCAGCAGATGAAGCTTGCAGGGTACCTAATAGGATTATTGTTTGTTTTTGCCACAGAGGAGTATATGTATGCTCCTAGTCCCCCAAGAAGAAGCAGATACTGGAGGGTGCATTTGCCATGGCCAGGGGGAGGCAGGTTGGCAAATGCGCCATGGAGGCTATTGCCAAAATGGTGTGCACACTGGAATTTGGGAGACTATGTGAACTGTGGGGCAACCACAACCCTATCACTCACACAAGTGAGATCAGTGTGGATAGGAACTCATCTGAAAGGATGAATTCCTAGGCCTCACTAGGATGGGGGAAACTAGTTGTCATGACTGATTTTAAAGGCTTCCCTTCACCCCCACAAGTAACACTATTATTTGGGACTCTATTACATCTGTTTTCTAATATCAAAGTCTATCACATGGACATGGGATGTGTTATAATGATTGTGTCAACATGTCTTTCAGTTATGTGTGACTTTTCCCCTTTATGTATTATGTGTAATAAGGTGGTCTGGAGTCATGATATACGGTTTAAATAATGTACTGGTGCTAGAAGTAGGCCCTATGATATGCTTACATAATATAATATAGTTACAGTTAATTCAGTCATGTATGGGGCAAAGGGTTAAGTTTCTAGAGGAATTTATGTGGATATACGACAACTAAGGGAGGCCAGGCATGCATCCTCCCTGGCCTCCGTCATAAAGGGGGAAGTTCTTTTATGGATCTCTAATGAGATCTAGCAACTAGAAATGAGGGTTTGGCTATAGAACTGGGGGATAATGTTTTGTGATTTCTGTAAAATGGATCTGAAGGAAAAAGGTCAGTCTGTTTGTACTTCTCAAAAGGTACATGTTGTGTGTTTCTTAGATCCTAAAAAAGGGGATATGATGGTGCCTATTTCTTCAGAAATTATGCTCTGATCTTGAATTGTCTGCTGGGCTCTGATATCTTAAACATAAAAAGTCACGACCCAGAGAGAGGAAATCAGGGTGTGCATGGTACCCCAAAGCTAGGGTCGTAACATGAACCTAGGCAACAGAGCACATTTTGCAAAATTTTGACTTACCACTTTATTTCCTTAACACTTTTATATTATTCTGTTAAATTTACTAAAAATAACAAAATAAAATTAACTTGTATGGCAATGTGCACATTAACAAATTAATTGATTAAAATGCCACTAATTATCCAGCTTTGGTCATTTTTAAGTAGTAAAAATCAATACAACGACCTTTTCAATTTATTGTGATTTTGGTGAGAAAACTTGCATTAAAAATAGGCTGAAGCCCCTCCCAACTATTTCAAACTGTAGCTTTTAAACCTCCCATATTTACTGCACAGCTCTACATACACATAATGAGGAAATGCGCTGCACAGTCGCAGTTGGGCGAGCTTTAACCTAAAAATGATGTGCATTTTCAAAACAATTATTTATTTTTTTCAAGTCAGAATAAATTAAAAAGTTCTGATCTTTGCTATCTAAAAGTTGTTACTGAGGCCCTATAAAAGTAAACACATATAGCTATGAATCAACAGATGTTTTAGATAAGGCTTATTCAAGACCTTGAGCTGTGCTTCAGAATATCTATAGTAAATTAATCATTTTTGTAGGCAGGTAAATAATGCTAAGGATAACTCATTCCAAGGTGCACTTTTCTTTTTTATTCTTCACTCGTAAAATAGTCGTGTGTCCAGTGTCTGAAAAAATGCTTCACCTACTTGAGTAAATAAATAATGTGGTGGTTTATTGTACTGGTAATAACAACTAGCAGGAACAAGCATAGAGAAGTGTGTGATTGCAAATTGCACAAGTTAACTATTTCCTGTAACCTATGTGTAACCTGGGTTTCCTGGTGGTCCAGTAGATAGGATTAGGTGCTTTCACCCCTGTGACCTTGTTTTGATTCCAGTCAGGGAATCAAGAGGTCACACTACCCTGATGCTATGCAGGGTTAGACCTGGTAAGTACTTGGATGGGAGACCACCTAGGAATACCAGGAGCTGTATGCTGGGACCCACTGGAGAAGGAACTGGCAACCCACTCCAGTATCTATGCCATGAATACTAAGGTGGATCAGCATGGTGTGTTAGGGTTCATGAGGTCACGTAGAGTCAGACACTTCTGAACAACACAAACACATGTGTAACCTATGTGCTGTAATTCATTTGTTATATATTACATATTGTTTTCCAACAAACTCTTGAGTGTAAACTCAGAGTCAGATACTTTGAATAAAGAAAAACAATTATTTGGTTGAAATAAAAAAAAATCATTACTTACCGAGGAGACATTTATGATGAAGGATGTTGGTCCTGTAATGATTGCAGGCTCTTTCCAGCTTATATTGAGTCTATGAGGTGATGTGGCTGTAACAGTAACATTTTCTGGAGGTCCATCTGCCGCTACAGAAGAACCACAGTTTAAGTTTTCAGTAATTACATACCATATTTTAGTATAAAAAGCTGAAAACAATAATTATGGTTCACTTTGGTTTGACTACTATCATTGTAATCCTATATGAATGCTACACACATTTCGTACAAAGTAATTGGAAGAATGTTAGCTTGTTAGGTAAACATGTTAGTATTTCCAAGCTTTACCAACATATGGATCACAGCATACTGCTCAAGATGCTGTAACTAAACATTACATACAGTACTTGTTTATAGATACTAGAAAATAGTTAGCAATAATTAATTATACAACATAACATAAAAAAGACAATTTCTTTTGTTATTCTGTAGAATTCTGTGTCTAAAATTTGATGTTTTTATAATAGTCTAAAAAACTATGAAACTGATATGAAGTTAGTCAAATAAGATGGCTGCATAACATAATAAGTAAGTAATGACATGAACATGAACGGTTATGGTAGGTCCTTGCCACTAGTTAACATACTACAAATAAAAATAATCTGTAATTTTTATTTGTAGTATAGTAATAAGTTTATGAGCAAAATTTATATATAAACAATATTTTTTATAGAAGCATTCATTGACCATAAATAAGTGGGAAAACATTCCCCAGGAGCCTTTCCCTTCCATTGAACATTACGGCCTGTAGAATAAGATTCTTCAGTGCTTAGTTATGAGGGTGGTATGAAAAAATAAGACATCTAAGTTGTTAAGTAAATGTGAGCCTGCTTGTCCAGTCCTGTATTGCAATTCTACCAGCACCATGTCCACATAATATTTGATAGGCTATATGTTTCTTATGAAATAAAATAAGTAGAAGACTTGTGCCTAAAACAAGAACATTGCTAACATCCAAATATGTGAAAGTAATGTGTATTTTTAACATCTTGAACAATTTATATTTTGGTAAAATATTGAAAAAGATATCAGTGTCCTATAAATCATAGCAATTTACTGACTAAGGATAAGCCATCTTTCTTCTCTCATAATCCGATGACTTCCGCTCATAAGTACTTCTGTCCTGGTTTCCACAATAATGCATTTTCTGTAACTAACAACCATCATTTCCTGATTAACATGCTTCTATCCTTGCACAAGAATGTGGGTCTTATGGAGGTCAGGGTCATCCTTGCCATTCATCTGTGTTATGAGATTGTGTGTACTAGATTTGCAGAGAATTTGGATAACCCATACTTTAGGATTAATAGTTAGAATGAGCAACAGGTAATCCAGCATACTATTAAGCAAATGTGCCAAACAAAGCAATGTCCTTAAGGTAATGTCTTGGTTTAAAACGGAAAATGTCTGTTGCATTCTTCAGTATAAATCAAGTCAACCAGGGCTTATTTCTGGGCCTTAAAAATGCTTCTGGGTGCCCTATGTGATAAGCAAGGTAAATATATCTCTCATCCTTTGCTATTTTTTTGTTTAGTAGATGCCAGAAAACCTGTCATGTCTTATTGAACATGAATTAATCTATCCTTTAGATTGTAAGTCTGCGAGTTTTCAGTCTTGCAAGGTGCTTTGGAAATGCACTTTGGACACTGGATTCTAAGTACAAAGACAGGGCCCTCCATTTCTTGCAATGTGTTATTATTGTTTTGCTTTGAACACAATCCATGTATACGGAATATGTTGGCGCGTTGCAAAAAAATAATATTATTAATAATAATAATAATAATAATATAATTTAGTGAGTAACCCTCAAACCTATTTACTTCACTTGTTACTTATCTCTTTGTCCCATAGGTTATAGATTTTGAAATATTAGTGGATTTATTAGTGATTGTAATATTAGTGGGTTAGTATTAGGAATTAAGTGTGTAATACAAACAGGTATTTTATTAAATAATTGCTTAATGTTAAATCCATAATTACTTTAGTTAGTTTTAGAAATATTATCTTACAAGGGGCTTTTCACTTACGGCCAGATAACGTCTGTATATAAATCCAAGCTGAAGGAGGGCCATAACCGGCGGCTGTTCTGGCACGAATTTGAAATCTATACCATCTGAATTGTTTTAATCCGTCTATTGTCTTTTCAGCAGTGTTACCATCTTCATATGAATACAAGTCCTGATCAATCTCAGTACATTTAATTTGGTCCCAGTCATTACATTCAGTAGCAAGCAGCTGGAGTGTAAGTTTATAGCTCCTTAAATAGCCATTTGTACTGTCAGGTTTACTCCATCTTAATGTTACACTTGTGGAACGAACACTCAGAAATGTAACATTCTTTGGAACACTAGGAACTAAAATGGATAAAGGCTGGTGGTTAATCAAATATTTGAAATGCAAGAAAAGCTTAGCTAGACAACATGTAAATATATATATATAACTCAATATAAAACTAGAAAATATGTATATGTCAGTATAAAAAGCATTTATTTGTTCTACTTTAGTATGCAATAATTAACACAATTCACTCTGAATAGTCCAATAACACAATATAGATTTAATATAGTGTGGTAACTATGCAATTATTTTCATTTTATTGTACACATAATTCTCTAAAGATCAATCTTGGGGCAAGAGAGGTGTTGCAGAGTCCAGGCTAGTCTCACGTCATGAAATACAGTTTTCTTGTATTAGGATAAATAACAAAACAATCCCATGAATACATAAATAAAGACGAAAAGATGCATCCTAGAAAAATACTTGTAATATTGCTAAATTATTTTATGGCTTAGTCATTATAGATAGCTTTATCTGGCTAATACACAGCTACAAAACTCTTGTGAGTCATTCCCAAACACTGAAGTATATTTATAAAAAACAAAGATATTCCCCTGGGAGCCACCCTCAAATATTACTCAATATTGACTAAGCATCTCAGTCTCTGTGATGTGGTTTGTGGAAAGATGCTATGGCTATTTTCTATGGGCAAAGTCAGTACTGCCTTCCTTCATGGTCCTTCGTGGTCCCAGTACTGCATCTATTCATGGTCCTTCGTGGTCCCAGTACTGCATCCCTTCATGGTCCTTTGTGGCCTCAGTACTGCATCCCTTCATGGTCTTTTGTGGCCCTAGTACTGCATCCCTTCATGGTCCTTTGTGGCCCCAGTACTGCATCCCTTCATGGTCCTTTGTGGCCCCAGTACTGCATCCCTTCATGGTCCTTTGCGGCCCCAGTACTGCATCCCTTCATGGTCCTTTGTGGCCCCAGTACTGCATCCCTTCATGGTCTTTTGTGGCCCTAGTACTGCATCCCTTCATGGTCTTTTGTGGCCCTAGTACTGCATCCCTTCATGGTCCTTTGTGGCCCCAGTACTGCATCCCTTCATGGTCCTTTGTGGCCCCAGTACTGCATCCCTTCATTGTCCTTTGTGGCCCCAGTACTGCATCCCTTCATGGTCCTTTGTGGCCCCAGTACTGCATCCCTTCATGGTCCTTTGTGGCCCCAGTACTGCATCCCTTCATGGTCCTTTGTGGCCCCAGTACTGCATCCTTTCATGGTCCTTTGTGGCCCCTGTAAGGGCTTAATGAATCTTCCTCACTAAGACCTACAGTCAGAACCACCTCACCCCTACTAGAAAGCAGAAGACCTCAGACAGCCTTAGGCTAGTGGAGAAGATTTGACAGAGCATAAACTACGATATTCAGACAATTTAGTTACACACTCAATAACATTCAGATTGCATTTAGAACTCACTGGAACATTTGTCCATGTTAAGCTGGATGGAATATGAAA
The DNA here is from genome assembly GCA_027410445.1 of Discoglossus pictus. Lineage (NCBI taxonomy): Eukaryota > Metazoa > Chordata > Amphibia > Anura > Alytidae > Discoglossus > Discoglossus pictus. The sequence continues at coordinate 292,096,050 of CM050167.1, read as the reverse complement.
GTCATTGGATTGTATGTCATAAGAATTAGTCAAAGCTTATTAGTCAGTTATTAAATATGTGAATTCTACCAACAAATATATGCGTCACAAAATTCAATATGCAACATTTTTAGGTCTTAATGATTTCAATTCTTTTTGTAGCTTAGAATTTAAAAATAAATATTTTACTGATTTTTTTTATTACCAAAAAGTTTTATGCATTTGATATGCAGCTGTATCTTGTATGCCTTAATAAACTGTATATTTCACTTTGACCTGTCCATCATTCCCTCATATTCAGCCACGTACCAATATCATCGGTATTATAGAGTCTACTCATTTTCAGCAAGATACTATTAAAAAGCTAATTCAGTCTTTCATCACTGCACTTTACTATAAAGTCTTTGTTGCAATCCACCATTAACACTGCTCCACTGTCGTATTTTATTGATTCCTTAAGAATCAAGCTTAATATCATACAGCCCTAACCTGTAAAACCATAGCTCGTAACGTAGCCCGCAAGACATACGCCCATTAAATTGGCCTCTTAAACCAGCCCGCTGACGACTTGAGGGGTAGGAGCAAAATTAAATTGCATGAAAATCACTGGCGTTCAACCGCGAAATTTGCAAATTGGGCCAAAATGCCGGGATCCTAGAGAGGACCAGCAAGGGTGGTAAAGTCCAATCCGTAGCACTTTAAATGCACATATACACACACTACTGTACTGTTATTAAAAAGGGAAAGTGATGTTAGGTCTTAGAATTAATAGCACAACATTCTCAAGCTCGCAAATCGGCCTTATAAAATACTTTATTTCAAGTTTAATTTCTGTGTTATTTTGATTCTGGCAATCAATGTGTTAATACATATAATGGAACTCACATGTAATAGAATATCATATTTACGGCTTTATCAATATTGCATTACATCTGGAATGCAGGTCCGATTGTAACTCGTAATTGAACCCGGTAAGACTTTGAAATCTAACCTGCATTTTTCAGTGACATAATTCTGACGATCCATCTAAGACCCGTAACTACGAGTTTGACTCATTGGTCACGTTCACGGCTGTGCATCCAACGAACGAAAAATGGTTTACGGGTTTGCCTCTCAAGCCGGTAACTCGCAGCATGTTCTAATTAAATAGCTCCACAAATCGGCAACATTTCAAGCCCGCAGCCGTTGCGGGTCTCAAGTTGCACATATGAGCTTGGAATTTAATATGGCTATTAGTCAAGTGGTTCTCAGCAGCAGGTCAAAGGATGAAAGATGAAGTTGACTGCTATTAGTCATATTCATAGATACTAAATGAACAATTAGTTTGTCACAAGTATTACCACCTTTTATTCTGCATCTCAAGGTCAATTCCCATGAGCATTGTAAGCGCCCAGATCAGAAACGTTGAGAGCCACTGTAAAAGTCAACTTTCAGATTCTTTAGCGTTTTTGTTCATTTTTTCCTCAGTGCATACTTATTGTAAAACTAAGAGTGGAAGAATCTATGAGAAGCTGTGTTATTAACACTATAAAACAAAAAACAAAACAAAACAGGGTATCTTGAAAAGGCCAACACCACAGAATAGAATACATCAAATCTGTCAAAACAAACAACATAATAATGTACAATGTTTTATAAAATCAGTAACTTTGTTCCTTTACGGCTCTTCCCATAATCTCTCCGTAGACCAATAGCACAAACACCCTCCTTGTGAAACAAAAACTTACATATGATTAAATATGGCGTTTGCTGAGGCTGAAGACATTTATCTTATGATAATTAGCAATGAAAATTGTATGTTTGGTTTGAATGGAGCATTAAACATAACATGGACTGTTTACCAGATCATTTACCTAAATGTTAAAATACCACATTGCTATCATCAGAATAGTGGTCCATAATTTTCTTGCCTCCCTAAAATCTTTGATAAAATGTATACAGAAAGAAAAATAAATATTAAACATATATTTGCTGGCACTGAACATAGTTTAACACTAAAATAAGTACACTGTTTTGTTTTAATAAAAAAGAAAATAAATAAGAGGGTAATTCAATATGACCCCAATTGGCAGATTGTACTTTGATAGGCTGAAAACTCCCATTTGGGTCAGTAGGAATTTGAAGTATATTAAATTACTACTAATATCATAAAATGGAGACAAGTTACTTAAGTCAGAAATATCATATATGCTTTAAAATATACATTTAAGCTATATTACAATTTAGATACTATTGCAAAAATAATTTAAATTATTAAAACTATTTATTTTAATATCCAGAAAAAGGCAATAATTATCTAGCTTGTATGATTAGTAGTCGCTTGAGTTTAGTTGGAGATGCCAAATAAAGAGCCAAAATTGGCAAATCCCAAGGTAGGTTAGACACAGATTGAAAATATACTATCAAGAATAACATTATTATCAGAAAATTAACTGATGAGCAGATACCAGAAATGCATACTTCAAAGCTTAAGAATGATTTTTTTTAGAAAGCAATTTCACCTGACCAGTAGTGACCTTCTAAGATACTGTCTTCAAATCTGATGAAATATACTCTGAAGCAGCCAATTCTAAGACAAATGTACTATTGGGTTACACATACAAACAGGCTTACGATTACTCCAGCATGGAGAATCAGATTTCCATTCTTTGAGAATGACCAAAAACCATCATCAGACCTTCCGAGCACAGCTGGTATTAATTTGGATACATTGCTCCATGCATACTATATTTACTGTGCAGTCTGCTTTCATTTACTTGAGTGGAATCCACTACAATGAAGTGATCAATGTCTTGAAGCTCGTATTTTAAGAATATTTCAGATTTGTTTTATATGTATCACCTGTACACTAAATCCAATGTCAAGTTAATCATAGATATAAACATCTCTCTCTACAAATACAACATACGCAGAACACATGTGAGCCACGGACTCTATTTATAAAGTGTAATATTATAAAACGGTGCTGGCATTTTTTTGGTTCGCTTTTTAGGTACAGGAATTAATGTATTTTTCACAAATGTGACAAAATTAGAAACTTCCTGACTGGGACTTTTAATTGACTTCCTGCAGATAAGACATGGATCAGAAGAGATGTAAAAACGTTTGAGATGATGCACTTGATGGTTACATTTTATATGTCTACAACCTTTGCGTTATTTAAGGTGGGACAATCCTAAAAACAAATATGCGCCAATACCTTTATATTTTTCATGCATGGTTGCCATTGCAATATATAGTTTCATGGACACCATACTGTTGCTCTAGTGTAATCTGGCAGCTGGTTGTAAATTGCTGAAGGTTTTGACCATTGTTTCCCTGTACAATCAATAACCCCAGCATGAGGCAGCTATAATGTAGAAGTCATGCAACTGTGCTTCTAATGTTATTATGTTACATTTCCTTTGTCAGATACTTATGAGGGCACATTTTTGACAGTAAATCCATACTTAACTTTCATAGGATATTATCAATCATATATTTAAATAATAATATTTTATGAATTATTCTATATAAATAAAAATAATCCAAGAGAAAACAAAAGGGAAATATTCCATTGAATTCACCAAAGAATTAAATGGTTATTTGCGAAGGGGAAAATTGTCCCAGTGACTGCTTAGTTAATTCACTCCATTATCAGAAGTCACTCCCTACCACAACGATCTTCAATGTCTAGCAAATATCTTAGTTGCTTGATAGCTTCATAACTTGAAATAAACATAAGAAGGACACAAACGGAAGGTATCACATATAATAGTTGTGGATATACAGACCGTTGGTCACACTTTGAGGCACGCAGGACTTAGGTTGCAATGAGCTCCGAAGGCGCTCATCGCGAGGCCAGTAGGACATCGCGCACGACCAGTTGAAACACGCAGGACTTAGCTGCAATGACTTAGCGACGGCCGCAAAAATACGACTTTAACGGCCAAACCACCGAAATGAAAATACCTTAAAAAAACACACAAATATGCTTCCAATTAACTTACTCACACTCACTCACACACAGCACAGGGGGAGAGCCAGGGAGCCTGTGAGTGAGGTTGCACGTTTGAGGAATATTTTAGCTTTTTTCATGATCGAAAATCGCTGAAGCGAGAAAAAAAAAGGCTGCCGAAAAAACATAAAAAACACGAAAACGAGGCCGAAGGACGTATAAAGAGACTGAAGGACGTAAATACGAGCCCTAAGCACTAAGACTTAACGCAAGCCAGTAACATTTAACTCAAGCCAGTAAGACGTAACCCAAGGCAGTAACATTTAACCCAAGGCAGTAACATTTAAGCCAAGGCAGTAACATTTAAGCCAAGGCAGTAACATTTAAGCCAAGGCAGTAACTCTTAAACCCATGGTAGAACAAGGGGGAAGAGGCTCACAAACAGCGGTGAAGGCCCTCATTGCTAGCCACGCGATGAGCGTCGAAGGCGCTCAGTGCAGGGCTCACGATGAGAGTCGAAGGGGCTCAGAGAGCCCATATCCTGGCATTGTGTGGCAAACATCATTGCCAGGCTCACAATTTTACTCCCGTCAGTTTTGACGGGCAAGTTGCTAGTTACTTACATAAAAACTAAAATTAGAGTTTCAATGAGAAACATTTTTCATTTTTTATGAACAGCCTCAGAGAACATCTTTTCAGCCATAGAGAAAGTTAGGGAATTCAGTTTAAAGTACATTAGCATGCATACCTGAGCCATCATAACCACACGCCCCTTTACTCATTAGGCTCAGTCTGAAACAGGACCTACACTGGTCATAATTTATTTTTAGTCCACCAAACAGGCAGAGCTGTCTACATCCCTAATAGACACAGGTAGGAGGAGATATGCAGGTCCGCTTGAGGAAAAAACTGTTTAAAAGCAACAAAAATGTTTGAACTTTTATTTATTTTAAACTGCATTCTGTTTTAATAGCCTATGCTCAGCAAACAAACATATGAACCTTATATGTAAATGCACTATAGTGGCTCTTTAAGCTCATTACGTCTCTTTCATATGTATTTATTACATGGATTACTATAGCATACTTTGCAACAATGTATTATACTGTAATAACAAATCAATGCATTGAACAGTGAAAAAATGAGTCTATGTGAGAATTTTGATGGTTTGCATTGTAAAGGTAAAGAACTGTGATAAACAGTAACATGATTATTCTGAACACTTTTTGTTTCTACTATCAAGTACCGTGTAGAGACAAAGCCGTACAATAAACAAAAACAAAAAAACATTGTGTGGAATTGTAAAGCCAGCAACCGTGCAATGAGACACTGCAGCAAACTGATTTCACCTTTTGTTAAAAATAAATACATTGTCAATGACTCAGTACTGGCACTGTAACCATGACTAAAGTCAGAGCACCATTAATAAGAGTCTGACAGAAGCTGTAAAATGGTTTCCATTCCAAGGCATGAATCTTAGATTCTTACTAACAGCTCATCAGAAAACAATTCAGATATACAACAGTATCTACCAATTATCTTTGTGTCAATTAATATTGTTGACAATGTATTAAAATGTCAATATATAAAGTATATTATAAACACAGTGGTACAATGCCCTTACACACATATATTGCTTACCTTAATCTCCAAATACTCCTCCAAGTGGCTCATCTTACTCCTGTCTAGAAGCACACCTATACTCTGGAACTCTATACCTATATAGTAGACTATCTCCCTGTTTTCATAGCAAAAATGCATCTATTCAAAGAAGTCTATCATCTACCCATTCTATCTAACTGTTTAATAAACCATATATGCTTATCCCTGGCATGCAGCTGATGGAAACCTCAGACAAAACATCAGACTGTTCATATTGTGCTTAAAAATCAGAAATACTGTATTTACGCGAATCTAATGCGCACCATTTTTATAGAAAATCGGGTCCCAAATTTGGAGTGTGCATTAGATTCAATGGCGAACTAGATTCGATGGCACAAAAGAAAGCACAGGACATACAGCGACACCACCATCTGTCACTTACTGGCTGTCTAGAGTGGGTGACCGCCGGAGGAAGTGACACCCAGAGAGTCCCAGCACAGTGGCACGCAGAGCCTGGCACCTAGAGAGCCCCAGCACAGTGGCACACAGAGAGACTGGCACCTAGAGAGCCCCAGCACAGTGGCACACAGAGCCTGGCACCCAGAGAGTCCCAGCACAGTGGCACGCAGAGCCTGGCACCAAAAGAGCCCCAGCACAGTGGCACACAGAGCCTGGCACGTAGAGAGCACACTACATTCACCAGCAAAAATGTTTTTTTTGATTCACAGGTTCCAAATTTGGAGTGCACATTAGATTTGATGGCGCACTAGATTTGCGTATATACGGTATGTCCTTTAGGTTATATAATAAATCATACGTTAATATGAATTAACTGTGTATATATTGCTGAATCGTTGATTCTAATATGATTGACTGCTATATATAAATACATACAGTAAAAAAACAAATGGAAGGCAGGGAAATGAAACCTATGGCTTACCAGTGAAAATATCTATATATATATATATAAAAAAAAAAAAAAAACACTTGTCACTATACTAACACACTCTGTTTTTAAAAACAGTTCATATTCATAATAGAATGTATAACAGTGACAGACTTCAGTCTTATTATTTATGCAGATTCTTGAGGGAGGGCTTCACGGGCTAAACTAAAATGACCATGTCAATTATTGATCAATTTTGAAAATGTAAACAAATGTTCCACATGCTTTTCCACCCTCTAACTGATATGGCAGAGTACATATGGTGACTTTTGCAGTCCTTTAAGAAGAATAACTTAATAGATATAACATTGTACCTTCTTCAGATTTTGTTGTAGCATTGCATTCTTCTTCTATCCCTTCACCAGCAGAATTTGCAGCTTTTATCTTTAATTGATAAACTGTATTAGCGAGTAGTTCTCTGAAAGTATAGACGTTGTCCAGAGATGAAACATTGGCATCTAGACCTTGAGTTGTTATAATATAATGAGTTATCAGTCCGTTTGGTCGTGAAGGAGGATCCCACTGGATTAAAATTGACTGCCAACTTGTTGCCATGCAGAAAACATTCTGGACTATGTCCGGAGCTAAACACATACAAATAATAAATGGTTATTATCCAAAAAGTGAATTAAATTAGAACCAGAAGCTAGATGACATTATGACCATAAACAAGTAAAGACACACATACAACATATGTTAGTTTTTGTTCCCTTTCTGACTAACTATTGCCACAATTTTTTTTTCTTTTGAGGAGAATGGCTACTTTATATGCAGGTTAAGCTTAGCAGGAGTCACTGTATACAGTAACTAAGCATGTCAACTGGATGGGATGTGGATCCCTACATTTACTACTATTATTATTATTATTGTTTATTTGAAATGCGCCAACATATTCCGTAGCGCTATACATAAGTTAAGTTCCAGGCAACGACAAATTCAAAATGAATGCATTGCAAAGAATGGAGGGCCCTGTCTTTGAGCTTAGAATCCGGTGTCCATAGTGCTTTTCCCAATGCGCCATGCAAAATTGAAAACTCGCAGACTTACAGACTAAAGGTTAAGGTTTGTCTGTGGTACAGGAGGGAGAGAGAAGTGTTGTGTGTGTTAGGATGGAAGGTGATAGGGTTCTTTAAAGAGATGTGTTTTTAGTGAGCGTTGAGGCAGGAGGATAGCGAGGCAAGGAGTTCCAGAGAATAGGGGCAGCACAAGAAAAGTCCTGAAGGCGGGAGTGAGAGGAGGTGACAAGAGTGGTAGAAAGAAGAAGGTTGTTAGAAGAACGAAGAGGGCGTGTGGGTGAATATTTGGAGATGAGAGCAGAGATGTACGGGGGTGCGCTGCTGAGGGCTTTGTAAGTTAGGGTCATGATTTTAAATGTTATTTATGCACTATTTCCTATTGGGAAGAATGTAGCTCTCAGCCCTTCTCACCTCAGTTTAGCAACTTGAGATGCTTAATAAATCCCCCTCAAGGTTTAAACTTACCTGATTCTTTTGTTGTAAAACTGACAGTATTGCTAAATTGGTTTCCATTTCCAACTTTTGTGAAAGCGGATACACTTGCAGAATACGTCTTGAAAGGTTCAAGTGCAGTCAACCTTGCTTCAGTTCGCCAACCAGATATGTTCTGTTGAAAAGAAAGTAAACATAAAGAAATTTATAAATATAAACTATAAAGACAACTTACCTACGGTGCAGTCACTGAAGGTATGATACTTAGAAAAAATAAGCAAAAATACAATAAATACTCTTGAGGCTGCAGTGTCAGTTTTCCCATAAGGAATTGCCATTGCAGCCTCAGAGACCCAATGCACAGCTGCTAGAAGGCTTAGCTAATTTTGGCCAGTAGTGACAATTAGATTCAATATATTATAACATATTATCATGAGACATCAATAAACAAAACCCCTGAAATTACACAGAAAAACTTCATTTCTAAAGTATAATAACAGAAAAATAGACATAAGTAATACTTGTCTTCTGTAAGATAAAGCTAGCTTTTTATTTTGTACCTGATAGAAAACTGACTGGCTGCTATTTTCCAAAATCTTAAAGCTATACATTCGAACAAGGCCATTTGGTTTTGGGCTTGGGCTCCACTGAAGATATGCAGCAACATCAGTTGAGTTGACAAACGTCAAGTTCTGTGGTGGTGCTGAGGGCTCTGCAGAAAAAGAAAATATGTTGCCAGAAATGCTAAAATTCCAAAATTACCATTTCAAATGTCTTCACATTTATTAGGCCATTTAAAAAAACGTCACTAATACAGACTTTTTATATACTGTTCTACAGTATGGTTAAGTTTTAATTTACATCTGGGACAGGTTTTTTTTTTTTTTTTTAAAGTGTTTATTTTTCATTTTGTAACAAGAAGTACTATACAATTAGCATTTGTTTTCCTTAATAGAAAAATTGTGGATGTCTATTGTTTATAAAGTAGATATAACTAAGAGGTAGAGGGGAAGAAGGGAGGGGAAGGGCAATAAAATCTAAGCACCATAAGAAATCACATAATGTCTAAATGTTACAGACATAGCTTTTGTTAGTCAATGTTTTGTTAATAAATATCCTATTTTTCTAAAGAAAATACAAACAACATTAAACCATTTATCAACAGCAATATGAGAGTAAAACCATGAGCAACTTTTGTTAATGTTAATGTGATTGACCCCAAACATTTTTCTCAGAATTTTACTTTCATATAGGTTCTATTCATCTATTTAAATGGCTGTTTCTAGCTAAAATATAATGAAAATATACACACCTGCTTCATCTGTATGAAACAAAAGCTGACTAGATGGACCTGTTCCTTTTACAGTTCTTGCAGCAACAAAGATGCAAATCTGTGTAAATGGTATAAGATCTTCCAAAATGATAGTGACTTGTGAGGTGGATAAGGAGTAATTTCCTTGTGGTCCATAAATCTGCAAGTAGTAACCAGTTATAATACCATTCGGCTGCTCTGGAGGCTCCCATGACAATTCAACTGAAGTAGATGTTAGGTTTTTGCAATCACTGATCACAGGTGAAGATTCTGGGACTATAGACAAACAAAAAATATAGTATAGTATAGTAGTATTGTATCAGACATTGAGAGAAACTTGGGCCATGTGAGTGTAAAAGTATAGTAAATGTGATAAAACAAAATAACTTATTTGTTTTGCAGTTGTTCCATAACGAACAAGTAATCCCAGCAATAGACAGTGTGTTTAAACAGCTTAAAAAGAAGAGGAATGATGTCTAAACAAAATAAGAAAATAAAATGCCAAATTCAACATACAAAATGTGGTTCCACGTTCCTGTTCAGTGCAATGTGATATTTCCATTCATATTCTTAGTTACAATAGCAGAACCATACCTTTCAGTTGTTCAGAAGTTTTAAATCATTTTCCTTACACTTAAAAGGACATGGTACATAATTTTTTTTTTCTTTTCAGGCATATATATTGGTAAAATCTGTTCAACAAACATAAAGTTCACAGTCTGTAGATTTCCTTGGCAGACAATATGACTTAAAAGTCTTAAAGGGGTACTTAATCCAGCACAATTTGGACCACATCACTGTATAGACCCAATACTTTTTGAATCTTTAAAATATTTTTCACGGAGATATGGGAAAGCCCACAGCCCATTCTAGGTCTGAGACAAGGAGGTTGAGTTCTGCTTCATTACCGCAACCAATCAGTCAATATTAAAACTTACGACTTGCACCCACCTATTGCACCCATCTATCTATCTAGCTATTTATCGGCAGTGAAGGGGTTAAAAAATATGCAGGAGGTTTATGATCCACCACCTATGACCCACTACCCCGTATTACCTAGGTATCCCCCTGGATTCCCCCTCAATGTGCACTTCCCGCTATGGACCTAGGTATCTCCTGGGATTCCTCCTCATTTCCTGCTACCACGATGAGCCTGTGTATCCACCGGGAGTCCCTTTAGAAATCTGGTGTATATAAAGTGCCATTCACTGCACCCCTGTGGTGCCTCTAACTATAACTACAATCCCTAACAATATCCATTAAAAATAACAGTTTTGTGACTGCCCCCTTGTATTGCATGTTAGTTTTGGTAAGTATCTGTTGTTGCAGTAAAATGTAATAGCTGTGTATCATGCTACAAGAAAGAAAGCAAATTACACACACATATATATATATATATATATATATATATATATATATATATATATATATATATATATATGCTTTTTGTGCTTATGGAAATCAGTTGCAATTCAATCACAAGGCCTTTTTAGAATGAAATGTACATTTGGTTATGGCTGTTATTTCACTTGAACAATCCTTTTGGGTGAGACCAACCTAATATGCAACAGAATATTACTACTCTATGGTTGAACTAAAAGAGACTACTCTTTGTGTCAACCAAATGACCATAAGCCAAATGAATAAGGCTGATATTCAGGACTTCAAATTGATTTCATGAATGTAATAGAATGAAAAGCACTCAATTTCTTCACATATCAACATATCAGTATAAAAGTAGATGTATAATAAATGTATGTTTTATAGAGCTACTAAACATAAGTGACAAAGTGCTATAAAGTGGCGAGGAAAATTTGATACTCACTCTCCTTCCATCAACAAACCAACCCATGCATCTCCAAAAAAGCATTACAACATTTTTACTTTAAAATTTTAGAAATGTTTTAGAGCATACACATAGAGTAAATACATAAATGCAAATGACATAGTAACAGTGGCCTTACTGTGTACATATTATTACTAAATATGTCTCTCAAGTGCTCATTATTTTTCTTTACATTTAGAGTGAGCTATTCAACATAATCTATATTATTTCTATATATGATAAAAATCTAAGACCAATAAGGTACCATAATAATTTTCATGTGAAGAGAAAAAAATACATTAAGTTGGATACAGAACAGAGAAATGTAACAACTTGAGTTTTTTGATAAATGAATCACTAATCTCCAAAAATAAATGTAGCAGCAATTTCTGTAAGCTTACCATCCTGTTCAGTGTTTACGTCAATTTCCTCACTAGTTTGGTTTCCGTCTCCAAATGCAGTGCTAGCAGTAACCCAAACTTTGTAGTGACTAAATTTAGCCAATCCATCGATAATTGTAGACAAAGTATTATTATCAAAGCTGTTAATATCTTCAGCAGTAAAGTTCTGAAAAAAAGATGTTTCTTTAATGGTCAGTATTAATTATATTAAATAAGTATTAACTGTTAACCATTTCACAAAATGTTGAAAGCAAATGAAATTAGACTCAAGTATAATGTTCTGTCATGGAGAACCAATCATTTCACAAAAGTACTAAAACCTAGCATACATCAACCGGGTTGCAGGCTCCACAACACAGTTAACTCCATTTCACTAATACCTACACTTTTTACATATTTCTGTCAATAAATTATAATTTCTCTAATTCATGACCGTTGCTCTCAGTAGTTTCCACTTTTGCCTTTTTTTATACTGAACTAAAGATAATTAAAAACACTGACATACCTTGACCACTATTCACATTTCAAAATGTTATTGCACAAAATAATTATTATATACATATATGTTTACAGACATATAAGTGGTCATTTCTTAGTTAATTGCCCCACAATTACACACCATATTTGTATTCACTAATGACAGTAAACCTTCTATACTTTGGGCAGGATGTCACTGGACTTGGTGAGAGGTAGTGATGGGTGTGTTTTAGAAACACCTATACACCTATATAGAACATATTTGTATGAGCATCACAGTACATGGCAGGACCTACTAGGTTATCATTGAGATGTGTTAGCTGACTGATCATCTCCCTGTTGTATCACTGCAAACAACAGGGCGTATCATGGGAGTTTTACACAACCTGTCATTTCAAGTGCAAACCTCCTATGCTCCTAATAATATGTGATTATATATGGTAATGGTCTCTATATACGATCATTTAAATTACAGTAAAAATCATAAGTTCTACATATAGACTACATACAAATATTAATGATAATAGAAGCCAAAAGTGATTTTCATAAACTTCTACTTTAGATAAAGCCTATAAATAATATGATTTTGCAATAATTTAAATCATAAACCTGCTGAACATTTGCATGTGTTATGCTGGAGATATTAGCTGTCCATCATTGCCCTCATTATGATGAGCAACTATTACTACATAGTAAGTAATACAATTAATTTTAATAAATACATTTCAGGTTGTGACTTGTTTGAAATATGCAATAAGCGGTGAACCATTCATATGAATTAATTGCCTCAATTTTTGATACATCCAAGCATGTGTCTTCTTCTGTAGGTCATATCCCCAAAAAAGATATCAATAATTCATAAAAAAAGGATATTAATAACTCAGAAACCATCCAAAAGAGGGTGACTGAAATGCTCCCTGATCTAAGCCTGTAGTTCTCAGCATTTGTAATCTGAGGGCCGTCTGGTTCCTTTCCAGGGGTCATGGGGACCAACTGGTTCAATTGCATTGCTTTTGGAGACCACGTTTGAAGTCCAGACATTTTGTATAAGGTGGTTCTTCATGTGGTATACTAAATTTTGCACTGATTTGAATAGAGTATATTTTAACAACTCATAAAATCCCAAATAAAATATTCTATATTCTTACCATGCTCCTTACAATACCTCTGTAACTGAGGACCGGCAGATTATGTCTCATGGATTGGCACAGGTCCGAAAAATGGCTGTTGAGAACCACTGATTTAAACAACAAAGCTTAAAAGGCTGTGATGAGGATTAAGTATGGTGATGCTTTTTTTTTAGATAGATAGCATAGGCAGGATAGATGGATTTATTAATACATATCTGCCATCAATCCTATAAATGTTATGTGTGCTGTGGGGCAGAACATGCTACTCTGGGCATTCTAATTTACTGGACTTGCTATAGCAGCCCATTCCCAAAAAATAAATACTTCTCACCATTGCCCCGAAATACAGAATATTTCAACTTTAGTAAAATTCATGAGTGCACATTATGAAATTAAAAACATTATATAAAGTAATAGTGAAGCTAGTGTACAATATATATATATATATATAAATATATATATATCAACTATAATAGTTGTCGTAATTGCGAGTTGTCGTCACGCAATGTTAAAAGTTTCGGGCTTGCGCATGAGCATCGAAGGCGCCTTACTGTGGGCCCATACATGACCGGCTTGACGGGCCTGCAATGAGCAATGAAGGTGGAAGGCGCTCATTGCAGGGTTCGCTCATCGCGAGGCCCATACGTGACTGGCTTGAGGGGGAAAGAGGGTCAAAACAGCTGACGAGTTATAGGCTTCCAAAAAATTATGGACTTAATGATCACCATTTTAAATTGAATAAAAAATTAACTTACAACCTCACACACAACACAGGGGGAGAAGCAGTGAGTCTGTAAGTGAGGTTGCAAGCTAATTTGATATTTAATTTCTGTTTTAGGGAGGTCTGAAAACGGCTAAGCGATGAAAAAGACATTACTTTTTTTCAAGCCTGTAAATCAGAAACACATTTCGGGCTTGGGGAAAATTAACAATTTATCAAATGGTTTCACACCCGTAGATGCAAACAGGAGCACAGAGGACACAGTGGAGGGAGAGGGGGAAGAGGGTGGAAAGAGACACAGGGGAGGGAGTGGGAGGGAAAGAGACACAGGGGAGGGAGATAAGGGGGAAAAAAACAAGGGGAGGGAGAGGGGGAAAAGAGACACGGGAGGGAGAGAGTGGGGTGAGGTTTGCCAGAGGCGCTCATTGCGGGGCTCGTGATGAACGCCAGAAGCACTCATTGCGTGGCTCGTTATGAGCGCCAAAGGTGCTCATCGCAAGGCCCTGAAAGTTGTGGGTTGGTCGACGTCTGCAATGAGCCCGTAAAGTAGAGGGGGAGAGAGGCTCATTGCGGTGCTCATTGCGGGGCCCGCAAGTTAGAGGGAGGAGAACTTTGCATTGTGTGGCAAACAGCATTGTAAATTTTGATGGCCAAGTGGCTAATATATATATATATATATATATATATATATATATATATATATATATACACACAACTGTATTCTACTGTAGGGACATGATATTTTTCACAAAAGAGATTAGTGAGGGGATTGAGGAAAATTTTAATTCTGAAACTTGTTTTTTTAATTCATCTTACTCATGTCTGATTCTAATTTTTTTATATGCAGAGAGCTTTGTATAATTGCACACCAATCAAAGCAGTTTTGCTAGATAAATATGAAATATATTCGAACATATATACCATGCATAGAATAAACATTTTCAAGTGCTGCGTAATATATTTTGAATATGTTAATATTTCTTTGTTAATCAGTAGAGACCAGCACAGCAGGAAGTGTAATGCAGAACAAAATGAATCTACTGAAAGGCTGTGTGTGATGCAAACAAGGAGTAAAATGTAAGCATTAAAATAATATGCTCATTACTCTGCTGAATATGCTTTAAGTTTAAACTACTAAAATAACATGAAGTCTATCTAACTAAGCACATTTTCACTGAACTGCGGTTTATACAGTCTTTTAATTTTTTTCATCATGGAAATGGGCTTTTAAATGTTACCACCACAGATTCGCCAGAGATAAAAGTGTGTGTCTAGGCTTCCAAACATTTGATGTCATTTGTCCACTCTTAATATTACAACAGAGCACCTAATTTACTGATCTAATTCACTTAATATCTCTAAATCCCCTGGCACCAGCGTTCTTCAGCTCTTGCAGATACATTTCAGCACTCAATTTTAGAACATCCTGTATCCTGCTCTTAGTTTCCATTTTCAATTCTAATATTAGAGTAAAACTGATAAGGACATTTGTGCAATTTGTGCCCTCAGAAAAGAAGAAATGAGACCAATTTATTGGGGATCATAAGATTTATCAGTAAAATCTTTCTTATTTTTATATTTATTGAAAACCAACAACACATTTAATACTTATCTTCAGTCTTTTGATATATTCAACAGCAGAATATGTCTATATTCAAAATAAAATATAATTATGAATGTGTGAAATTCACATGTAAGGCCCTTGTTATGCATTGTTTTAAATATTGTATCAGTATGTGTTTGTATTGGCATCTTTCTATTGCTATTTATTATTGTTATTATTATTCATTACACAAAGTGTGTGCGTGTGTGAGGAATGTTTACTCGTAAATTAGTTCCCAGCAATAACTTCACACACCTTAATCTAACCTCTGAGAAATACTTTTAAATGTCCTATTGATATTGTCAAAAATGCTATCACTTTTCTCCAGTAGTTACATATGAGCACTTAAAAAGTTTATTTGTAAGGCTTAAAGTATTTAACCAATCACAATTCATGGGTTGCCAATCCGTGTAAACTGATTTGGTTAAACCAGATATAGGGCGGGGCTACATCAAATACTCAATTCTGATTGGCTGAAAAATGATTGACACATATTTCAGCCAACCAGAATACTTAAAATCACTATTTAAGGTGATGAAGTGCTCCATAAGGTGATGAAGTGCTCCAGGGGCTTCAGTAGAAGTTTTTTTTTTTTAGATTGATGTTATGGAGAATTGATGTCTTCAGACAAGAATGAAGAGGAACGGATCTTTAATCGACATGGATGTGTCTGCTTTTTCAAGCTCGCACAAAAATAGGTACATTTTTTTTTACAGGAGCCATAGAATAGCTTGGTAACATAGGTTTTTAAATCTCCCATAATTCCGAGACAGGCTTATATCAGATGTTCCTCCACTAGTGGAATGGAGGCATAAGTGACTAAGTTGTAATCTTCAAAACATTTTTCAACACCTTACTTAGATTGAGAGCAGGCAGTAGACTTACATTGAATCTATGCTTAAAGTAGATATAATCAAAATAATTATACTACAATTACCAACAAAATGCCCCTACCCAGACTGCCACTTTAGAAAACTATAGTATTATTACATGGTTCAGACATACAGATAGCTGCAAAAGAAATGTAGTTCTTTACTGATAGGTATTGAAAATTTTGCCTTAAAGGGACATAGGAATGTATTTGTTAACATTTAAAAAAGTGTTTTCAACATTACAGAATAATACATAAAAAATGAATTATTAAAGACCCAATGATTTATTTTATTTTATTTCATACTTTGCAGAATTTGTTTATTTCTTCTGTTTAAGATGACGTCTTGAAGCAAATGGTATTTAATCACTAATAAAGTTCCAATGAGCAGATATTGTCAAGAATAAAAGACAAAGTGTATATTGCACGGATGGTATTGATACTGAAGTCAGAATTAATACTGTTTCTGTAAAAATTACACTTAAAAACCCCCCATAAAATTCCAGCACTTTATGTTGTATATTTAAAAAGTGTTCTTTATAAAGATAAACAAACACTGTAAGAAGTGCTCAACTGAAGAACAAGACTTTATTCTATAAAATGTTACCTACTCAGAAGCACCCCAAATAAGTCTTAGCTCTCTTTCTCTAACATAAAATACATTTCCATGCCCATATGAAAGGAGGTATGTGTATCATCTTGGCTCTGGTTCTCACGTTTGAGTGGAGTCAGACTGATAAGAATTGCTCCTGACTAGGTACCATCCTATAAAACCCAAGTATGATGAACCCTTACAGCTTTGGTTTATCTCATTTGAATACCACTAAGCTCTCCTTAAAGGCTCCTTGCTTTCTGTGCATAAAGAATCAGACTTTATTGACAATTTAAATGCAAAATTGTTTTGATTATTATTAATTCTAATTTATTATATATTGAAGTATCATCTTTGAGTTAATTTGATGAATTATTTAGTGGGTACTTTGTGACAGTCAGTGTATGTTTTATATATTTTTTATAATTTAGTCATATCTTAATATGATCCTTATTGGTATTAATAAAGGTTAAGTTTTATGATATGTTGTCTATATAATTTCTGCTAATTAACAGCCACATTAAATTTGAAGCACGTATGTGCAACGTGAGACCGGCAACGGCTGCAAGCTTGAAATTTTGCGGAATTACGGAGCTATTAAATTAGAACATGCTGCGAGTTATGGGCTTGAGAGGCAAACTAATAAACCATATGTGCGGCCGTGAACGGGATCAATTAGTCAAATTCTGGTTTAGATGGAGCCAATGGAAACAGAAATCATCAGAATTACGTCACTGAATATGGAGGTGGGATTTCAAAGTCTTACGGGTTTCAATTACGAGTTACGATCGGACCCACATTCCAGATATATTGCAATATTGATAAAGCCGTAAATATCATATTCTATTACATGCGAGTTCCATTATATGTATTAACACATTGATTGCCAGGATCGATATAACACGGAAATTAAACATGAAATAAAGTATTTTTTGGGGCCGATTTGCGAGCTTGAGAATGTTGTGCTATTAATTCTAAGACCTAACATCACTTTCGCTGTTCATAAAAATACAGAAGTGTGTGTATATGTGGATTTAAAGTGCTACGGGTTGGACTTTACCCCACTTGCGGGGCCTCTCTAGCACTCGTTGGCTTCTTGGCTCCATTTGCGAGTTACAGGGTTGAACTCCAGTGATTTTGATGCAATTTAATAGCGCAATTGGAATGTATCGGTAACGGGCTTGACAGAGCAAAGTATTTGTGGGCTCACAAGTCGAATTCTCACGTCCCATAGGGTTTTCTCGCTCTTATCCACAAGTCGCTAGTTTAAGAGGCTAATTTTATAGCTGTAAGTCTTCCGAGCTACGTTACGAGATACGGTTTTACACGTTAGGGGAAATGAATGGGGCTGTATGTTATCGCCAATGGCTTGATTGAGTGTTTTTTTTTATTTTGCATTTAAGTGTATATTCACACTCATCTAATGGGTGTTGTAAAGCAAAATACTTTGGTAATTGCATATTGTGTCACAATTAATTGCCAAGTACAGGATTGTTTTTACCTTTGGTTTTTGTGGGTAACTGATTTGTGGGTAATTGTTTTTTATCATACTTTATTGATAATTTACAAGAACTGTAAAACACTGCCTGTTTGTTCTTGCCTGACATTTTGGTGCTAAACCACTATTTGAAGTGGTGTCACAAAGATATGAGCGTGGAAATGTCTTCTGGCACAATGAACATTGTTTGAGGTGTTGAGCTATGCTTTGTTTATCCTCTCTAGAACACAACTTATAGTTTGGGTTAATCTTGTTTTAAACATTATCAGTCGAGGTACTGGTGTTCCACAAATACATACTGTATTTAGAATTTTAAGTGACTCTCCTTTGAATTCTTAGTAATACTTTCAGACATACAGGCCCTCATTCAATTGCGATTTGGCCAATTGAATAGGCCTCTAAATAAGCACATAACATATTTTTTTAAAATAAGTTTTTAGTTAGTGAAAACCTTGCTTTTGGATAGATTCTTACTAACTAAAAACTTCTTTAAAAAAAATATGTTATGTGCTTATTTAGAGGCCAATTCAATTGGCCAAATTGCAATTGAATGAGGGTCACAGTGTCCAGATCTGCAAACAGGATTCTAAGTGAGAGAGCTATCAATGTAATCTGATAAAATTCGTATTTTACAAATGCAGCACTACAGGTGACGTTAATGCATCTGTAAATTATTGAATGATTGATGTGAATGCCTTTTTAGTGTAATAATATAATGAAAAGTTATTAAGTCCTCACAATTTTTAAATATTTCTAGGATAATATTGTTCAGTGCTGTTTCAGAGAAAACTTAAATATTATATTTACATTCAGTTGTTTTACCTTGATATAGGTGTCAGAAACATTTCTATAATATACTGAATAGTACTGTATAATTCCATTTGGTTTAACAGGGGGGCTCCAGGAAATCATGACTGAATTAGATGTGATATTCAGATATGACACATTCTTTGGTGGATCACTTGGAGCTAAAAAAAAGAAAATCACAGGTTAAAGCTAGATTAATGGAAATTGTATTTCAGTTTGAAAAACTTGTGTGGTGATCTCAAGATCATTTATTTACTTCCATGTTATGTGCTATTATTATTAATTACCTTCTTAACTGCTACAAAATGTAAACATACCTCCTTCTGATGTCCTGAATTTAAGAGTATCACTTTTTACTCCTCCATCCCCAAATCGAGTACTTGTTGTGACATACGCATAATATACATTGTTATTTTCCAAGTCCATCAGCTCTACTGAAGTTGCAACCACATTGATGGTTTTATTAGACAGTGTATTCCTTAAAAGAAAATGGGTGCAGTTTATTTTTGGCACAGAAAACTATGTTAATTTTTTTTTTTGTATGCTAGATTCACTAATGGCAAGATCACATTAGCCTAGCTACGTTTTAACATTAAAAATACTGGAGCAGTCATATTGCACAACAATTCTCTATTAAACAATCGTTTGAAGTGAGTACCAACAGTGAGTCTAGCCATTACTTTAGACAGGATACTCCAAAGTGAGTGCCAACAAAGATTTGCCACCACTCGTTAAGGCCCCAAAGCAAATGGGTCCTCTGACCACATGCTAAAGTTAGAGGGAGGAAGTTAGGGCTAGTGTGAGGGTTACAATAGAAACATGATTTCATGTTAGTTTTGAGTGTTTTGATTAGTTTAGCATGTACAAGTTGTTTTGGAGCATTTGGATAGGCTGGTTAGGTTTAGTGAGCAGTTAGTAGTGAGATGGTTATTGTGAGGTAGGGTCATTGGCAAATCTTGGCTAATGTGATCAAGAATTTTCTGTGTAACTGAGAAGAGGCTTCAACTGGATGACAAACACACACAAACACACAAACAACACACACTGTGATTCTATCATTCTCACAGAGGCTTACTCTAGCACCATGAAAAGCAAGTGATATAATTCGGCTATGATAAACATCTCACGTATTGTTTATTAAGTATGACCACCTATTTACATAAATTGTTTAAAAATATAATCACACTAGCTTACTGCTGTGGCAATTTATTCCTCTGTGTATTAAGTAACCATATTTATAGCCTTATATTCCATTGTAGTCCCTTATAGTGAATGTTGTTGCTATAGCACCTCTTACACTGCAGGAACATTCATGAAAACTATAATCAAAATTAATTTAAACAAATTGTACATCTATCAAAGATCCTTTTTACATAGATCGAGAATAGTTTATGGGACACAGCCAATTCCTTAATTTGTGCCTACCTTTATGTTTTGTGTCAGCATGTGGACCTCAATCTAACCCTAAAACCTGACAACCCATCCCACTAATAAATCATTTCTAAAAGTATTTTTCCCATTATAAGGTTTAGTTATTCCAACGACTGTATGGAAAAATGGTCTTTAATCAATGTCATTCAAGGCCATAACAAATATGGATTTTCCTAATCCAAAAATACACACCAGATTCCCAAACATCAAGCCAATTTAATAAAGCAATTACAAAATTGTTGAATAGCAAATTCTCACAAAAATTGGAAAAAAGTTGGAAAGACTGAAAGAACTGCAGTGTGATCTTTCGATCTAGAAAACCATACATTTGAATATTTATGAATTTCTTTTTTACTTTATACAGTATTTCAATAATAAAAGAATGACATTCATAATGACCAACTATGATATCACACAATATTTCTCCTAAAATATTATAAAACAATCTTACCCGATATAAACAGTGTAGAAAAGTATAATTCCATTTGGCTCGAGAGGTGGTTTCCAAGACAACTTCACAATTATATTGGACAACTGTTTTACTGAGAGAGAGCGTGGAGGAGAGGATGGAGCTGTCAAGAGTGCAACCGAAAAGTGCCGTAATGAGTGATATGATCCAAAACACATGACTAAAAAAAACATTCCCACTGAGATATATATTATCTGTCTTGAAGTAAAATCTTCCAGAACAGGTACTCCAGCTCTCTCAACTCCAATAAGACTGTGTTACTTTTTCAGCCAAAAATGAAGGACAATTTTTCACGGTGGTATTAACACATCTGTTTCTGCAATTCAATGGAAAAAACGATTCCATGAGAACACAGTCCAGTAGTCATACCACAGTGATTTGCTTAATATATTGTCCAAATTCTGTGTTGTACTTTTTCTTTCTTCCACTAAAAGAAAAGACTGTTTTATAGGTGTGAATGCATGTAAAAATATAGTAATTTGCAACACTATCCTATTGGGGAAAGAAAGCTGGAAATAATTATTATAGGCTCCAAGAGGTGGGAAAATTCCTGCTGGGCATAACATTGAGAGATCATAAAAATATGGGAACCCATTCAGAGCTTAAATCATCCCACGGTACCCAGTGTGTTAAACACTTTAACACCATGATCATTAAAAAGGAAAACAAACATATATAAAATACATTTACCTTTATAAAACTACATTAAACATTGCAATATAATACAAAAAAAGTAGGATGGTATGACTGAGCTGTGCAATAAAAGTTACAAAGCTGGAATGAAAACAATTGCTGACAAACAAAAATGCAAGAAACATTTTATTAATCAGATTTTACTTATAGTTTTGTGATGACTTTATAGTTTAGTTTTGGAACATTATCAACAAGAGGTAGGAAAAAGGGGCCCTAGACCCTTCTGCCATCTTGACTTCCCATGTTTCATAATTATTAGGGTAGAAAATTTAAAAAGCTGTCAAGTATTTCAGCATAGTCGTAACAATTTAACTCTTCCCATCTGTATTTCCAGAAGCAAAGACAATCTGTTTTCTTTTGCTTTAGTGAAAGACAACTTGAAGTATGGAACAACTATGCTAACTGGATACCAACATGTAATTATATGGGATCTATCCCGTTGTGTATGCGCAAGAAATCGGCAGCACTGACAGCTGCAGTGCCAGCAAGTAGCCGCTAGATGGTGAGATCAGGTTTCAGGGAAGGCCTATAATTATTCCCCCCTCCGACGTGGCGCAACTCAACGGCGCTGAATCGACAGCGATACCATTGCTATGTTTGTTTGGGCACTCGGCCCTCGAGGGCCTCAGGCACCCTTCTCATAGCTCAAGGCCTCCTCTGTCGGCCCGCCTTAAACGCAATGTGCAGCAGTATTCCGAAAATCGACAGCGCCATCTAGAGGTTGGCGGCAGCAATGCTGTTGCCAATCTTTTGCGTAAGGAAAGAGGGAAAGGAACATTATATGATATACAGATCACTTTTTTATAGTCCTGACAGGTAAAGGCAATGTTTGATTTTCAAACTATAAGCTAGTGAAGAACCACTATGTCATATATTTAAAATATGCTAAATTATACTAATTTGAAGAACTACACTTGAAAATTGCAAAATTCTAATTTACTACCTTTTATAGGCAATGATGTTGAAGCAGAACCTGTGATTTTGTTTTCCAGTCATCTAATTCTTGAGGTGGAAGGAGACTTTGAATGCACAGGAGGCATATATATATGGACAAAAGACATGAGATAGCTAAACTGACGGTGCTTCCATTATAACAAATGCAAAGCTCATTTGTTTATAAGAACCTGTCTGAGACAGAAGCTGCAAGAAGTGACCCAGTAAAGAAACTGGAAATCTACAGTAACACAAAATTGCATATAAAAGTAAAAATGTAAAGGCTGTGTTTAATTTTACATTTTCTAAATTATGTTGCTCATTATCAAGTTTAGTTAATTAAAGAACCATCTAAAAATGTGTATTGTACAACAATCTGCAGAATGCTGCAGTCGACAATACCCTAGCAATAACCTTTGGTGAAGGCACTTTGCTAGCTCAAGTCGGACATTATTTTTTAGCACTAGTAATAGCATTTTGATACAGGATTTAAAAACGGGGTCATGGCAGTCACAACGTTGTTATCAAAATGTCAGGCTAGGACAGGGATTTTATTGGCCACCATGCCATTAATGATACAAGATAATACACTGATAGATGCTTATATGCGGGGAAAGAGTAAAAGCTTCCATAAGAAGTAGAAACATTTTATTTTACAATGTTGTCTCACTGTAGACTGTAGAAATGTGCCAGTTAAAAGTGCCAATGGCTTCAGCACAACTAAAGGAAAGCTCATTAGCTAAGAAGTGCAATTTAATATAAAAGTTATTTTTGAGTTTTGTTTTTTAATGGTAATTTTTCTTAGTATGCAAAAGCAAAAAAGGTAATTCAATATAAGTTGTTAAGTTGAATAGATGACGTATTTTCATGTACAATTCAGGGCCTTACTTACAGAGAAGAGGTGTCATATTGCTTAGTACATACACTATGTGCTAAAGTACAGCAGTGTAACTCAAGTACCGTAATATAAACATGTAGGTTAATATATTCTTGCACAAAATATTGACAAATAAATAAAGAACCATTAATGATTCAGTAAAGAAGACATGTAACCTGGTACCCTGCAGCAATTATTGTATGGTTCTCTTACCGTCCTCTTCAGTTGTGATGTTCTGGGCTGCACTGCGTATACCTTCACCCTTTGCAGTACTTGCAGACATTTCCAAGATATAATTGGTATATTTCTTTAAACCTGTAAGTACAATAAAAACGTAAAATTCAGTTTTGTTGAATAATAAAACAATTGTTGCAAATAGATTGAGAAACAGAATAAAAAGCAGATGGATAAATGTGGATTCTGGGTGGAAATGTACACAATACACTATATAAATATGCTATTCATTTGGTTATTTTTTAAGAAAGAAATTCTGTAGGGGAAAGTGAAAATGGAGAAGGAATGTAAGGAGGATTTATATGGATAATATATTGCAATATTGTACTACTTGATTGTAAGGAAATATGAAAACTAAAAGCAGGCAAATTAAAAATACAAAAAACAAATGCTAGTAATCAATTATAAAATAACATGCTAAATGTATAAATATACTTATTTATATCCATTTTGTAAGTAGATATGTTTTAGGGTAACAAAACAGCTCTAGAAGTTCTCCAAGAGTTTTCCAATCATCTCAATTTAGAATACATGTCCACAAAATATACTAATTGATGCTTACCTGATAAATTTGAACAATATCAATATTTAATCTGACCTTCTGTTTAGCAAATACATAATATTTTAAACTGTGAATAATGATTTGCAGAGTTAAGTCACTTATAGTTTACTTTTCATTTACTACAGGTACCAAATATGAATACGGACTGCCTTCAGGCTCATGTTAAAAGGGCTTAGCAGCAAATAAAATAAGATTAGTTTCTTGATTATAACACTTATTAATATGATTTATTATTATTATAATCATCATCATTTATTTATAATGCACCAACATATTCCATTGTACTAAGTACCAGGTTACTAAATGCATTTCATCTGTACATAGCTGATTATTTTACCTGGAATGTTCTGTGAAAGATGAGTAGTATTCAAGGCTCTCTCTAAAGTTCCATTCATCCAAGT
The DNA here is from genome assembly GCA_027410445.1 of Discoglossus pictus. Classification (NCBI taxonomy): domain Eukaryota; kingdom Metazoa; phylum Chordata; class Amphibia; order Anura; family Alytidae; genus Discoglossus; species Discoglossus pictus. The sequence continues at coordinate 292,071,301 of CM050167.1, read as the reverse complement.
TATGTATATTGTATAATATTTTACTACTCCATTGGGTATAGCAGGCGGGGAGAAGGAAAACAATATTTCTGTTGATGATATATTTCTGTAGCTTATGCCATCTGGAGCACTATCAGGTACTGCAAGTAGGAAACAAAGTGAAACTATTTTAAAAAACATTATCAACAGAATTGTTTGTTGCTGGCAACTGTGGATCCAACCTTGTGATTGTGAAGTGAATTAGTTCCAATAGCTCCAAAAACCATGGGCCCACATTCAATTGAGGTTTTGGGCGATCCAGTAGCCCTTAAGTGAGGTTGCAAGTTAATTTGCTATTCAATTGCCGCCTTTTTGCGGGCTCCAAACAGTTTACGACTTAAAGGTCTTGAAATAATTGCGATGGTTCAACCCGTAACTTACAGCCTCTCGAAGCCCTTGATCTTTCACTTTCGCAAGAGTCACGATGGCTAAAATTGCAAATTAATATTGAATTGCTCAATTTCCCCAATCTCGCAAATGTTTTCACACCCGTAAATGGCAAAAGAAGGAGAAAATCCTACGAGTGCTAGAGAGGACCCGCAAGGGGGTTATTAAACACCTATTTGTAGCACTGTAAATGCAAATAAAAAATCATTACTGCACTGTAAATAACGGGGAAAGCGATGATAGACATTAGAATTAATTGCACAACAGCCTCAAGCTCGCAAATCGTCAGGAAGTAAAGTTAATTTTTATGTTTCATTTTGAGGCTAAATCCATCTTAGGTATCAATGAGTTAATACATATCAGGCCACACATATTGACTAGAACAGTATTGGTAATCATTTTCATAATTCTTTATTTTTGGGATTTGCGAGTCTGATCGCATATTGGACCCCCGAACCTACTGTAATTGATTGACATGTAAACTCCATGTTTTACTGACGTAATAATGACAGTCTAATTTTCTATTGGCTAATTTGAAATGGGAGGTTACGGGCTTGCTTAATTGATCATGTTCCCACCCTAAACTGCTCCGAACCAGTGCATGGTTTACGGTTTTGGCTTTGAGACAGTAACTTGCGGGCTTGAGCAATTGAATAGCATTGTAATCAGAAACTAACGGGAGCCCACAACACACCTGCAGACATACGGCCTACAGCGATCAAGTTGCAGGCTTGGTATTGAATGTATGTTAGCTTGCATTTGATCCATTAATTAGGTGAATGAACATTTAACATGTATATTTAAAAATGTCACTACATGAATTACCAATGTCTATATGATGCACCCTCCAAAACAGGTGACACCTTATACTGCATTCGATCAGCCATTTATAATATAATAGAAGTTTGTTTTTGCAGTATTGCATAGTATATGCACCATACACATATATAAAAAGAACATTCTTCTATTGACTTCTCATGACTTCTATTGTAATACAAATCATGGATATAACTCATAATACTGAATGATGTCAAGACGTGATAAGAACAGCAAACATTCCACCAGTGAACTGTGTTACGCATGCATTGATGAATCTAGGCCAGCAAGCACCGGTGATCCTATAGGTTAGTAGTATGTATTTCTGGTTGCTTCACTCTTAAAGGACCACTGTAATGCTTGTTGTTTTAATAATGCATTGAACATTAATACAATTAGTATGCAATCATTTATAAAAGCCGTGCTGAATAATAAATTCCCTTTCAACGTTTACAGGTTTAGCCTCCAGTACACCTAATTGCATTTACGCTTATAAGGCCATCAAGGGAGGAAGAGATAGGTCCAAAGGGCTTTAACAAGAATATCATTAGATAAGAGGCCAAATAAACTTTCACAGGCTGCTCTCACAGCAAGACAAAGCCACCTACCCCCATTAACCTAATATTGAGCAGAGGCCAGCAGCAGCTAAGTCTGAGTTGTTTTCAAAACACATTTAATATTGAAAATGTATTTCTATGTAATTGAATATGAATTTTATTAATGGTCAATGCCGAAATAAAACATCTAGCTCCTAATTTTAGTGAATTATAGTGATCCTTTAACCCCCTTGGTTATAATATAATTATTCTAGGTTGTCAAGTAAATATGTGACAGGATGAATAAAATCGTATATACAAATTACCATCTTCATCAGTTCTTACAAAGAGCGGTTTACTTGATTCGGCTCCAGCTCCCATAGATGTACTTGCTCTAATCGTGACAACGTATTCACTATACTTTCTGAGGCCACTAAGTATAGCAGAGCAGTTACTACTATTGAGAGAGTGATAACTGCCTCCAGCTAGTAGGTATGTGATTAGGTAATACTTAATGATGCCATTGGGAGAAGAAGGTGGAGAGTAAAACAGCTGTATGGAAGTAGAGTTTAGATTTCTGTAGGACAGGTTATAAGGTGGATCATCAGGAACTGTAGAAAGAAAACACACGAAAAAGAACAAGGCTTAGAGATAAATTAATCATTCAACAGGTTTGATTTAAAACGGGTGTGCTAAGACCCACACTGCATTTATTTGCACTGTATTTTTTTATTTTATTAATAGATTTGTATTTAAGGAAATAGTTTGATGTCTTTGATTTATATAAATATTTTAGCAATTTCTAATTAATTATTCCTCAGTTTTCATATAAAATTTACACTCAATTTTGAATGTGCACCTTTGTTTTTTTATCACAATCCAATGGTCTTTTAACTATGTTTGCTTGATTAAATTTAGCCTCATTGGTGGGGTATCAAGAGGCCCATAGAGTAAGAATTTTTAAGTATCTGGAACTGCCCAATTTCTTCCTGCTTATTACCATGCATGCTGACATTTTCACACCTGTGACCAGCTGCAGTTAATTCTGTGACTTAAGGCCACATGAACAGCATAGGAGCCTGACACTATTACTGTCACGCTGTTAGAAGCAGCAAACACAGAGGCATGACATGTTTTAGAAGATGCAAAAAACACTAAACTGATAGGGCTTTTTTTTTCTAAAGTGAAAACTCTAAGGAGATATTTAAATGCTTGTTTTTTACATTCTACACCAGCAGTGTGTTATTACATGTGAATAAATTTAATGGTTATTACATAATAAATGTCAGTTTAATCTTTTTACTGCAGCTTCTAACTAGCATGCCACTAGTAGGGTTAAGCCCTTATCCTAGGAAGAGGCCTTATCTCATAAAATGCACTGCAGACGGTCACAGATGTGGAAGGTGACAGCATGCAAGGGAGTAAGCAGGAAGACAGAGGGCAGTGTCACATAGTGTGACAATAGTAGTATAAAAACCTTCCCTTGCGGTAGTGGCCTTAGCCAACAAAATGTAGTGCTGCACGTCACAGATGTGACAGATGGAAGCATGCAAGGAAGCATACAGGAAGAAATGGGACAGCTCTGAAAAAAATTACATGGAGTAAAAATGGATCTCTTCTATAAGTTTTATAAACATTATACACACATAAATATATGTAAAAATGTAAGTATATATATATATATATATATATATATATATATATATATAGTATATATACACCAGTTTATATGCATATATATAGTCAGAGGTGCTCATCATTGAACAAACTAACCTAAATAGGTTAGTTCTCTGGACATGCTAATCCACTCTGAGAGCAGCCTCTTTTAGCTCACTTGTGCCCTTCACAGGGAGAAATATCCTGAAGTATATCAGTCTGGTCTCACTCAAAAGAGGAACCCAGCCTCGAAATACCAGGCAATTCTACCCTGAACAGGAGAAAAAGCAAACCCCAGATGCGCTTCGGTCTTTATGGGCCTCGTCAGTGAGGTGCAGCTGAACTCCCTAAGGCACAGTGAGCAAGGGGTCCACGTCTGGAGTCCCCTTTATAGAACATGGATGCAAATGTATCTATCATGTATCTATCAAATGTAAAAGAGCATGCCTTAAAAACTACAACATTTTCTTTTTCCATGAAAAAAAGATTTATTAAAACTTGTTTATTTTACTCCAGGAGCTTAACTTTCAAAAAAATATAATAAAACACTGTTCAACATTATCAAATACCATCTTTCAGATGTGATAAAGAACCAATTGGCATTAATGTCCCTAAAAGTCTCTTTAGCACACCACACTCTAAACTTTTTTTTTATCAAAATAAAAGAAATGCAATTACTAGCATATTACAAAGGCAAGAACAAACCCCACAACTATCTGGAAAAAAGAAGTGCACAGATAAACACTCAGAACACACAAGATATGAGGGTTTTAAAATGTTCCCTTTTGCAAGACTTGAGGTGTATTTTCATAATCTTTGTTAAATAACTATTTTCTGTCTTTGTGATGGATGTCATGAATAACTAATAAAATAAATGAATAATGAATAAAACAAAAAGTATAAAAGAGATATTAGGTCCTGAACGATAAACACATAAAAAATTCAGATGAGTAATAAAGCTGTATGCTCACCATCTTCCATCGTGTTGACATTTAGAAGATCACTTGTTTGATTTCCATTTCCATGTATCGTGTATCCTGATACAACCACATGATACTGTGAATATTTCTTAAGGTCCGATAGAATAATGGATGAATTGTTACTGGTGCTTGTTAGATGATGAGATGTATTCCAATAGCTAACAGTATAAAATAATATGATTCCATTTGCACATATTGGTGGTTGCCATGAAATCAAAACACTTGTAGAAGACATATTGGTATAAATTAGATTATAGGGTGGGCTGCTTGGAGCTAAAAACATGTAAAAAAAAAGAAATAGAAAATAATTTTATTGCTCTTAAAAATAATTTCATATACAGAAAAAATATCAGTACTTTTATTTCCTATGTATCAATAATTTAAAGTCAGTATCAGTTTTCAGAAATATTAAAGCTGTGTTTTACAATCTATCTTAAAGACCACTTGAAACTTGCTCACAAAAATATGCAGATATAAAAATATTGGTATCTACGTGGTGTCAAAACCAGAGCCAGAATAAGAGTGGGCTGGGGAAATTTTTATGCCTATATTGTTTATTGTTTGGACTGCTATAAGTGCTTTATCATAATTGCACCACTGATCCTAATTTTATTTATTACTTCATTGTTAGTGCTCCCCCCCACCCCTGTGTTTGTATTGTATATAGCTCTCCTTACTTGTAGTTGTCTTTTTATCATTATTTTGAATCATTGGTATCTTCTGATAATAGTACCCTGAGCAGGTTGAGTGGTATTCTAGGAACATTTTGTTTCCTTCTGTTAGGGAGCACGTGACAACCAGCTTTCTCCCTATCTGAGTTGTAGGGTGTTTAGCCAGAAAGTAGGGTATCAACATAGGTTGTATGCTTTAGGTAGGAGGCATCATTTGCGATCATAGGGTCCTTCTTCTCTTACCTGTGGTGCAAGGGTCTGTATCCACATTAATTTCATCACGCTGCCCCTTTTTTTAGTTTTGTTATACCACTCTTATTCTTGCTCTGGTTTTGTCACCAATTTTGTCATATTGGCATATTTTTGTGTGCATTCGTTTCTTTAATTTACTTTTGTATATTCTGTATTGCTATGTGTTATGCACTAAATAAACTATGAATGACTTTATTCGTTATCACTTGAAACTTGGAAAGGCTTTTGGTGGGCCAAAATATATATTTTTTTGAGGGTCTCGGCAGATCACTTAATTAATGTTTCTGTCTGTTGTTTATCATCTGTGATACCCTGTGCTATGTTGATTTTTAGCATGTACAGTTCTAAAGAATACAATCTAGCACCTATGATTGTTATGCTTCCAATTAATGCATTTTCTATAATTATATTAGTTTTATTTCATAGTTCTGTGGACCATCTGCATTAAGTACATGAATCACTTACAGTCTGTGGAAAACACAGTTTGAGTGAGAAGTGTGAGACCAAGATTGTACAGGTAATAGGAATAAGCTTTAACTCGTGGACCTTGTGTGTGGTCTCAAAGTCTTTGAAAGAGTTATACATGTGTGTAGTTGTGTTTATATATTATTTTTGACTAAAGTAGTTTTTTTCACATTGTAAATGATGTGTTTAATAGCCTTCCCACAAACCTCAAAGCATGAGTTGCTTACCAGCCCCACACTGATGATTTTCATTAAAATCAAAACAGTGAATGCCTGTGGGTTGGTGTCCTAACTCATGCAAATCCATCCTATATGAAAGCGGGGTTATAACGGCAGACATATGCTAAAAACGAGCCATGAATATGGATAATATGGTATAGGATAAAACAACTATATTTCTTGAGATTCTGAGCAGGAAATCAGCTTTTAACTTATTTTTAGATGTCCAAATAGGAACACAGATGTACTATTTTGTCTCTGTACACTATAATTGTGAAATATAAGTAGAAGAGCATGTAAAAGCCCAGTTGGAGAACTGTTTATGTTACCTATATTACTGTTGGACTGATCTACTGTGGCTGAATCAAAATCAAGGATGTGCTTGGTCATGAGGTAAGGTCGGAGATAAAAGGAATGGAGAAGAAGTGGATATTTCTGTATAGAATTAAACAGTCACAATACTCATTAAGTAGTATCAGAATGTATTGTGAGAAAAGTGGGGTTTGTTGCATGCTAGAGAAGCATAGTACCATGGTGTTATATAAAAATAGAAGGATTGAGAAACTGAAGAGACAACAACAAAAACATGGAATCAACACCATTGCACTTCCAAAGTGAAAGCATTAAATGCAACATAGAGAATGCATGTTGTCACATGCAGTAAAATGGTATTAAAGTTTTATATGTAGAGTAACAAAAGAAAGAAGGATAAGGAAAGGAGAATATGGGTATCATTGAGGTAGTATGAAGGAATGAGGTTTAGAGGAAGAAGATTAGGATTCCAAGAAAAAGGAATGTACAATACAAACAGTGACGAAAGTGGTGACATGAAAGAAAGAGCTGTCTATGGAAGACACAGTGAAGGGTGGAGAGGACTGTAAAGGAATGGAGGAGTGAAATAAGTCAAATACAGATAGTGAAGGGATGCATGAAACTAGAAAGGAGGGTCTGGTAGTGGTGGAGGTGATGGAAGGAATAAGAGGGTTTCCCAAAAAGTGTAAATAGTCCCACACTTATGATGGGAAGAGCAATGAGAGGAGGGGTATGACAACATATGCAATGCTGTGTGATGGAAACAAGGGGTCTAGATTGTATAGTTTATAGGTGAATATGTTATTCTCCTTAATATCCTAGATCTTTGCAGTTGTTAAACAGCAGGCAGAAAAAGTCACTAAGTGACTCAAGATCTTCATAAATATTCAAGAGGTCCTCCATGACTCTTAGAATTTTTTAGGCTACGTCTCAAAGAAAATGTTTTAAGTGGATGGAAAGTTCTTGAAAAAAAAAGGTGAAGTAAAACAATACAAATGAATGCAGATGAATGTAAAAGTTATACAGATAACTGATAAGTAACTAACATAACAATGCTAACAGTAAATTGATGGAGATTTAAAGCGAGTAGACTGACTAATAGTATTAAAATGATATGCTTTTTATGGGCTTTTCATTCCTGCAAAAACATTTGTACCTACCAGTTTCTGATGTTCTTACAGATAGCACTACAGTCGATTGGTTCCCATGTCCAAATTTGGTATAACCTCGAACTGAAATACTGTACAGAGTATATGGGTTTAAATCAGTCAGCGTGAAACTTGATGTTGACGTATTTTGAGCAAATAGTGTCGTTGAATTTGTGTAAATTATTTCATAGTGAGTAATAATTCCATTTGGCTGGGAAGGTGGTAACCACTCTAAATTAATGCTTGTAGAGTTCACGCCCACTAAAGCCAGATTTCGGGGTGGTGATCCTGGCACTGTAAAATATAAATACAAATGTAAGTGAAAACAAAGTTTATATACATAGATATATCCATAATGAACATTTAAGGAAATTTGCTTGCTACAATTTTTCAACTTTATTTTACTTAATAGTCATATATGGCATATCATTTATTTTGTGTAATTTAAAGCATTCTGTTCCAACTTAAGAGCAACATATTTTTTATTATACAACTCAACAAAATACATTTTACTATACAACTCAACAAAATAAATGTAAATTACTAAAACATCTCCCTAAAGTCAGGTTATGATTAATTTATGTTTAGAATAGAAATGCAATTCAACATTAAAAGTTCAGTCAGCAAAAAAGACTTACAGTCCCAAGATGTTAAATTAGGAAATAATATTAATTACACCTACAAACTTGAGATATAACACAACTTTTACAAGTCTCTGTGGTCTTATGCAAAAAAATATGGCACCTTCCCAGTCCTCTTCTTTATGGACCTGCATACACAATACTGCCTAGAAGATGACCCTTATCTATAGGCATAATTTGTTAATGGAAGATAAAGATAAGTATACTAACAGGTTATATGCATGCTATCACCTGCCACAATACAAATTATCTCACAATGTATTGCTTCTTTCTTCACAATCTAGCCCTTATCCATTACATATTACTGTGTTACTGAGAAAAAAACATTCCTGGTTAGAAAGTTTCATCCACCAAATTTAATTCACCAAATTTCTTAGCTTATATTTGTATGTTGCCTAGTTAAAGCTAGTATATCTTCAAGCTATTTGTTTTTTTCTTAAAAGCTAATATATATATGAATATGATAATCTCAATATATAATTAATTAATCATACACTCACCATCTTCAAGAGTTCTTACAAAAATGTTATTTTCTTCCGACAAAGAGCTCTCCCCTGCTGATGTGGACGCCGTGACACGCATTTTGTAGTCGGTGTACATTTTCAAATCTAAAAAGCATCACAAGTAATAATGTTAACGGAAAATATCAGACAGATCACCTAAATTAAGAAAACTATTTGGATTCTGACTAGCTCTATATCTATAATGTAAGTATAAATATACAGATGGAAGCAATATGCATGTAATACTCTTCATGAAGGCAATTACATTTTTCATTAGTATGCACTTCAGGGTTATCCTGGATAATTAGAGAGGGAGTATTGATCCAGGGAGAAGTCCTATCGACAGTATCTGGGGTCAGGAAGAAATTTTATAGTTTACCCCTTAAAAGACAAATAGGAAAGTTTACCTTTTTTTCCTGTTTGCCTTCCTCTGGATCAATTAACAATTAATCTGCATATTGCAGATTAGAGGAGATCTAAAAAGGTTGAACATGATGGACTAAAAGTATTTTTTCAACCTCAATTACTATGTAACTATGTAACTTCTACTTTGCAGGGGGCTAGTAATTCTAGGCATTTTTAAAATATGTTTAATTTAAAACTACCCTGTCACAAATATCATTTGCAATTTTCTCACAATTCAGAATCTAAAAACATAATAACATATTAAAAATGTAAGGAAAAAAATGTTTCTGATAACCCCTTTTGGCCATATAGAAATATAGAGTTATAGCATGCATTGCTTTATAAAATCTTGGACCATCACATATTATAATTGTCTAACTACGGGACGCCGTCACGCTTTGCGTGGTGCGTACGCCGTTAACGCGTAGCACTTAGCCGCAAGCCGTTAACGCATAGCACTTAGCCCCAGCCCCGTTAACGTGTAGCACTTAGCCCCATTAACGTGTAGCACAGCCCCATTAAAGCATAGCACAGCCCCAGGCCCGTTAACGTGTAGCACAGCCCCATCAACGTGTAGCACAGCCCCAGCCCCGTTAACGTGTAGCACTTAGCCCAGTTAACGCGTAGCACTTAGCCCCAGCCCCATTAACGTGTAGCACTTAGCCCCATTAATGCGTAGCACAGCCCCAGCCCTGTTAACGTGTAGCACTTAGCCCCGTTAACGCGTAGAACTTAGCCCCAGCCCCGTTAACGCTTAGCACTTAGCCCCAGCCCCGTTAACGTGTAGCACAGCCCCATCCCCGTTAATGCGTAGCACTTTTGACAAACGCGGGACTTTGAATAAAAAGATACGTGACGCTAAAAATTACGAGATTACCGGCCGAAAGACGAAAACGAAAAAACTATAAAAACACACTAAATGCACCCAAAAAATTACAAAAACATCACAGACAGCAAGGGGCAACAGCCAGGACGTCTGGTAATGAGGTGGAACGCAAATTTAACTCGATTTAGATGATTTTCGTAACTCGAAAATCGCCTAAGCGAGGAAAAAAATGGGCGCCGAAAAAAATGAAAACGAGGCTACACGACCACGGACTGCGCAAAACACTGTTAAACGCGCAACACTTTACACATCTTACTACCACATACAAAATACACTATTACAAAAGCCGGGTAATGCTCACGAGCCGCGTAACACGTTAATAACATTACGAATATACAATGCCGCTTTACACAACAAACCAACGGCTTTACCTCGCGCACACAGCCTCTTTATACTGCACACTTGGAACATTCATTACACTTTATCAGCAGGGTACTAACACTCACAATGTATATTCTATGCAGACGCAAAATACAAACAGATTGGTAGCTCTTCAGCCTATTGCTCGCTGCATATAAGAATTAGAAATAATTATAGTAGATTAATTTATTGAATAAATCATTCATTATGACTTAACTACATATACATAGAAATATATATCTCTCTTTATCATGACTCATGACGGTGCTCAGAGGACAAAATGTACATGACAGGAAAGGCTCGCAATGAGTGCCGAAGGCGCTCAGCGCAAGCCTCGCAATAAGCGCCGAAGGTACTCACAGTATAAAACGGTTTACATTGTGTATCAAACAGCATTCCCAGCCTTGCAATTTTATTGACCGTCATTTTTTGACGGGCAAGTCGCTAGTGTTCTTATAAAGGTCATGACTCCTCTTCTCTACAGGGCCCCTTCCAAGCCTCTGTGAACCATTGTGGATTTTGGTTTTCATATTTAATGCAGCATTAAAGACAGAGAAACAGATAGAGAAGTGTGCCATTATACCGGGAAAAGACACAAATACAGAGAGACAGCAGTTGGGAGCTGATGAGTGATCTACAGTACAGAGAAAAACTAAAGTTCTGAAGAATTCAGGTCAGTGAATGTAAAGACATCTATTCGACTGCTTTTGTTTTGCTTCAGACAGTTCTAGTTAGATAAGAGCAGATCGTTAGGCAACTGTCTATAAGTGAAGGTAGTGCTCAGGTAGGAGTAGGTTTATGTTTCCTTTGATTTGTTTTGGTGCATTATTGTATCACTGGCTATCATTTTAGTGACATTTGGAAAAGTATTAAAGCCTCCTGTAAGTGTCTTCCTCCATTATAGTACACTGAAACAGACCAAGTGGAGACTGATAACTTGTCATAATTTGTAGGTATATACAATAATGAAATATATATTTTTTTTTAACAAAGGTTTGGCCATTATAAAGTGTAGTTTCTTGGAGAACACAGCACCAACTATAAGAATTATGTAAAAAGTCAACCTTTAAAATATTTGGTAATGATAATGCAAAATACAGAAAATCACCTAAATTAAATGGTGGAATCTTGGGTTCATGCCAAGCGGTTTCTACTAATCCAGTTGCTCATTTACACCTGACCTATTTGTATGGCAATGCTCTTTGGACACCTCTATATCAAATTACTGTGAGTAAATTTATTAAAGGGTGTTTGATAATGTACCACTGTGTTTCTCAAATTACACTCTCAAAGCAGAAAAAAACAATTCAAATGTTTAACTGATTTAGGGTCTTGCCACTGTCAGCTAGAGAGCCATACATATCAGTGAAATTTACAGATGTATACTCTGTGCATTTAATGTTAGTTCAATGAAGTTTAAAACAGTTTTAATTTATATTTTTTCAATTGAAACACCCCTTTGGTAATATTTAAATCATGCTATAATAAATGGATGAAAACAAGAATTGTGTTTCATGTCACTTTTACTATTTAACTACAAAAAAACAAAGAGCCTGAGTCAATTGAGCAATCGTAAGTTACTGGATCCGTAAGTGAGGCTGTAAGTTAATTTGCTATTCAATTGGCATCTTTTTGAGTGCTTTAAACGGTTTACGGCCTTGAAATCCTTGCGGTTGTTAAACATCGGAACTTACAGCCTCACAATGCCTTTGATCTTTCCCGTCCACAAGAGTTGTGATCGCTAAAATCGCAAATTGATATTCAATTGCTACAAATCGCCAAGCCTGCCAATGGTTTCACACCTGTAAACAGCAAATGTAGAAGAAAATCCTACAAGTACTAGAGAGAACCCCTGTCTGCAGCATTGTAAATGCAAATAATAAATCAATACCGCACTGTAAATGACGGGGAAAGCCATGAAAGACATTAGAATTAATTGCACAACAGTCTCAAGCTCACAAATCGGAAATAAAAAATCATATTTTTTTATGTGTCATTTCAGGGTTATATCTATCTCGGGAATCAATGAGTTAATACATATCAGGCCACCCACCTGGACTAAAACAGTATTGGCATTAATTTTTATTATTTTGAGGGTTTGCGAGTCCCATCGCATATCGGACTCTCGAACCTAATTAGTTGACATGTAACGTCCATGTTTTACTGCCGTAATGATGACGGTATCATTTTCTATTGGCTGTTTCGAAAAGAGAGGTTACGGCCTTGCTTAATTGATCATGTTCTCGCCCTGAACTGCTACGCACGAGTGCATTATGTACGGCTTCGGCGTTCGGCCTGTAACTTGCGGGCTTGTTCAATTGAAAAGCCCTGGAATCTGAGACGAACGGGGAAGACTATGGAAGACTATTGTGCAAACTAAAGGATAAAGAAATTGCTCATGGATTTAGAGTTGGCTAAAAGACAAGTAGCAAAGGGTAGTTGTCTCCATTTTTGCTGTTGACACTAAGTTGTGCAAGGTAATTAAAACAGATAATGATGTACTTTCCCTCCAAAGGGATTTACATAAATTAGAGAAATTGGCAACTAAATGGCAGATGAGATTTAATATGAATAAATGTAAAGTTATGCATCTGGGAAGGAAAAATAGCCAGGCAATTCATAACCTTAATGGAGCAAATCTAGGTGTATCAGATATTGAAAGGGATTTTGGAGTGCTGGTGGACAACCACCTAGGTAACAGCGCTCAATGCCAAACAGCAGCTGCTCAGGCAAATAAAATATTAGCATGTATTAAGAAGGGTATAGAAGCCAGGGAAGCAAATATAATTCTGCCACTATACAAATCCCTAGTGAGACCTCATTTGGCATATTGAGTACAATTTTGGACACCACTTCATGAAAATGACATTTTGGAGCTGGAAAAAGTACAGAGAAGGGCAACAAAACTAAGAAGGGGAATGGAGGGGCTAAGTTATGAAGAATGACAAATTAAACTTAATTTCTCTAGAAAAAAAGGTGTCTAAGAGGGGATATGATTACCCTATATAAATATATTCAGGGTCAATATAAGGCTTTGTCAAGTGAACTTTTTGTGCCAAGAGGTTTTCAACTGAGAAGAGGACATCCTTTGAGGTTAGAAGTAAAAAAATACCTCCTTAAAGAAAGAAAGGGGTTAATCTGTGGAATTATCTACCAAAGGAGGTGGTGACAGCGGATTCAATAGATAACTTTAAAAACTGTTTGGATATTTTTTTAAATAAAAAAGGCATTCAGGATTATCCTGGATAATTAGAGTGGGAATATTGATCCAGGGAGGAATCCGATCACCAGTATCGGGGGTAAGGAAGGAATTTTATATTTCCCCTTTTGAGACAATTGACAAAGTTTCACTTGTTTTTTTTTCTGTTTGCCTTCCTCTGGATCAATTATCAACTAATCTGCATATTGCAGATCAGAGGAGATCTAAAAATGTGTATTCTATAGGTCTGGTTACCTACTCACTGAACAGCCCTTTTTACAATTAATTGTAAATAGGAAATATTTATACTGTATTTATACATCCTGATATTGCATTTAAAATACTTTTTTGAAATAATGTAAACTTCCATAAATCAATTAGTAACAACATGTTCAAAACTTATATACAAGTTTTTTGTATTTCAAAGTGAAATTTCAGTTGCTCTCGAAACTTCTTTGAGTGTACAATTGTCCTTGGGTGTGTCCGTATCAGCGAATTGACACTATTACATCCATATTACTTATCAGTTTCGGCCAATGACGTAACATACAGCTGTATGATGTATTTCTTCAAGTTAGAATCAAGTTTAAAAATGTTTTCTTTACGCAAGAAAATTGTTTTGTAATGTTTAAAATGTGCTTTTTAAATGCATAACTTTTTTGTTCCATTAATTACAGAAAAAAGGCCAGAAAAAGTGTGCTAAGCCACCACGTAGCGAGTGATCAATGGAAGTCAACATGGAGTAATGTAACTCATGGAAAAAGTAACTTAACAGTATAATCTATTACTTTGTTTCACAATTGATGGCAGATAGTTCTTTAGAGTTACTATCACCCCAATATATATTTTTGTATAAAATTGAAACTAAATATACAATATGATAAAATTTGCCTAAATAAGTGATTACCTGTAATAATGATGCTGGTTTTCATAGTTGTCACTTGAAATGCTTCACGTGTATCCAGTTCCATAGCATAAACTGTATAATGAGTGATGACACCATTTGGCTCCAAAGGAGGATCCCAGAATATCATAATAGATGTTGAGCTAATGTTCTCATAGTTTATATTTTCCACTGAGCTGGGAACTTAAAAAAAAAAAGCAGAAAATAATGCTTAAAATATAAATGATAAAACATGATTATTATTAACAAACATCTTTTGAAGCAATTTGATATTACCAAAAGGTTACCTTGTTCACTCGTCCTTACAACAATGTCTGTGGCTGGTCCTTCTCCAACAATAGTAAATGCAGATACACTAATTGTGTAGTCAGTGAAAGGTGAGAGTTTCTCAACAGTATATGACAGATCTTCAGCCATAATATCAATGTCATACTGTATGTTCTCAGCAGCTGCAAGAAACATAATTAGTCTTACTAATTAGAAAGATCTTAACGTGTCTCACACATAAGAAAGTTGGATGCAGTTTTAATAAATTAAGGAGCACATTTTATGACCGTGCAATGTGGCAATTATTTTAAGTAGGCACATGCTGTCTTTTGGGCTGTATTGTTTGGTTTTTGGAGTCACAATTTGTAAATACATGGTCTCAAAAAACAAGCTTTTATTAGATATGTGTGAAAATAAAACGACACGTTAACTTTGAAATTCAAGGCAATATTTTGAAACACATCTGCATTTTGTATTCAGTTGTGTTGCATGAAAATATATTTAAATATGAAAAAAAATGTTAAATTTTTTTTTTTGTTATTCATGCATTGGTTGTGTCAAAAAAAAGAAGAAGTGCTATCTGGTATTAACAGCAACTTCTACAACATGGCTGCTCCACAAAGATAAGGGGGGCAGGGACGAAGCTAAAAAGTAAACAAATGGAATGAAGGGCTATAAAGCAGAATTAATATGGAACATATTTTGGGGTAATGGAATGAGAAGGAATGTACAACGAAGTAATTAATGGCCTGAGAAGGAAGTGCATTAAAATCAGTATGAAGTGATGGACTAATGATGTAAGCTCTGGGCAACAGAACAGAATGAAGGTCCAAAAAACTGAAGAAGTTAATGATAAAGTGAAGGTCTACACAGTAACTGAGGATGCTAGATTAATTAGGGCAATAACTAAGGAACTTCATGGAATGAAGAGCAATAACTGAGAAGGTTGATGTAACGAAGACCAATATCTAAGAAAGTTAAAGTAATTAAGGGCAATTACTAAAGTGCGTAACATAATCAAGGGTAATGACTAAGGACGTTGATGTAATGAAGTACAATAACTAAAGAGTGAACGGAATGAAGGGCAATAACTGATGTGGTTGAAGGAATTAAGGGCAATAAAAGAAGAGTATAATAGAATAAGGGGCAATGGCTAAGGAGATTAATGGAATGATGCATAACAACTGAAGAGGTTAATGAATGAAGGACAGTAAGTCAGGATGTCAATGAAATGAAGGGCATTGATTGAGTAGAATGGCGGCAACAGAACAGGAATGAACTGTGGAGGAAATTTAGTAGTAAGAGAGTAAGACTGAGGAGGGAATGATTTATTGACAAAGGAAGATAATAAAAAAAATAGTGAATACAACGACTGAAGGGAGAATGAACTGACAGTCTAATGGCATTGAGGAAAATGTAATGAGAGTGAAAATAAATAAATGGCATTAAATATTGAGGTTATAATAATGATTGCATAAAATGGTAGATGGCATTTTTTCAAAATGAAATGAGATGGGATAGGGAGTAAATTGTATTTGTATAATTGTATAATAATACATAAATGTAGCACGACTATAAACAAATAAGCTATTGATTCAGCAGAAGGAACTTGGATAAACTTATTATTGGTTATCTTGTTGAAATGATAACTTTGTTACTGTAAGTTTCTTAGTAAAGTTTCCCCATCTGTTCTTGAAGCTTCCTCACGCCTTTGACATTTGTTTTCAATTGAAACCACTTCTCACAACTGTTGGCTCCCACATATTACAACTTATTTTCTAACTTTTTTCATTTATTTTAATTGGATGGCCATTGGAAGATATGTCAACTTTTACACTGAGATGTAACTGCAATTCAATAGATATAATATTGATTGACAAAAAACATTGAAAAATCTGTCAGACTTATTTGGAGGAAACATATATACTCAGTATATATTTGTGTATGTCTTATGTCTGCGTTTGATTATTACATCAGCAGTTAGACCAAATCTTGTTTTAATAAACATTCAACTGTAGCAATATTCTTTGAAAAACCTATCTGCCAACTAATCATTACCTGAATACTCAAAAACAGGTTCTCCACAGAGGAAAGAGTAGGTTTTATTGACTTGAGTGTCTATATCTGTATAAAAAAGCACTGTTATGTCAACACTGTCCTGTGCACCTGTTTACACCACACACATTGGTTTTGTAACAGTTTGACCTATTGGACTCCAGACATGACATTTGAAGAGCCATTAGTCAAAGGTTTTGCTACTGTAGACTTGTCTGTGTTGGAGAAGGTGGTACATTAATCCCCGTCACCACACCTGCTCTGGCAACTGTAATAACTGATTGTCTATGCAGCTTGCCGGGAAGCTATAGGGTGCTACTTTTCTAGATAACTAGGTCAATAGTGTTACAAGCGGGTGGTATCCTCTTGTGTGGCAATGCCATCTGCTACAAAGGGTTCCTAAGCAGACAACAATGAAACATATTGGGAGTAATTGCACAAATATACAAATATATAAGGGAAATCCTAAAAACAACTCATATTACCTGTGCTACCATAAAATGTCACTGAAGGCATAGCCTGAACAGTTGAATATATGTCAGCAGAGCCTTCATAAATACCAGTTATTGCTTCTTTCACATTTCCAGTCAATGGTGACATGGTATTTTCTTTTGCTGTGGTTGGACTGAAATAGTCCATGTTACTTGAGTACTGAAATAAGAAATACAATTAGAAATGGAATCAGTAAAAATTAAAACTTTTTAAAATACATTTAAAATAATGCAAGTAAATATGGCTAACACACACACATTATATATATATATATAT
The DNA here is from genome assembly GCA_027410445.1 of Discoglossus pictus. Lineage (NCBI taxonomy): Eukaryota > Metazoa > Chordata > Amphibia > Anura > Alytidae > Discoglossus > Discoglossus pictus. The sequence goes on along the minus strand of CM050167.1, from coordinate 292,053,854 downwards.
ATATATATATATATATATATATATATATATATATATATATATATATAATGGAAAATTCAAGTATGGACTAACATACAGTGTTCATGTTCCAACATTTAAGTGCAATAACTCTGCTGTAATCATTGCCTACACTGAGAAGCAGTTTTTTTTAAAGATCAATCTTATACCTCCACACCTTGCCGCCTCTGCAGGAACATTGTCTTTTCTCCCACTCAGCTTTATTCTATACCCTGTCACACATAGATTTAAAGGGACTCTGTCACTCCAACATTAAGATTGTTAGGTTATTCTTAAAGAGCATGAAAAACTGGCTACATGTTGGGCTATCAATCGTTTTCTAAAGAGAATAATTCCTGGGAATTGTTATGTTGTTGTTGCAGCATTTATATGCAAACAGGCAGCTTGTGTGTGCTAATTAGCTGATATGATATACTAATTAGGATTATAGTTGGTTTGTTTGTCACTGAAGTGGCCCGAATAAAAAAAAATCAATGTTATCTAGCAGTTGGTCCCCTTTGCCCTTATCAAGCACCCTAAGCCAAACATTAGCACACAGAATCAGCAAAATCAGTTCTCTATATTTCAGAAATGATTTACTGTAGAGAAAACTGCTAGTACAATGCATAAACAGTTTGTAATGCTCTTTAAAATTAATCAACTTCCTGTTTGGATGACAGAGACCCCTTAATTCTATTCTACTCACCCCTTTCTTGTCTGCACCTCAGCTTCCACATAATCCTCCACTCAATCTATCTTTCCACAATCAAGTCCATGATTTACCAGCCTTAACAACATCAACCCTCTTCTTCGCACTCATCTAACCACACATCTAACCACACATCAGTCCAACCAATACAAAATATCTCCACTCTATATTTGTTTATGTTCCTGCACACCTGCATATCCAAGTCTTCAAATTCCTACAGATGTCGATACTACTCTACATGACCTTGTTCCACCAGTTTGTCCTGTTTTTGACTCTATTGGGTATATCTAACAAAAATCATAACATATCTCTACTATCTCTGATTTTTAAGAGACCTATTTATTAAACAGAAATACACACTAACTGTGATAAATAACCCCTACAGAATAGTAATAACCCCAACACCCAATTCAATACACATACCCCTATGTCCTTATGCTCAGAATTCTCCTCATCCCTTGCATCTCCTCACTGCGCCCAATCTCACATCAGCTGCATCTCACTCTCCCTGTATTATATTCCCATTAATCAACAGGAGCCCATTAGAAATAGCACAAGGTATGAGTTGCCAGATCCATGGCCATGGATCTGGCAAGTTAAAGGGACTCTGGTCCATTCCACCATCTCAGCAACTAATACAATGTTACTTTATAATATGCCTTTTTTTTTTTGCAAATGTTCTCCTGGAATCACCTGAATTATAATTATCCTGCTTTTGTGCCTTGTAAAGCGCCTTAGAAAAAAAAACAAAAAAACACTACACTATTGTAAATAATTGTAAATACATACATATATATCTAAATAAATATCATAGGAGGAGTCAAAATATTACAAAAAACAAAGATAAATGAAAACTGAAGTGACACTTTGTAACATAATCCAGTCTAACATACCAATTAGTTTATGTATCAATCAAAATACCTTCAGTTTCTCAGAAATAGGTTTTGTCAGTTTCTCCTCGGGATCACAATAGCTGATAGAAGTAGGTGAAGTAATAGCAAATAATGCTATTACTTCAAATAAAAATATACAGAAGTATAAACTTACAGGTTTTAACAGTAATTTGCAACATAATTGCTTCAGATTTTTACACAGATATCCACTATCCAGTCGCGTGTTCCTGGATTTCAGTAGTATAATTTACAACATTACTGTTGTCATCTGAACAATTGCAGCAATCTATTAATCTATGAAGGTAAGTTTTGGACAGATGCCTAATAAATAGCACCACAAACAGACTGGATATTTTGAAAGTAGTATTATTTTAGATTGTAAATCTGCGAGTTTCTGTCCTAAGTATTTTGTGAATTCACCATGGACATTGGATTCCTAGCTCAAAGACAGGGCCCTCCTTGCTTTGCTAAATGTTAATTTGTATTTATCACTGTCTGAACCTAATGTATGTACAGCACTACGGAATATGTTGGCGCATTATAAATAAACTATAATAATAATAATATCTAAGTTTAGCTAGAAAGTTTATTAAAGGGATCTGTAAGTGAGCTGGGTTTCAAATGTTTCCTAATAAAGCAACTGATTAGTAGAAAAATATGTATAGTATTGAAAAGTTGAATGTACTCACATATTTATATACTAGATACTGATATGTAGATGTGCACACCCCTAGGAAGCTTACATAAAGTGTACCCTGCAGGGTACAGTGTGTGACCTCTTTATGGGCAATTTCAGCTGTGACCCCACCCTTAGAGACAGGCAGAGAGAAAAAAAACAGACAGCAACTGATAGATTGTGATATAAATGTTTCAGTCTTTACTTCCTCCTGATTGGCCAAAACTATTTTTCAAATTGTATACCAGTTTAGCCTGGGTTTGGAGGGTGTTAGCCCTAAGTTGCAACTTAAAAGATATTTTGCTAACTTCAAGGTAAGTGTTTAAATGCTTATTTTGGTATTTTTTCATGCAACAAAATGTTTTCAGAACTACTAATTCTCCTCTGATGCACTCATCATCCAGCTCACTTATATATCCTTTTAATCACATTTCAGTAACTGAAAACTTATGAATCATATTTCAATAATTGTAAGTTCATTAATTTGCTAATGAAATAAATAAAAAGATATTTGAGGCAGACACTACTTTCACAGTATCCACAGTTATGGAAGATGTCACATGTATTGATCTGTTTGTTACCAAAGTGATTAAATACAGACATATTTACACATATCCCTGGATTTATAAGGCGTTGAGCAACATTTTTAGGTAACTTCTAGCATAATTCACAAGATGGCCTTAATGGAACTTCTGTTGTGACAAATGTGCGACAAATTGGTACCAAGTCAATGTAGGCAATGTAAGGAACAACAGTGTGTTTGTGTGAACTTTCATAAGAAAAGATCATCAGCTTCAATGTTTTGGAAAGTTGAGGCAAGTGAAAATGCCAATTCACAGATACAACCTGAGTTACTAAAACTTGAATACATTTGAAATTACTGTAAAATACCAGGCAAGTAAGCTGAAGCTGTGTATATTACCACATGCCAGTACATCTATAGTAATAAACATGCTATTCTGCATATTATATGATGGGTAATGTCAGAGGGTACATCAACACTGTGTCACAGAGGATGATATTAGAAAGTGTTGCTGAACACTTAGAAGCATAGAATGCTGGGAAATTGCATACATATTATAAACAGCCACCTTAAATACAGAAGTAAAAACATATAATGCACTATTTTAGTGTGATGTGTGAAAAATAAAAATGTTTCAAACTTTTATAACTGATTTTAGTAGCTGGAAATAGAGTTTTGGTAAGTAACAAGTACCCTCCAGTGTATATATTATTATTATTATTATTGTTTATTTGTAACGCGCCAACGTATTCTGTAGCACTATACAGGGGTTAAGTTCAAGGCAAAAGATAATTTCAATATAAGCATATTGCAAAGGATGGAGGGCGCTGTCTTTGAGCTTAGAATCCAATTGCCCATAGTGCTTTCCCCAAAACGCCATGCAAGATTGAAAACTCAAAAACTTACGATCTAAGTGGAGATTTGCAAATATGTGATATGGGTGAAACAGAATACTTTATACACCCTGCAAAAAATGATCTCGGAAAAATGACTTCCTTATAGATGGAGTTTTTCCAGAAACCTGTGGTATTTCGCTGTTGAAGTCTAAAATAGATAGGCAGTAACAAGTACTGAAAATGATGACAGCTAGTCCAAGGGTTTCTATATTGTTGGAGATCTCAGTCTGCTTGCAAATACTTAAAGACTAAGGGGTTAAAATGAGTGGCTTGCCCAAATGGGAAGGTCTTATCAGTTACACTTTAATTGGAGAGCATGGCAGGAAACACTTGTAGGTGTTGATCTCTACATAGTAGGTGTAAAATAGGGAGGCAGCGATTCTCTTTAATCCTGAAGGCCAGCAAAGAACTGGAGATTAGGTAACGTGTCAAAACACTCACAAAGCAATAAGTGGTAACTAATTGTTCTATGCAAAAAATAAACACAAAATCAAAAAAAAAAAAATCAAAGTACCTTATTTTTTCCTGTGAGAATTGTATTTTCAACAGCCATTCCTGAATCTTTTACAAATGCCTTAACCCTGTATTGGGTAATGATGCCATTTGGCTGCTGTGGTTTCCTCCAGTTCACGGTTATAAAATAGGATTCCACATCTTTCGCATTCAGCTCAAATACTGCACTCGGTGCTTGCAAATAGAAAAAGGAAAAGAAAATTAAAAATGAGACATGCACACTCTGCTAAAAACTACAGTAATGTAAAAAAAAAATACAAATAATTTATATGTTTGTCCAATAAAAAAGCTATCACTGTATACTTTAATGCACTGATTATTCATATATATATATATATATATATATATATATATATATATATATATAATATATATATATATATATATATTACATTTTGGACATCTATCTTTGTTAATATTTTAATATTTGAATAACTATTTAAATGTAAAATGTATAATCAAAAAACAGTAGATTAAGACGACACAATTAATTGAAATGTTATATTACCAGTGAGTGTAATATAAAATGTGATACTCCGTGTGCTTTTTTTTACATCATAAGCTATTATTATTATCCTTTGAAACTTCTAAAACTTCTACAAAAGCATCCTATCACACGTCGCCCACTGATCTGTACAAACAGTAAACAAAAGACATCCCTTCACGACTCTTAAGTAGCACAATTAGAGGCTTTTTTATTTATACTATGACAATATAAAGACCATTGACACTCAATATACAGATAACAAGGAAGTTCGAACATACACTGTACACAGAGAGCTCATGAATAGGTTTGATGTGCAAATCTACATACTAGCTCATGTCTGAGAGAAACAAACCACAAGGCTTGGGCTCACTGATCCTTGGAGAATTAGATTTTTATTCGAAATTCAATTGATTATGTTTTTTTTATCATTACCATTTTTATTATCAAAATCAAAATTTGCCTTTAATATTGTAAATGCAGTGCTTTAATAGTTATTAGGGTCTTGCAAATAAATGACTGGAACCAAAGATTCCAATGACAACTGTGATTATAAATGGGGACGAAAACCCATATTTACAGTATAGACTTTAGACAAACTTGATATTAAGTATTAAATACAAATAAATATACTTTAATTTATTATTTTTATTTGTAATTGTACTTTACAGCTGTGGCCTTGTTTGAGACAGTTGTGTTAGCTGCTTTCTCAACACTCAGTGTATGCTAATGTGATTTCCATGAGTCCTACTGAAAACACTGGCATTAAGGAATTCATCTTTTAGTAGGAGATCAGTAAAAATACATTTTGGCCACTTTCATAAACAATTCTTCAAAAGATCAAATTATAATTATGAGACTATACTGATCCTTCTACATGGGGGATTCTATTCTATAGTATTAGCCTGTCTGTAGATTGAGGGGGAGGGTTATCATGTGAAGCCTTACTCTTCAGTACAGCTATGTTGTCAAGTATGCTATTTAGAGAGCACTCCTGAACAAAACTAAATAGACAACTTATCTGAATCTGAAGCTCCTCCCCTTTCTCCAAGGTATCTTTTTAGGAATTAAATGTTAACAAAATGGCATCATTAACAAAATTGAATATAATAGTTAAAAAGCAAAGGTTGTAATTTGTACTACTTTATTAAGCCAAGTTCTTCAGAACAGAATATAATGATTATAACAGTGGTCTATGTGCTTGCAATGAATCCCTGCAATCTGCTACTGTATTTTAATATAGGCATAATAACTTTAAAATAACATTTTAAACATTTATTACACGTTATTTAGTAGAATTGATTTATCAACATATACAGCCCTATTAAATTCCCTGAACGTGTAAAAGCCCATAACTTAGCCCGCAAGACTTACGGCTATTAAATCAGCCGCGTAAAGCATCCCGCCAACGACTTGCGTGGTAGGGGGGAAAAATCCCTACGGGACGTCGAAATCTGAACTCCATGGCTGCAAATTCTTTGATCTGGCAAGCCCGTAACTGTTACCTTTGTAAATCACTAATAAATTGCCACAAATCCACTGGCGTTCAAACCCGTAACCCGCAAATGGAGCCAAGAAGCCAACAAGTACTAGAGAGGACCCGCAAGTGGGTTAAAGTCCTATCCGTAGCGCTGTAAATGCAAATATACACACACTATTGTACTTATAATTAAAGGGAAAGTGATGCTAGATATTAATATTAATAACAACATTCTGAAGCTCACAAATCTGCTATATAAAATACTTTTATTTCTGCTTAATTTCCATGTTATATCGATCCCAGCAATCAATGTGTTAATACATATAATGGAACTAGAATATCATATTTAATGATTTATTAATAAATGCATTGTTTCTGGTATGCGGGTGCAATCGTAACTCGTAATTGAAACCCGTAAGTGATTGAAATCTAATCTCCATTTTTCAGTGACGTAATAATGACGGTCTCTTTTGCCATTGGCTCCGTCTAAACAGTAACTACGGGTTCGACTGATTGATCATCTTCACGACAGCACATCCAACATGCGCAGAATTGTTTACGGGTTTGCGCCTCTGGCCCGTAACTCGCAGCATATCTGAATTTAATAGCTCTGTAACGCTTCTGAATTTCAAGCCCGCAGCCTTTGAGGGTGTGACGATGCTTAATAGGGCTGACAGTGTTTATATAAACACCTCAATAACATCACACATATCATAACATTAAAGAATCACTAGAGATGCATATATATAGTAAGTGATTTTATAACATTAGACTTCACAATCGGCAAAATGTCTTTAGAAAGTAATACAGAAGGTCCCTGGGTAACAGACGACTTGACTTATGGTGTTCCCTACTTAAGAACGGGCTCCCAAGGCTTTAAGTATGAGTTTGTATTCATGGTCTGTTTGTTTAAATTAAAAGAAAAAGCACAATAGCTACTGAAACGTATTATTACAGTACAGGGGTATTATTATTATTAAAGTATTAAACTGTATTATTATTACCACATATAAGTTATTATAGTATTATTATTATTATTCATCAGGGATCTAAGTTACATACATACCGCCTGTATGTATCTCTCTTGCTATACGTATATATATATATATATATATATATATATATATATATATTGTATTAACCGTTATGTGTAATTATGCTGGTTTGTCACTTGGGACAGGACATTAGATGTAAGTAGCATTTCCACTTTAGTTATACTGAAGGGCTTGCACTAAGTAAAGCAACATTAAAATAACAGCAACGACAACCTTAACTTTGCCTTCATATAGCAGTGTATAAAAGAATCGCTATTTGCCATGTCATTTATGTTAAGAAATAAATCAACTATTTAAATGTAAAGTGCAAAAAGTGATAAAGAAGAGAACATATAAAATAAAGTGAAATTAAAGGCAAAGGGAGGGTTAGTGTATCAAAATAATATAGTTTTAGTTACTGTATTTACATTTTTATATCACATGCTGTTGTGTATCATTCCTGAGACCTCTCTAAAGGTGGCCTATAACACTTTGCCACTGATCTGTAACACCAGGGAACAAAGGACATCCCGTCACATCATCTAAGAAGCAGAACTGGAGGCTTTCATTTATATTGTGTCACTATAAAGGCCATTGACACTCAGATTACAGGTAACAAGTAAACCCAAACACACACTGCACACAGACATGAATAGGTTTGATGTGCAAATCTACATATCAGGCTAACATACGGCTGCATCCAATATAAAAAGCCTGTGAGTTTTCAATCTCCCTATGTGCTTTAGGGAAAGCTCTGGGTACATTTGATTTTAAGCTCATAGACAGGACCCTCCATTCTCTTCTCTTCATTGTGTTGGTTTGACTTCAACTTACACTTGTGTAGCGCTACAGAATATGTTGGAAATAATAATAAAAAAACAAACTACAAGGCCTGTGCTGTTTTAGCATTAGAGGCTTTCAGAAAATATTTCCTAAAGGAAGATTAAATTATTGTTATTCGAGTCTACAAACATAGGGCCCTATTATATTGCCAATTCATAAATTTAAACACACCTAAAATCACTCTTAATATTGCAACATATTCTACTAGCTACTCGCAATCCAATTACAAGTTCCCCTCCCACAATCACTACGGGCTAGCAAAAGACGTAAAAACACGCCTTAGAACTCCATTGGTTTCAGCGCAGCTCGAACATTAGGAGATCTAAATAATTAAAGTTACACAAAATCGATATTCTATTAGACCCGTAGCTCTAGCTCGCAAATAAAGTCTGACGCGCAACTGAAAAAAGTATCACGTTTCTGTCAAAATATTACTTGTACTAAATAGGACGCGCAAGGGCTTTTTCAAACATCTATTATACACACACAGGAAGGCAGGGAAATACATAAGAATTAATTGCAGAACAGTCACAAACCCACAAATATGCAATTACAAATATTATTTTTAAATGCTATTTCTGAGTAATATCAATCCCGGGACTCAAAGGGTTAATAGCACATGGACGAGTACAGATGATCTAATGCATTTTACATTGTGATGTCCAGTGAATGGACATGTAACTAATGAGATAGTACTGAAACTGATGGTTTAAAAGGATTGCCAATTTTTATTGATGCAACTAATACAGCCCCATTAAATTTGAGCCGAGTATCGGCAACGTGAGACCCGTAACGGCTGCGGGCTTGAAATCTGGCCGAGTTACGGTGCTATTAAATTAGAAGGGCCTGCAAGTTATGAGCTTGATAAGCAAACCCGTTACTCAATCGTCGAACGTTGGATTTGCGACCCTGCGCAGGATCAATTAGTCAAACTCGTAGTTACGGGTTCAGATGGAGCCAATGGAAAAAGAGATCGTCAGCGTTACGTCACGGATTTCAAAGTCCTACGGCTACAATTAAGAGGTTAGATTTTAAAGTCCTACGGGCTACAATTACGAGCTACAATCTGACCCACATTCCATTTATAATGCAATATTAATAAAGCCGTAAATATGCTATTCTGTCACATGCGAGTTACAGTATATGTATTAACACATTGATTGCCGGGATCGATATAACACAACAATTATGCATGAAATAAAGTATTTTTCGGGGCCGATTTGCGAGCTTGAGAATGTTGTGCTATTAATTCTAGGACCTACCATCAGTTTCCATTTTAATAATAGTACAGTAGTGTGTTTTTATGTCTATTTACAGTGCTACAGATTGAATTTTACTCCCCTGGCGAGTCCTCTCTATCACTCGTTGGGATTTGGGCTCCATTTGCGTGTTACGGGGTTGAACGCTAGTGAAATTATAGCAATTTCATAGCATGATTGGAATTGTAGCAGTTACGGGCTTGAGAGAACAAAGGATTTGCGGCAGCGAAGTTCCACGTTCCACGTCCTGTAGGCTTTTTTCAGCCATCTGCGGGTTGGTTTAAGAGGCTAATTTAATAGCAGTAAGTCTTGCAGGCTACGTTTGGGGCTACGGATTTACATATAGCCCGAATTTAATAGGGCTGATAGTTTCTCTGCATTCAAGGTTGCCTCCCATCTATGGATGCAGATTAGCAGAGACAGACGGATACAAGCCCTGAGTATAAATGCATTTTAAAGAAAATCTTTGAAACATCTTTTTTTATATGTAAACATACCAGGCTTTAGCTGTTCGAACCATGAAAGCCTTTTATGTTTCTTGACTTGCTTTGGATAGATAATTATTGTTATCCAAGTCTATAAACTATGCATTTCACATTATTAAATCAGTTTTTGTATACCATATTGTAAATACTAACCTGCTTTATGGTTCAGTTGGTTGCCTTGCATATTATTTTGTTTTATGATACATTGTTTTGTATGTGCTGTTAGTTGTGTATGTTTTTATTTTATGAATGGTGAGGATGATGATGCATGATGGAGGTTGATTACAATGTCCTTTTACTTTTATATTTATGTTAACTTTAGCCCTAAGGTAATCATAGATCTAACTGTACTGTTTAAACTGAAGAAAGTCAAGGAAATCAATTACTGGATGCATTCTTCAGTAGAAATGTGTGTTGTCAATGAGTCACAAAAATGTAATGGTATATGCTGCCACCATGTGGATAAAGTGAGAATAGCAACGCTCCAAATAAAACTCATTGAATCATATGCTGATCAGACAGGTAGCTGTACAAAAAGGCTCTCTTGATACTGTGGGAACTTTTCTTGCATACACTACATATCCATCCCAATCAGATCCCCTACAAACTAGGGTACACACACCAGAGCTGTTTTTACATGTCCCTAAAGCCCTACAGTCTTGTAAGGACTACTATGGCATCTAAATGTAACCCCCATCCACATGGGCTCTAAATAGAGACCCATGGTAATAGATTTAAGTGAGGATTGGGTTTAGCGGGGAAGGGAATATTAGGGGTTCCCTTCTGTGCGTGGGCGGAAGGAATCCCCAGGGTTCCCCATTCGATGCACTTTAGATGGAGGAATCCTGGAGATCCCTGAGGTCATAGGGGGTAGGAATACTGGGGGGATCCATGAGATCCCCAAGAATGTTTGATGTTTACTGTGTTGGAGGCATTGTTAACCCCTTCATTGTGCCGGATAAGATATCAAGCCTTATATCTGATGCTTGAATCATTTTCAGAGGCATTTCTGGATTCCACTAGTAATATAATACACCTATGTATTTACTTTATTTTACGTGCTTAAAAGCTGTTTGTTTGTGCAAAAAATCATGCACATTGTACCAGCTTGGTTTTGACCTCTATAGCTCATGCAGCTCATGAAGACAGGACTCTGAAGTGCAGTGTTCCAAACTAGTGCAGTTTCTCACGCTAACCAATCAATGACCATCTCTTAGCAGTATGTTGAAGAATGTTGCTAAGAGATGATCACTGATTGGTTAGCGTGAGACACTGCACTAGTTTGGAATAAATCACTAGGCACAGTCTACAACCTTTTTTCTTTAATAAAAACTATTTCTGATCAATGAATAATGGATGAATAATGCAATCTACTAACATTTGCAATCCAAGAAATAATAAATTGCAAATTCTTTCACCAAACATCAATAAGAAATATAGCTTGAACGCACCTATACACAGTAACAAGAAAAGCTATTTGTAGAAATCACATATATAGTTGTGATCATACGAGCCGTTGCTAACGCTTGCGGGCTCGCATAGCGAGCCCGCGGCCCTCGCGAAGCAACTTCGACCTTCGCAAAATTTACGTTGTAACGCAAACAAAATACGAGACACGTTACGACCCATTACGACCTCACAAAAATCGGCCGCAACACGCGCACATGAAAACATGAAAAATACAACAAATACACACAACAAATACATAAAAAGCTTACTTACAGCAAGAGGGAGCATCCAGGACCTCAAAAACTAAACTTACATCTCAATTTAAGTCAAATTATAACGAGTGTAGACACTACAAAATCCTCTAAGCGAGAGAAAAAATGGCCGCCGAAAAAAATGAAAACGAGGCTACAGCAGTCTAAAGACGCAAAACACCACCAAACACCTACGTATTTGCTGAAAAACATTTACGAGATTAAAAAACAAGGACGAAACCCGCGCAACCCCAAAATCATTACAAACACAATAAATACAAACAAGAAACACATAAAAAGGTTACTCACAGCAAGGGGGGGCACCGAGGACCTCTGCAAGTGAAGTTACACCTCTATTTAAGCACAAATTTTGTAGTTTAGAGACCCGAAAATCACCTAAGCGAGAGAAAAAATGGCCGCCGAACAAAACGAAAACGAGGCTACAGGACCCTAAACACCACCAAACAGCTACGGATATTCTGAAAAAGTTGCACAACGCTTCATCAACCACATTATATACACCAAACACCCTTAGCTCACTTATAATTTCATTGCCGTCATTTTTTGACGGGCAATTCGCTAGTATATTATATTTATTAAAAATATTTAGGATCCAGAAGCTTTAGAACTTTTCATTTTCAAGAAGTTCTCCTATATAAAGACTTCAAGCTTTTTGTATCCTCTGAAATTATAGAATTATGGAGTGAAAATCACTAATATAGTTTCCGTTGTGGGTAACGCTGGCTAGCGTATGCATACTACGGAAACTATATTTAGCAATGTTAGCCGTGCATTAAAAGCTGGGGGGTGAGGGGAGGAGGGCACAGTGGAGGGAGGGAGGAGGGGAAAGAAACACAGGGGAGAAAGGGGGGAAAGAAACACAGGGGAGGGATGGAGGAGAGGGGAAGAGACACAGGGGAGGAATGGAGGAGGAGGAAGAGACACAGTCTCGGATTGGAGGAGGGGGGAAGAGACACGGGAGGAATGGAGGAGGGGGGAAGAGACACAGGGGAGAAATGGAGGAGGAGGAAGAGACACAGTCTCGGATTGGAGGAGGGGGGGAAGAGACACGGGAGGAATGGAGGAGGGGGGAAGAGACACAGTCTAGGATTGGAGGAGGGGGAAAGAGACACAGTCTAGGATTGGAGGAGGGGGAAAGAGACACAGTCTAGGATTGGAGGAGGGGGAAAGAGACACAGTCTAGGATTGGAGGAGGGGGAAAGAGACACAGGGTAGGAATGGAGGAGGGGGGAAAGAGACACAGGAGAGGGAGGAGGGAAAATAGACACAGGGAAGGAAGGAAGGAGGAAAGAGACACAGGGGAGGGAGGAGGGGGATAGAGACACAGGGAAAGGGTGGAAGAGACAAAGGAGAGGGGGAAAGAGACACAGGGGAGGGAGAGGGGGGAAGAGACACAGGGGAGGGAGAGGGGGGAAGAGACACAGGGAATTTATGATGGACAAACAACTAGTAAGTAATATTTTCCAATATATATTATACTAGCGACTTGCCCGCCAAAAATGACGGGGCAATAAAATTGTAAGGCAGGTAATGCTGTTTGCAACACTAAGTAAGTGTTTTGGTCGTGCGGGTACCTTGGGCGCTTATTGCGAGCCTCTCTGTGTATTTTTTATCAGAGCCACTTTTGCTCTCATTGTAAGGTCCACACAGATCTCCTTTTGGCACACATTGCAAGCCAGTCCCCTGGTGTAGTTTGTGCCCTCTAAGCACCGTTGGCGCTCCTTGTGAGGCGCGCAGTGAAGGCCTTTGCCGTTTATGGAAATCTTGTGGTGTGTTTTTTTTTTTGTTTCTGTATATGTATTTTTTAATGATAATTAATTAATTATTGAAATTATAAATGAATATACTTTTTGTAATTAATCTATGCAGCAAGCAATGTGCTGAAGAGCTAACAATCTGTTTTGATGTTCCTGCAGCATACAATGTAGATTTGCAAAGCGTGACAACGACTCGCAGTTTGACAACTATTATATGTGATTAGGCACATTATACCACATGATAACAAAATGAGAAAAGACATGATATTGGATAAATACAATATGACTAGATATTGTATGTAAGTTTGTATATTAATTTTCATAGAACCAACAAGGTACACAGTAATTATAAGATGGTATAAATGCATTTTGCATAAAGACAACCAGAGAGTTACTGTTGCAGTTTAAAACAAACAAAACAAATATGAAGACCTAATAGATAGCGAGTAATGGTGTAACTAAATTTGGATAAAGCATACTAATGCAGTACATTGTTTTTTTAAGAATATTTTATGCAGCTTTCAAAAAATAACTATTATTTCAAAATGTTGCTGTGTATATTTCAGTATTACACGTTCCACAGCCCAGCAGCAAATGATAAAAAAGAAAAAAGGCATTTACCTTCTGGTGGAGTGAAAACAGATATGTTGGATCTCGGCCCAACACCTGCACTTGTTTCCCCGCTGATGTATGCATCATAGGCAGTAAAAGGCGTGAGGTTAGTAAAAGTAAACTTGAGATCTTTTGTGCTATTATCCAGAATACGACCTGATGGGAAAACATAAGTATATATTAATTTGTAGATTCATAGGAAAATAAAAACTTATATCATTACAAAAAATCAATGGCAAAGAGAGTTAAATATCCTCAATGTTTATGTTTTTTAAAGGAGCTATTATACAAACGGATAAGTAATCCTCCACAGAAAAACACATAGGGGGATTTACATCTATTGTCTCACCTGAGATGACAAGGGCTAAAATGATGTGAGAAGGACTGTTTTTCCCATAGGAAATAGGGCATAGTAAATGAAGAAATGACGCAAGATTATTGTTATCCTTTATTTGTAATGCGTCAACATATTCCATAGGATAGGGTTAAGTACAAAGCAAGGACAAGTTTAACACATTGCAAAAGAATAAAAAGCCCTTTCTTTGAGCTTAAAATCAAATGTACATAATGCTTTCCATAAAGCAGCTTAAAAAACTGAAAACTGGCAAACTTACAATCGAAAAAAGAATGAGATGCACTTGACATGCTTATAAAGTACCTTATGGGAAGGAGGGATATGTAATGTTATAACTTCTCTTATCTCCACGTAACCCTTCTTAACTCTTCTTATTCCCACTTATTTCCATTTTGGAAATATACCCCAATATCTTACTATTACAACCGATTTATGTGTTGGTACAGTACTAACATAGAACCAAGAGAAAAACAAAGAACAAATCAAACACTTTTTCAGAATATTACAGCAATTCTGCAAATAATAATAATAGTAACTCCAAAATGTTTTGGTTAAATCTTACATCTTTTATGTCAAAATACTTTCAAAATTAGCTTTTCAAAATGCCTTGAATCTTACCAAGTGGACCATAGAGTTCAACTCTGTAGCTAAATTTTCCTGTAATGATGGTTGGTGCATCCCACGTAACAGAGAAAGATCTTGTAGTAATGTTGCCCTTAACAAGGTTCTGTGGAGGATCTTCAGGAACTACAGCAAAAGAAATATTACTGTTTTAAAACATTGTTGTGAATATATATATATATATATAATTATATAAAACAATACATGTATATGGTATATAATTATATAGCATACACAAGCAAAATAAATGTATCTAGAAAAATATATTTTTAAGCATTTTTAAAATGTGTAATATGTAGTTTCTTCTGAATATATACCCATTATTAAGCCAATACCAATACCAATACCCTATATTGGGGGACTGTGAAACTGAAAGCTGTGATGTTTATATTTTATTGAAAACTGTCCTTCAGTGAAGCACTTCACAGCCCATGTGAAGCTTAGTTAATCTATGTATAAATGGTTGCCTTTGTATACATTTGAAATCTATTGTTGTAAGCACTTTTATTCTAGCGAACATTTAAATCTGGTTAGTCTGCATCATAGGTTAGTTCATCCATACCCTTTATTCATGTTGTGGCATTTCCCTGTACCTTTCCAGGTCTAAAATATTCTTTTTTTTTTTTAAGTGAAATATAGTCCAATTTCCAAATGAGAGCATACTAGGGATTTATATAAAGGCAGAATTATATTTGCTTATCTTGCTTCTATACCCTTCTTAATACATGTAATATTTGACTTGTCTTTGCAGACGCCGCTTGGCATTGAGAAAGTTTAATTAGGTGGTTGTCCACAAGTACTCCCAAATCCATTTTCTCTGATACCCCTAGATTTGTTCCATTTAGATTATAAATTGCATGTTTATTTATCCTTCTGAAATGCATAATTTACATTTATTTTGATTCAATCTCATCTGTAATTTAGCTGCCCATTCTCGTAATTTATGTAAGTCTGTTTGCAATTAAAGTACACCATTTTCTGATTTAATAGACTTGCAACAAATATGGAGGCTTTTGTTTCTAGTTCTACAGGTAGAACCAGATCTAATGATGGGCCAAAGTTGAAATAATGCCCTGCTGCGTATGTGTCAGGAGGGGAAAGGAAAGTCAGCTGCTGCAAAGAACAATAAAAGCAAAGGAATCTGGAACGTTAGAACTATGAACCTAAGCAAGCAAACTAGATGTGGTCAAACATGATATGACAAGATTAAACATTGTTATCATTGAAACTGGAATAGGACATTTCATAACAGACAATCACAAAATCAAGACAAGAATCCCGCAGAAGAAATGGAGTATCCCTCATAATCAACCAAAGGGTGGTCAAAGCAGTGCTCGGTCAAAACCCAATAAATGACAGAATCATTTTGATCTAAGTCTATGTTCCAAACATGGAAGCTGAAGAGGCTGAAGTTGCCATTTCTACATCTCCTAGATATAAACCAAGAAAATATGTTCCTCTCATAGGATATTTGAATGCTAAAGAATGGAACCAAAGACACCTGGAATAACTGGCCAATTTGGGCTTGGAATAAAAAAATGAAACATGTAAGAGATTAGTAGAGTTCTGTCAAGACAATTCTCTGGTCTAGTAAACACCCTCTACCAACAACCTCAGAGACAACTTTACACATGGATATCACCAGATGTTCATGGATATAGAAATCAGATTGACTATATACTTTGCAGTCAAAGATGGAGGAGCTCTATACAGTCAGCAAAAACAAGACCTAGAGCTTAATGCAGATCATATCATGATCTTCTTATTGTAAAGTGCAGAATTAAACTGAGGAAAAGAGGGGAAATCATCAGATCAAACAGATATGAAATAAATAATAATCTCAGTTCATATGCAGTGAAGGTAAATAATAGATTTAAGGGTATACACATGGAAGATATAATGCCTGGAGAACTTTGGATAGAAGTTTGTGACATTGTCAATAAAACAGCAACAACTATGGTATTCCCAGTAGTAACATACAGATGTGAGAGCTGGACCATAAAGAAGGCTGAGCACCCTAGCAATGACACCTTTGAATTGTGGTGCTGAAAAAAAACAGCTTAGAGTTCCTTGGACTGCAAGAAGATCCAATTCACACTGAAGGAAATCAAGCCAAATTGTTCAGTGGAAGGTATGATCATAAGGCTAAAGCTCAAATACTTTGGCCATATCACAAGAAGACAGGATTCTATTGAGAAGATGCCATGATGCTGGAACAAATTGGAGGCACACAAACAAGGGGTGGCAGAGATGGGTATATGAGGTAATTGTGGCAGCGGCTGACATATGTGCCTGGCGTGCTGAGGTCTAAAGTTACGGCGGGTCAGACACAATAGAACGACTAAACAACAACAACAACAATTACAAAAGTCAGTTCCCTCAGTACCCTTGGATGTATTTCATCAGGACATAGTACTTTAATAACATTTATTTTGTCCAGCCTCTTTTGGATTTCTTCCTGTGCCAACCAATTTTTTTGTGAAAGTAGTGCAGCCCCATTTTTTGTAGTGTCCTAACCACTGGTACCTCCCTTGTGTATACAGAAGAAAATTATTTATTTAACACATTTGCCTTTTTACTGGTCATTATTTATCAGTCTTGTTTTAGCCAATCTAACCGCCTTTTTGCAAGGCTGGTTATATGCCCTTTATGCATGTAAACTTGCTGCTGTCCCTCTTTCTTCTATTATTTAAATGCCTGCATTTTACTCCGTATCATAATCTTTAAATCATTGTTAATCCACATTAGATGTGATTTACTTATTTTATTTTCCCTTCCATGTGGCATGTGAGGATATATATGTATACTTAGTAGAGTTTTAAAAGTTGTCCATTTATGCTCTGTATTTTTACCCGGCAGTTCTTTGATCCAGTCTATACGTTGCATGGCTGGCCTTAGACCATTTAAATTTGCCCTTTTAAAATTAAGAGTTTTTGTTCGCCACTTATAACTTTGTTTGTGAAAATCAACATCAAATGCGACTGTATTATGATCACTATTCCCCAAGGGTCCCTTTGCTTAAACATTTGATAATATATCAATATTATTCCTGTTGACTACAACTGATGATGATTTCCGAGTGTACTCAAAAACCTGTTCTGATTAGCTGAATTGCTGGTCTCATTCATCCAGTCAATTTCCTGGTAGTTAAAATCTCCAATTATTAGAACTGGACCAGGCTTAGCATTTGCAATCTGTAATACTTTCAATTTCTCACTCTCTGTCTTAAATTTGTGGATTTGTTCCTCCACTATTTATTTCTACGTACAAGGCTTCAACAATATCTTCTCTGACTATAGGTTTTAACATACAGACAAATCCCCTCCTCCACTACCATTGCCCTATCTTTCCTAAATAGTTTATAAACATTCAAATGAACTGTCTTGTCATGAGAATCATCCCATCATGTTTCAGTAATGCCTATTTAATCATATTTCTCATTTACTCTTAATAATTCTAGCTCTCCTATTTTCTAGGCAAGCTTCTTGCATTAGCAAGCATACCCTTTAGGTTCCTATGTCTATGAAGGGTCGTACTTGAGTTGTTTACCATTAATTCATTGCTTTACTATACTAACCCTTCTCCTTCTCCTCCATTAATATTTCACACATCTCTTACCATGTCTACACTTTCTATACCAATATGTCTATGTACTCCCTCCCCCAGCCTTTTTACCATTCCCTGCCCAGCTCTTCATTAAGGTGCAATCCATCACTGGTATAAGGATTGTACCCAACAGAGAAGTCAGTCCAATGCTCTCAAATCCCCAAATCCTAATTTCTGCACCACTTTTTCAGCCACACATTAGTCTCCCTAAGCTCCTTCTGTCTTCCTGGGCTAGAATGTGGAAATGGTTGAACCTCAGAAAATAGTAACTTTGTGGATCCTTGCCCTAAGCTTGTTTCATAAATCTATAAAATCATCTTTAGGGCACTTCATCTTCCACTAAGTTTGTCATTGGAACCCATATGTACCAAGACAGTTGGGTCATTTATAGCAACACCCAATAATTTTTCTACCCGACCCACAATATGCCAAACCCGAACACCTGAGAGACAGCAAACCTTTCTAATTATAGATTGCCCTACCAACACAACTTGTCTATGCCTAATCTACCCTCCATCTCCAGTAGAACTATTCTCCTGTTAGAAGGAACAGCTCCTGTTAGAGGGAACAACTCTATCTGGAATTGCCATTCTTATGTGGACATCCCCAACATTTTCACTTAATGTGGCAAATATGTTGGTGCCCTGCCCTGCCTCCATCTCCTGACCTCTGCTTCCACATATACCAGTAAATAAATGTATATATATGTATAAATAAATATTAAAAAAATAATTTGTAATTTGTATTAATTTTTTTTTTATAATTTTATTTACTGTATATATAAAATATGCAGTTCTTGTAGGTTTGAAACATAGGATGCTGAATACCAGCATTGTGGGTAGTTAATAGCAAGATTTGTGTTTAGTAAATTCATAGAACACATAACATGCCAATAACTTATCCTAACACACCCCGTTAACAATCATTGCTATTACCTTGGAAAAAGCCTTTAGTAAATCACAAAATGACCTGATATGCTGGATCAAAAATTTAAAAATTGCTGTAGGCCATGAAGCCCACATGTGCACCCATGCTCCTTTAGTAAACTCCCCCCAATGGTTGTATAATTTGGTGAATTGTCAGGAAATAATTATACATCCAAACTACAGGTATCATGAATATTCTTGAGCACCAAATTTACACATTTTCCTTTGCTGTCCTTTTAAAGAAATTATCAACTAAAATTACATAGAGGTCAATCTATACAGTATACAGTTACATGTCTATTTCATATCAATGTACACGTCCTTACTTTGTTACATACAGTAGTTACACAGTAATTGTAATTGAGGTTGAAAAAATACTTTTAGTCCATCAAGTTCAACCTTTATAGATCTCCTCTGATCTGCAATATGCAGATTAGTTCTTAATTGATCCAGAGAAAGGCAAACAGAAAAGAAAAAAACAAGTGAAACTTAGCAAGTTGTCTCAAAAGAGGGGGAAAAAAATCCTTCCTGACCCCAGAAACTGGAGATCGGGCTCCTCCATTGATCAATACTCCCTTTCTAATTATCCAAGATATCCAAAAATGCCCTTTTTATTTAAAAATATATCCAACGCCTTTTTAAAGTTATCTATCAAATCCGCTGTCACCATCTCCTTTGGTAGATAATTCCACAGATTAGCACCCTTACTGTGAAGAACCCTTTTCTTTCTTTAAGGTGAAATCTTTTTACTTCTAATCTCAAAGGGTGTCCTCTTGTCAGTTGAAAACCTCTTGGCACAAAAAGTTCACTTGACAAAGCCTTGTATTGACCCTGGATGTATTTATATAAGGTAATCATATCTCCTCTTAGAGAAAATACTTTATTATACAGTAAAATTGGTACTTTTGATGTGTATCTAAAAAGGATGTACCAAATAAATTCAGTTCATAATAGTTAGAAAGTCACATGAACAAAGTCCAGTATCATCATTCCTTTTTTTTAATATCATCACAATGAGAGCAGAGTTTAAAAACACAGCACATAAAAAAGCTAATATCATTGATAAAAACTTTAAAATTTATATTTTCTACTCTTATGTAGGATCAAAACTATAACAATTTTCAAAAGTGATGAGTAATACCATTTATTTGTTTTCTCTTTTATACAGTCTGCTGATCTATGTACATGACTTTGCACTGATACTCTATAGGACATATTTATCATGCATTCTTGGTCTTTCTCACACAGACTTGAAGACATCTGAAGTACCAGATGGTGTTCTGTTGAACATCATTGCCAAGGAAGCAGGATCCAGAATCATTCAAGGTCACTAATACCTTTACATTAGACTAACACACAATTAATTATATTTTATTTTCTCCATTATTGGCTTTGTCTATAGTTTGTACATCTGTTTGTAATTGAACACTAGATTTTATCAAATTTAAATGCATCTTTTTTTGTTTGACTTGGCATAGCAAGTGTGTCTACTGTACTATATGATAAATCATATTTCTGGCGTTTGGATATTTTTTCCTATTAAAGATAAAGCCACACTTTTCATTTTGTATTGATAAAATCATCCACATTTTGATGTTTATGTTTAGTATCAGACCATTCTCAGTACGCAGATACTGGCTATTCAGTTTCAGTTGACTTGGATTTTCATTGGCTCTCATTCCTTAATTCTTAATAAATCTTACTTAGAGGACCCTGTTATTCAGTGGCCAATATGTAATGTATAGCTTGTATGGAGATAAAATAATTTAATTTAAATTTAAAAGTAGTAATTGTAACCATCCTCTTTATCTAGAAATACATTCAAGTGCAGAGGGAGCATTGGTACATATTAAGAAGTATAATGTTAGGAATGTGTCATGGGTTTAAACAGATACTCTCACCATCTTGTTCTTTTCTTAATGGATAACCACTGTAGCTTAGGAAAGAATGTCTTGCTTGTGAAGTATGTAACAAACTAACAAAATTAGCGGCTATGTAGGTCATAAGCATAAAAGCTTTTTTGGAGAAAGTGAGAAATTTAGCAGAAACATTTGATTGCTCCTGGGAGCTTCCATATTGGAGCTTTGTCTAATGGTATGTAGCCTGAAGGGGGGTATTTGAGTTGCACATCAAGTTAATCCTATTGTTAAATGTCCACTGAGGTCATATTTTTAAAAGATACTATTTTGAAGAAATACACCAGAAAATTAGTAAAACGTTTTTAGAATGAGAAATAAAATACAGCCTCTAATGTACAGGGTCGAGTCACATTATGATAAACGCCTACTTTTGATGTCTACAGCGCGTGGCTAATGAAATAGGGCAAGTGTCGTGAGCTGGCTTGGTGGGTATATAAGGTGACATGTAGGCAATCTGCAACATATCAACCATCGCTGTCATGGGCTAAATGTGCAATTTATCTGACTTTGAAAAAGGGGATGATAAATGGCTTTCGAGTGGAAGTATTTCTCAAACAGCACAGTTTGTGAACTGTTTGCATGTTGCTGTGGTTAACGTGTTTAGTGACTGGAAAAATTGAACCATTGCGAAAAAACAGCATTGAAACTGGGGAGCACCATGTGCCATTGATGTCAGAGGTGAACATCAGCAGCAAAGGTGTGTAAGGGCCAACTTAGATGCTACAGTTGAGCAACTCCCCGTCCAAACAAACCAGTGGGCTTCCAGACGTGTGTCTAAAATGACATTATAATGAACCCTGCTGCGTAAGGAGCCTCAAAGCTCAGGCGCGAAACCTCTGAGAACAAACACTCTGCAACCGTTGTTGGAAGAACACAAGCTGGTGGCTGCAGCGTTATGGTCTGGGGAATGTTTCCACTAATACATCTGGAAGGCATTCTTAACCGATTGGGTTATCTATTCATCCTTGCAGATAAAGTACACCCATACATGTTTACTGTCTTCCCTGGAGTGCATGAGATCTTCCAGCAGGACAATGCAACATGTCATATGCCCAGTACGGGACTAGTACTTCCCTAGGCTTAAACTTCCACTCCATTGATCGCCATGTTGGACGTAAGGATCCTCAACCATGCACTCTTCAGCAGCTGTTGGATGCACTGCAGTCTGCATGGCTCCAGTTACCCTTGCCAACCTTCCAGCCTCTTATCCAGCCTTCCAGACTCATTATCACGCCATCTTGCTGCTGTCAATGCTGCATACGGTGGTTTATCACGATATTACCTGGTGGTCATAATAATGTGACTGGACCATGTATTAACTTTGATATGCAATTATGCTGCTGTGGGATCTACAATTTTTGTTTCTTTTGATCAACTTTCTATTTTGTGAAGATAATTTTATTGCACAGGAAGTAAATGTCTGAACACTGAGAATGTGGCATCTACAATTACCAGAGCTTGCAGAAGAAGTAATCTTATCTAAAGTTTAGATATTCAAAAAATTGCATGTCTCAATTCAGTTTTCATGAACATCTGCAAAAGTATTGTGTTACTTAAAGATCTTGTCCTGCTCAGCAGATAAGTCATATCAAGAAAAAAACAACATTAGCCTTTATTAAGGCATAAAATAAAAATAATTTTATAATGTACATATAAATAATTACACACTAAAGACTGATGATGTTTTATAAAAATCATTTTTCTCAATAGCAACAAAAATTATTAAAAATATTCTATAAATATGACATATCTGTGGTTATTAAAGTAGACAAATTCCTGCCCTCTTTACATTTAAGTCAATAATGCTGAAAACCACATTGAGATATCCCACCTACACAAATGCCAAAGAAGAACGAGAGAGCTTCTGGAGTTTCTATAAAATATGCTGGTTCCTACCTTGAGCAAATACTTTGTTATCCTGGGTTATCTTGCCAGCTTGGATGTTATCATTTGTATTGCAGCCTGAACACTGAGGTTTGTCAGAGTTATTGGAATGCAATGTTGCTGTCCACTGCATTCACTTCTACAGATCCTTACACTATGGCTAATGTAAGAAGAATGTGTATGTTTATAAAGCTGCCATACTAATTTATACAAGATGCTATATTGTGCACTAGAAGCACACATATTGGTTCCAAAGAAAATATGATGATATAAAAGAGCAGGAAAACATACGTTGAATTTGCAATCTTTTAAAACACAGTGGTGGTGGCAGTGGGGGGAGATATACTAAGTATTTAAGGGGCTGAGATGAGTTGGAAATGGCTAAATTTTTCCTCATAGGAAATAGTGGAGTAAATACAGGGGATGCATATCCGAGCCACTTAAGATGCTTTGCCCCCTCTCCCTTCCCTGTGATTTTCCCCCTTATCTCCCTCCTCTGTGTCTCTTTCCCCCCTCTCTCACCCGTGTCTCTTTCCCCCCTCTCACCCCTGTGTCCCCCCCCCCCCACTCCCTCCCCTGTGTCTCTTTCTACACTCTTCCCCCTCTCCCTCCCCTATGTCTTTCTCTTCCCTCTCCCTGCTCTGTGCTGTACGGGTCTGAAACCATTTGCAGGCTCGGGAAATTGATAAATTTGCCAAGCCCCAAATGGTCTTCCAAATTGCGGCCTTGAAATAAAATTACGTCTTTACGGAAGCCATTTTTTTTTATCGCTTAGCCATTTTCAGACCTCCAAAAAACGCAGATTGAAGTACAAATTTGCTTGCAACCTCACTTACAGGCTCCCTGCCTCTCCCCCTGTGCTGTGTGTGAGGTTGTCCGTTAATTTTTTAATCAACTGGTGTCTTTTGAGAGCCTCCGAACGGCTTCCGGGCTTGAAAAAAATGGGATCATTTTTTCAAAGTCTTGCCTTTTTCAAAGTTGCGCTCATTTTGATGCTTTTTCTAAGTCTTGTGTGCCTCACAATGAGAACATGTTAAAAAAATAAAGTGCATAAAAGTAAATAGATACAAAGGTATATTATATTCCTAGTAAGATCCAAGACCATCCATGTTCTTTTAATTATTGCAACAGTGAGTCTAAAAGGCAATATGTCTCCCGCTCAGTTTTTATCTGTGCCGTGCTGCCTAAGATAACACATAAGACCCAGGAGGCCATTTGGGTGATTTCTGTTATCATTATGATTTAAAAAGGAGCCAAACAACTATGAACTTGTACTAGAGAGAGCAGGAGGTTGGATCATAGATGCTACTTTACTTTTTAGACATAAATTCTCCAGTAAATTGTTCACACAGTCTACATTTACCTATATTATGAATCTTTATAACACATTTCATAGGTCTTAACTGATCCCTATACAAACAACCCTATACCCCAAAACCGCCTGACCTTAACACATAGCCCAATCCCCCAACATATATACCTCGCCCATACCCAACCCCTAATACAAAGAACAAACATACCCCTATTACATACTACATGCTACATATGCATCACACATACCTCTTACTACATACCCATCCCATTGCCTTTGCACCCAACACTGAGAAAGCGTGAGGAGAGCGGGGGAGGCATGCAAGGGTTTACAAGTGTCCTTTAATTAATAATCTTCCCATTAGTCATAATTAAAGCACTGGCAGTTTTAGATGCCAAACGTCCATTGTCCAGAGTGATGCATCCTATATATTCGGTGACCAGCCACTTTAGTAAGTAAATAAGTGGAAACTAAAATGGTGGCTTCCACTGCATTATAATTGCGTACACACACAAAAAAAATTAAAGGCTGTATTATTTTTTTTTACATTCTAAGATTTAAATTAAAGGTATATTTTAAGAATATGGACACAAGAACCCTTTAAGATCTATCCCTCTTTGCCTGCGCATTTCTTCTGCAGCACTGACACCTGCAGTTACAGGTGCCATCCGCCAGACGGCGCTGTCCGTTTACGGGCACTGTCAAGTTCCAGGGAAGGCAAAGAACTATTCTCCCCTCCGATGTGGCGCAATTTGAACGGCACTGAGTCGACAGCGAGGCCATCGCTATGTTCAGAGCGGGCACTCAGCCCCCCCAGGGCCTCGGGCGCACCTCTCATAGCTTAAGGCCTCTTCTGTCAGCGCGCCTTATATGTTATTTTCAGCAGTATCCGAAAATCGGCAGCACCATCAGTCGGCCGGCGGCAGAACTGCAGCTGTCAGATTTTGTGATCGTGAAGAGGGAAAGGACCCAACATGTCAATTGGTCAGATAAAATCCTCAGGAAAGATATAAAGCTACCTTTGCTTGATCTCTCATAGTTCAGTCTGAAGGACTGAGTAACGGATTAGCACACTTGAGTTCAAGCTGAGATATCCTTGAATCCTGTCCTGTTTGAAGTGTCTGAAGCTGAGAAACAGTGACACTTTTTAAAAACTCCTCTAATTTTAATAGTCCACTGTTGGCTCTGGAATGGTAACTATATTGGCTTAACATAAATATTTATAGCCTAATAATGTATTTGGTAAATGGTTTAAAAACACTTTATCTAAGACCAGTGACTGTTCCTGAGACATAGATAGCTTTTATACACATGGATGCATATGATCCTTCTTCTTTGGCAAGTCAAGACAAGATCGAAGAATGTCATTTAGACAATTAATGTAATGAGATTATGCAGCTGTGACTAAATAGCTTATTAAACATGTTCCCATAAAACATAAATGTCAAAGTTGCCCTTTTGTTTTAAAAACATCTAGAAATGTTGCTAAAATTTATGATATTATTTACTATGTTTTTGCATCTACATAATGAGCAATTAACTACAAAAAAAACATAATGACACAATTCTAAATTTGATAATAAGCAAAAACTTAAAAAAAAAAAAAATGTCTTTATTTTCACTGTTATGTGAAATTATTATTTACTGCAGGAATCCATTTTTTACTAGGCTGTTTCTTGCAGCTCTAACCCATCAGGGTGTGTAAACTTCCTCTATGCATATGAAATCTTCACCCATCCTCAGAAAGTAGATCACTGGAATCTCCAATGGTTAGATTCACCAGCAGAATAATTGCATATTAAAGTAATAAACTTGAGGCTATATTATTTTTTACATTATAAAACATGTTGCCTTTTTTTTTAAATATAGTTCTTCAAAAGAGCGCGTTTTAAATGTAGGAACCACTGTAATGTATTTTAATGTACAGCTCGTGTGTTTAGTTGACACAGACTATTAAAAAACAGTATAAAAAAACAGTGCCTTATCAGTAGGCGTGATCAGCTCTGCATGGAGCTGGACTATGATGTCATTGGCTCTGTCCCTTCTGCCCACCTCCTTGTAGCTGCCCCATTAGGCCTACCCAGTGACATCCTGTTATCATGGCCTCAACCCCTTCACTGCGCATGCTCAGCCTGAACTAGAATGGTCTGACCTTTTTTGGTCCATGCTTCAGGTAGAGATGGACAATAACTGAAGGTACAGGTAGTTGGAGTGAAGTAGTACTGCAGAGAAAACTGACAATTTCGAAAGTAAGAAAAATATATTAGCTTTTACGGACCTTTCCTGTTTTAGACCACCAGCAGTGGCGTGCAGCAGCCACTAAGCGGTGCAACGGTGCTGCGCCAAGTATTTCTTTAATTTGTTATGTTAGGGATAGATTTAGGGGTTAGACTTAGGGTTTATGGTTCAGGGTTAGGGTAGTGGCAGATGATAACCATTACGTAGTAAAGCAGTGGAGTGCTGTGTGTGCCACTATTTTATATGTAAAGCTTATCGCCCTGCCATTACCCATAACCCTGAACCCTAACCCCTAAAATCTATATCCTAACCCTAACCTAAAAAGCCTAAGTCTACCACATTATTCTTAACAGCAAAATGAAGAAAGTCTCAGAACTGCAACCACCTAGTGACAGTTGACAACCCCACAGCTGGACAGGGATGTAACAGGAAAAGATGGCATTATACATTGCTTTTTCTGAAAACACAAACATACATTTATGTGTAAACAGCATAGGTCATTTCCCTGTTATGCTGCGGCAGCACAAGGCTTGCCGCAGTGGGCGTGAGCGCTGCCGATATTTTGGTCGCTATATCATAGAGTCTAGGCTTAGGTAAACTGTTAGTGTTGGGGGTTAGGGTTAGGTTCATAGGGTTAGGGCTAACATTACTAAGCTTTAGAACTTCTCTCACAAATTGGCAGCAGTGCAAAATATCGGCAGCACCATCTAGCGGTTGGAGGCGACACTGCAGCGGCGGACCTATCCCGACAACACAACAGGATAGACCCAACAGCTATTCAGTTACAAAAAAAGAAACATCTATAAATACATATTTTATTGATTGACCGACCTGATTCTGGTGTCCTGACGATGGTGCTATCAATGTATCCAGGCTCAATGGTAACAGCTGATACTTCAAACAGGTAAGTTGTGTACGGCCTCAGCTGACCCACAATAAAGGTGATTGGCTCACTCCAGATGGAGCTGAATGACCTAGATGATGTAATCCGTGATATAAATGACTGAGTGGTTGTGTATTGTCCACGAGTTGATGAAGGGCTTGATGTACTCCATAAGAAAGACTCACTTTTATCCTAAAAGATAAATGTAACAGTTAGCCTACAATACCCATCATACCTGGATTGTGACTATAAACGGTAGGTACTTTGATTAAAAATAAGAAGATGGACTCATATTCATTAATAAATATAAGAAAAAATTGCACAAAATCAAAATTATTTGTGCTTTATTTATAAAGTAGAAAAATTGCACAACTGACTCAAACATTAACCCCTCCCACCCAATACATGGTATGAGTGCCAGTACTATGTGAATTTATACGGGAGATCCTGGTAAGCTTCTAATTCTCTAAATATGAAGCAATGTGGTGTGGAGGAGAAATAAAAATAAATGCGAAAGCACCCCCCCCCCCCCATATATTTTTCTAGGGAGAATGCTTGCCAATACTTGGTACAAGAAGGCTTTGCCAAGTCTCCAAACCACCTGCAACCACTGATTTAGTGATTTGGGATGTTTGAGTTAGTAGTTATGACTTTAGCCTCCTTTTTTAAGATAGCAAGTTTAGTTATTTTTAATATGATATTTTATTTGCTAATTCTGTAGCGCTAGGAGTACATTAAACAAAGCAGGGTGGATATGACGAGAATGTACATTGCACGTACACATTGCTACAGAAGATGAGACACTGATCTTGTGAGAGCTTCCAATCTAAGAACAATATAGTGTTGATCCCGGCTAACTTTTGTCATATGCAAACCCACAAATTTGCCTGGCGTTTCACACAAATTCGCAGTACGACAACTATATATGTGATAAATAGTCGTTTGCCCGTCATTTGACGTGTCTCCCCCACATATCTGCCTCCCCCTCTGTATCTTCCCCCTTCCCCTGTGTCTCCCCTCCCCTGTGTCTCTCCTCCCCTCTTCCAACTCTGTGCCTCTGCCCCCTCTCCCTGCCCTGTGTCTCTCCCCCCCTCTCCATGCCCTGTGTCTCTTCCTACCTCTGTGTCTCTTCCTACCCCTCTTCCTCCCATGCATCTCTTTCACCCGTCCATCCCGTGTCTTTTCCCCCCTCCCCTCTTCATCCTCCGTGCCTCTTCCCCCTCTCCCTCCCCTGTGTCTCTTCCCCCCTATCACCCTCCCATGTGTCTCGTCCCCCCTGGGCCTCACCCACCCCTAGGCCATTTGGGTGATTTCTGTTATCATTATGATTTAAAAAGGAGCCAAACAACTATGTGATAATAAATGGCTTCATATGATCACTATTCTTCAATAAAATAATTTTTTTGCATGATCAGTCATATTTTCAAAATAAAGGCCAAAATATCACAATTTCTGCCATTGTATGCAAACTTTTGAGCACAACTGTATCTAAAACAGAATGGCACGGTTACAGACTACAACCTTATTATCAATTTTCAGTTTCTGGTGGGAGTGCCTCAATAGTTATACAAACAATAAGTAAAAATGCTAACATCTCATTTAATTCTTTAACGTTTTTGCAAATGCAGATTGCACAACAATGACCAGGTTTATTTCTTCTCAGCAATGATTGTTTCCATGCAAACAAAAAAAAACAAAAAAAAAACCATTTGAAGTATCCAGAACTTTGTCTTTCAAATGCCAGACAAAAAAGTTGTATGTCCCTTTAAAATAATTAAAATAATACACCAAAGTACACACTTACATTGCATTCAGGTAATGCTCCATTCAACAGATCTTCTACTTTTACTGTGGTGTCATTTACTATTACTCCACTTCTTGCATGTTTCACACTTATTTTGAAACTAGTTATTTTTCCATTTGGTTGTCGTGGTAAGAACCATGTGAGGTTTACGGCTGAAGAATTTAATGCCTCAACAGTCAGATTCACAACTTTCCCTGGAGCTGCAAACAAACACAACAGGTCAGTAATAAAATTAATTTGCATGATATGTTTAAAAAAAATGATGCTGCAATGTCTATTTTCTTTACTCTGCCATATTGTACCTATTACCCTGCTGGATCACATTAAAACCCTTTAGATCAGTGGTAGTCAACCTGGTCCCTACTGCCCACTAGTGGGCGATTCAAGCTTTTATGGTGGATGGCAAGGTAATCGCTAGGTAGCGGCGCTGACGAATGATGTCACACAGTGGAGACCCGCAGCACCACGCTTGGCTGGTTGGAGAGCTGATGAGAGAGAGCCCTGGGAATAGTGGATGATTCAACATTCCCACAGATTAACTAAAGTTTTACAGGTGCCGAGAAATGGATCACTGAAGGTCTATTTCCTAAAGGGAGATCACAGCACTTTGTAGCCCTTGTGATGTTTAGTGAATCTACTCAATTAAGACAGATATTGCAGCAAAACACTTTACCAGAAGTATCAAGAATACAAAATATCATTGCTGAGATGACTTCTCTGCTGAAGTGTTTCCTCACAGAATTGCATCACACAGGATTACTTTAAGGTTACAAATATATATAATAAAGTTGCTAAATGCTAATCTCCTATATCATTTCACTCCTGATTTACAGCAGTAAGACTCAGAAACATAGATAACTATTCATGTGAGCAATATTCCATGTGGCTAAATTTATGACAGACTCCTACCAAAAACAGCACTATATTTAATTTCAAAGATAAACAACTGCTTTAAATATAATATACACAAGCAAAATCCCCTTATCAGACAGGCCATGTTTTCAGCTGTGATCAGCAACTCAATCTATTCATTCAGCAAAATTAATTAGGTCAGATGGTTGCCTGATTTATATTATTATGGACTGTAACTATCTGATATTTCTGATGTGTTCTGTTGTATGTATATTTAAAGCTTTTGCTAGTCTAGACTATTTAAATGTGCACCTCCCCTCAGCTCTTTTATTTTCTCTCTCTTCTGTTGCTTTTCTTATTATATATTGTCACATTCCAGGGTCACATGTTTTTATTACCTCTTTCCAATCTGCTACTACTTTTTTATTTCATTCTTGTAACCCTATATTTTATTTCTCTCAACTCCTCTATGGTTGTCATTCCATTTTTTTCTTTTTTTTTCTTCTCATTCTCCAGTATACCCTCTCTTCAAACAATCTTGTATATCCATTTCCCCATAGTATCCCTCTCAGACTACCTATTGTCATGCTGAATTGTGCCCACTACTGAATGCAGACAGAGCGTTGTCTGGGACTGTGTCCAACCCATCTTATGTGGTTCTACTTAACATCAGCTAAGCAACCTCTCTATTCCATCATAATAAAATGCTTATCAGCTGATCTGGGGCCCCATTCCAATCAGATATGTGGCTGTGCAAAAAGGCACATGCTATGTATCCATTTCAATACCAAATGCTAAAATCCCCAACATTTACTGGTTACCGATACTAGTGCTGTTTCACCACAGCCCTGATGAGTTAAGATTTCCAATCTCCCTTCTCCAGGAGACACTGAGCTGTAAGCTCTATAGTCTCCACAGCAAAGCTGCAGTAAGAAAACACACCCTCCCTCCATCTACATAAACTCCTTCTCATCACAGGAAAGGGGTTAAAATCAAGAAATCAGCAGGAAGTTTAAGACCCCACTGTCACTCAGTCCTACATGCTCAGGGAACCCCCTCAGGATTCTCTCTCCAGCTCGCTCATTCCAATAAAAATAACCATGGAACCTAACCCTTAATCCTGTGCCAAGGTGGTCCGCCATGGGTCACACAAAATTAACTCCCATGCCATTTAACCCCAAGTACCCTCATTGTATGCTAAATTAGCCCTAACTACTATGGGGGTCCTTAAAGATCCGTCAATCTGAGCATTGGTTAAAAGAAAAGTTCCCACACAAAAAGAGCAAGGTGACATTTCAAAATTGATTCTGATTGGCTTAAATATGAGTGACACATATTTCAGCCAATCAGAACACAGCAAAATAATATTAAGGCAACTCCAATGCCATTTAACCCCAAGTACCCTCATTGTATGCTAAATTAGCCCTAACTACTATGGGGGTCCTTAAAGATCCGTCAATCTGAGCATTGGTTAAAAAAAAATTCCCACACAAAAAGAGCAAGGTGACATTTCAAAATTGATTCTGATTGGCTGAAATATGAGTGACATATTTTTCAGCCAATCAGAACACAGCAAAATAATATTAAGGCAAAAGCACAACAAAAGCCATTTGCTTCGAGTGAGCTCCTCATAAGAAGAGCTCTATTAGGTAAAACATTTTTATTTTTATAGAGCGTCAGGTTTTATACGAGGAGGGCCATTTCCCTGGATCAAGTGTTTCCTTGCAGGAACTCCATTGCTAGGTAGTATTTAGATGACATGGCATGGGGTTCCTTATAGGAACTCCTAGCATGGGGTCAATTGTTAGGTGCCATGTAAGTCATTTAATGTAATCTCAGGGGCTTATAGATATGGACATGCTCTTCGTACTAATCACGTCTCACTGTGAATGTTAAATAATTGCCTACATAAGAGATCTGATCAGGTTGGAGGATCTGGAAAAGTGATTTCTAAAACAGCAACACTAGAAGTCAACTAATACTAATTTAGATTTTTATTTATATCAAAGTATTGCATATATCTTTATATAATTATTTAATATTTAGTATAATTGGAGGCTTTGTTAAACACTTTATGAATGTCATAGTTTATGCAAGCTTCTTAAATTAAAACCAAAAGAAAGCTCTTTAGTAAATACTTACTAAAGGTAAAAGTATGTGTATTACTAATGAGATAATAAAAGGGTTTGAAATAAATAGATTTTTTTATCATTTCTAAATGACAAAGTGCCAAAAACACTTGAACTAAATGCACAAATGCACATATAGCCCGAAAACTTTATAAAGCTAATAGATGAGCAAAAGCTAGAAAAAACGAAATTGTGCAAGTTCCATTTAAGAATAATATCTTGCTGACCAAGAAAAAAGGCAGTATGTAAACAAAATGGTCCCATTTCTTTTACAAAACATTATGTCTACGATCTGAAACAATAGCTCCATTCCTATTTTCATTCTGATGGCCTGGACCTTATAAACAAGGAAAGGTAAAGTTACACTGTTCAACATGACATAAATACGTAATGAAGCTGTAGAAAGACCAGGTGCTACAAGGGATAATAATACATATGAACAAGAAATAAATAAACCCTGTTCATTTCTTGAAAAATGTATAAAGAATGTCAGTGGAAGGAATCAGGTATTTAGTGTGTCCCCAGCAGGATAACTATGCGTCAAGTGTTAAATATTTTTGAAGTTTTTTCCTTTATTGTGCGTTTTATCTACTGGTTTACATGTTGATAATGAATGGAGATGAAATAATGCTTTACTATGCCCCTCAAAATACATCTGCCTTCTGGTCTTAATTAATATACAGATGATATAATAATCTTTAATTAATGCAATGATTTACTTAATGACATGATGATCAAATGTTTACTAATAGTTACAAAAACATATATATGCTGTTTCTCTCACTTTGAAGTTATTTATTGAAATACTAAAATATATTAGTTAATAAAACCAAACTACCTTTCTTCAAGTCCACCATGGCAATCTATATGTTATTTCAGTAATATCACAACTGTGAGCCTGGGCTACTCCCACAGGGGTTGAACTTCACATAACCAATACAATGATACTGCATGCAGACACATGACATGTCACTGTCTTGCCCTGCAGCAGCATGAGACACTAGTAGTGTGACGCCCCCACAGGTAGTTGTGTAATTCAGTCACAGTTTGTGAAATAAGGCACCCTACATAAGAGAGAAAAGGATGAAAATGAGAGGTTCCAGAAGGTAAGAATCTGATAAAATAAACTGTCACCTAGTTAAAACATTTATAGAAAAAAACAAAAATAAAATGGCCTAAAGAGCCCCTTTAACTCTGACCAGGCCAGCATGATACTCCTTATTACTTTGGTCTCCAACATGTAGCTAAGGAGCTACTGGCTGCTATTCAATATCTCACTTGTCCTCTCTACCATGTCATTAACTGCATATCAAGAATACTCCCTGAACTCTTAATATTCATCTTCTACTACAGCTCTCACGTCTCAAATATCCCTCCTTGAAGATAATACTATCCTCCCTCTTACCTTTCAGACCTGCAGACTTGGAGTTATATTGAACTCTGACAGATTTTGCCACCTTCTTACACAAGACACAACAAAACTTCTAATCCATTCCCTTACCATGTTCACTCCTTGTTGGTCTCCCCATCATTCCTCGGCCTCCACTCCAAATATATAATGAATTAGTCTTCCTCACTTACCTGGTGTCTACAGCATCTCTGTCTCTTAGTCACACCACTAGCAACATATAACCACCAGACAAAAAACTAAATCCTGACCTATAAAGCCCATAATATTGCACCCTTATTTCTCTGCCATTGTCTCCAAATACTTCCTCAATGACACGTTTTGCTCTGCAAATATCCTGCAAATATCCTGCTTATCATTGTCCCAAGTTCAGGACATTTTTGGGCTATACCTGCTCTGTGGAACAACTTGCCTTGCTTCTTCAAATGTTTACTTTCTTCAAAAAGTCACTACAACTCACCTGTTTAAAGAAGTTTATCACCTGAATACCCTACCAAATTGCTCACACACAACCTGCAGTGGATGCATCTGTTGTGAATGTTTTTCTGTAGACCAAACAGCTAACACCATGTATGTCTTGTGTGTAAAGCACTTTTTCGTTTAAAAATGATTGTAGCAAAGTGACAGCTAGGGAAGTGACAGTTTTTTTTTTTAATACCTGTAGGGAATTAAATAGCAATCCTTTTCCGATTTTTAGATAATTGAAAGCTAGGTTTTATTTTATGTGTTCCCAGTAGATAGTACTAAAAATTAAGTGCTCACTACTGTATTTTTTCCTCTCCTTTACAACAAACAAGCATAAGAGCTTTAACTGCATTTGGCTGTATAAAATCCATGTTTAGTTGCAATTTTTGTCTCCACAGTCAACAAATCCCTTGAGTTCACCGACTTCAACAGTCAATGATGGCAAAAACATGCTGGGGTCAACTGCCCCCTTTACCCTCTCACCGACTCAAGTAAGACTCAAGACTCAAGTAAAGTTAAATTCTTGCCCTACTTTCATCAATATGGCTAGCACCTGCAGAGTCCTCTCACTTCTGTGTACTCTTGGGAGACATCTCATGAGGATGTACATTGTGGTTGTGACCACACTTGGTTCAGCAATATCAGTTATTTAAATAAATAAGTTGTGCAAAGCAACATAATAGATATCTTACCACTTTCTGCAGTTTGGAAAAGAAAAGAGTCGCTATATGATCCAATACCAGCACTGTTCTCTGCAGCTACCTGTAATAAAGAATATAAAAAGGCAAGGATTTAATTTGAAATAATGCATAAGTATGAACTGATTTGATCATTGGGGGTTGATTGAATTGTCATATTTTTTTTAATTCAACTAATTACTTGTATGTACTTTAAAATAAATGTATTTAGGAATTATAAAAGGATGACATCTTACAATCAACATCATTTATATTGCTAATGTGTAGTGTGTAAATATTTGAAAGGTTGAACAATTTTGAATGCAAACTATTGCAACCCTAAACGCAGAGCAGTAGTCACCCTCTTATTTCTCTGCTCTCGTCCTAAGAATATTCCAAAATCACCATTTTTGCTCTGCTAATGGTTTTCTTCTTTCCTCCTCTCTTATCACCTCCTCTCACTCCCACCTTCAGGATTTTTCTTATGCTGCCCATATTCTATGGAACTCCTTGCCTCTCTCCACTAGACTATCTTATTGCCTCAAAGACTTAAAAAACTCACAAAAAACGCATGTTTTTTTTTTTTTTCTCTGTCTCTCTTTTTCTCCATTCCTCTCCCTTTTCTCCAACTCCTCTTTTATTTGTTGAACTGTGGCTTACTATTACTAAAAATATACTTAAAACTCAAATCATCAAAGTTAATAATTGTATCTATGAAGCTGAGAAAAAAAGTAATGAATCATTAGCTACTTGTAATTGATAATTATATTTAATTACCGTTGAATTGTGGCCAATTATTGTTGTAAATTAATTTGAAAATCAAATAAAATTGAAATTTAAAAAACAAACAAACTCTACAGTATTCCCTGCTCTCTTTTCCCAGCTATCCAACTGACCTGAAGTCTTGAAAAGTGTCTATTCCTACAACTCATTTCCTAATCTGTTATTTGCCACAAAATCCACAAAAATAATGAATATACAGTGGGTATAAAACGTCTAGACACCCCTGTTAAAATGTCAGGTTTCTGTGCTGTAAAAAAATGAGACAAAGATAAATAATTTCAGAACTTTTTCCCCCTTTAATGTGACCTATAAACTGTACAACACAATTAAAAAACAAACTGAAATCTTTTAGGTAGAGGGAAGAAAAAATATAAAAATAAAATAATATGGTTAATTAATACTTTGTTGAAGCACCTTTTGATTTTATTACAGCACTCAGTCTTTTTGGGTATGAGTCTATCAGCATGGCACATTTTGACTTGGCAAGATTTGCCCACTCTTCTTTGCAAAAACACTCCAAATCTGTCAGATTGCGAGGGCATCTCCTGTGCACAGCCCTCTTCAGATCACCCCACAGATTTTCAATCAGATTCAGGTCTGGGCTCTGGCTGGGCCATTCCAAAACGTTAATCTTCTTCTGGTGAAGCCATTCCTTTGTTGATTTGGATGTATGCTTTGGGTCGTTGTCATGCTGAAAGATGAAGTTCCTCTTCATGTTCAGCTTTCTAGCAGAAGCCTGAAGGTTTTGTGCCGATATTGACTGGTATTTGGAACTGTTCATAATTCCCTTAACTAAGGCCCCAGTTCCAGCTGAAGAAAAACAGCCCCAAAGCATGATTCTGCCACCACCATGCTTCACTGTGGGTATGGTGTTCTTTTGGTGATGTGCAGTGTTGTTTTTGCACCAAACATATCTTTTGGAATTATGGCCAAAAAGTTCAACCTTGGTTTCATCAGACCATAACACCTTTTCCCACATGCTTTTGGGAGACTTCAGATGTGTTTTTGCAAAATGCAGCCTGGCTTGGATGTTTTTCTTCGTAAGAAAAGGCTTTCGTCTTGCCACTCTACACCATAGTCCAGACATATGAAGAATACGGGAGATTGTTGTCACATGTACCACACAGCCAGTACTTGCCAGATATTCCTGCAGCTCCTTTGCTGTAGGCCTCTTGGTAGCCTCCTAGACCAGTTTTCTTCTCGTCTTTATATCAATTTTGGAGGGAGCTCCAGTTCTTGGTAATGTCACTGTTGTGCCATATTTTCTCCACTTGATGATGACTGTCTTCACTGTGTTCCATGGTATATCTAATGCCTTGGAAATTCTTTTGTACCCTTCTCCTGATTGATATATTGTTAGCAATGAGATCCCTCTGATGCTTTGGAAGCTCTCTGTGGACCATGGCTTTTGCTGTGGGATGCGACTGAACTTTATTTGGGGTTAATCAGAGGCACTTTAAATGATGGAAGGTGTATGCTGACTCATATTTAACACGATTTGGAATGTGATTGCTTAATTCTGAACAAAGCTACATCCCCAGTTATAAGAGGGTGTGCAGACTTATACAAGCACATTATTTTTATTTTTTTCTTCCCTCCACCTAAAAGATTTCAGTTTGTTTTTCAATTGAGTTGTACAGTTTATAGGTCACATTAAAGGTGGAAAAAGTTCTGAAATGATTTATCTTTGTTTTTTACAGCACAGAAACCTGACATTTTAACAGGGGTGTGTAGACTTTTTATAACCACTGTATTTGTTATATGCACATTTTATATTTTATTGAAATATAATAACAAACATATTTGTAAATTTCCGTTGTGTATCTTCCAACAAATGACTAAAATACAATTTAAGTTAATTGGCGCCTGTGCATTACTAAATTCCAACTTCGCACTTAAAGGCATATCCACGTTTCATGGATTAATACATTTCTGCACTCTAAAGGCAAAAAGCAGCCTATATGTATGCAGCACATCTCATAAAACATTTATTTTTTATTAAGTTTTAAAAAATATCTACAAAGACCCCTGATCCCCATCCAATCAGCATGCTGCATTAGGGGATCAATTTAACCCATTATTCACCTGTTGTTTTTCTTCAGCCAATAGGAGAGCACTGATCACTGCTGGGATATGACTACCTAGTGCTGCCTGTCTGTGCTGTGTTGCTGCCATAGCACCTAACATAGTGCCACACTACATATCCCAGGCTGCTTTGCAGCACAAACAGGAACCCCAGAGTTTAAATCAATTGTTTCCGCTAACCTGATTGGCCAAAACAGATTATAAAATTAATGTTAATTTAGCCTGGGTTTGGGGTGTTTTTAAACTGTCAGAAATTACAAGACATTTTGCTAACTTCAAGGTAAGTGTTTAAATGTTTAAGTAAGTATTGTTTCATACACTACTGATTCTCCTCTATCAGATGCACTCATAATCCAGGACACTTAGATATGCCTTTAACAAGGCCCATGAGTAATTGTAATCACAACTGATATGCATCATTAACCTCATTTAAATACATTGAGTGTGAATGTCATGAACGGATGTGCAGAATAGGTGTGTCACAGAGATAATAAACTGTGATTTGTTGCAGTTCATGGCAGCAGTTGTTAATACATTTCACCAAAAACTTATTTTTCTTAAAACAGTTTGTCCAATACCAAGTTTAGCTCTTCAAAGGAGCATCCAATAAATATAGGGCTTCAGGGGTACTTTACAGGGACACAATTATTTTTTCTTTATTGCACCTGAAAAAGGGTATATGATAATGTACCACTAGGTGTTTTCTTTTTTTCAAATGATGCTCTCAAACCCCAAAAAAACCATTTACAACTTTAATTGATCTGGGAACTTATCCCTATCAGTCAATGAGCAGTAATACAACTGTACAACTCATATTTGTAATCTCTAGACATACATATGCTCTGTTCATTTCCTGATGTTTAAATAGGTTTTTATTAATATTTTTCCTACAAAACACAACTTTGGTAATGTCTAAAGCATGCTCTTTTAAATGCACGAAAAAAACATATCATGTTCTATGTCCCTCTAATGATTATATCAAGTTATATCATCTCTTTTCCAGAGTCCACTGATACAAACCAAACCACTTGTGTAAAGGAGCTTTATACATTTATAGCAGCATTAAACTGATACAGTTATATTTGCAGTTAAGATCATTTTTAAGTTCATATTTACAGATATAGACATAAGTATCATCAATATTACTAATGCAAATGATCTAATCTTACCTCATAAAATATTCACATGCCGTGACTGAAACCCCAAGATGTTGCAACAAGACAAAGAGAGGTTACCTCAAGGGACCTCTGAACAGGTTCTCAAAATAACATACAGGTAATGAGAAAGTACTAAATAATATGTTTACAATCTACTTTAAAGAATAAGCAGGAATCCAGAAAGTAGCCTTCTGGGAATAGGAGAGGAGCACATATATTAGTGTAAGTGATATAGTCCTAGTCTAGGGAATGAATGAATGTATTGTTTTACCATGTACTTAAAGGATCACCGTGGTCAAATTTCTTCTATATAGCCTTTTGAATAACATTCTAAAAGTGTTTTTAGAATAAAACAATGCCCAAAATATACATTTTTAACTTTTATATGCAATGTTTGTTTACAACATATTTCTATTTCCTCTATATGTTGATGCTGTCTCCCACTATGGAGGGGAGTGTCCTTATAAAACAATAACATTTCCATTAGCCCTGTTGAAAGCACCAGCCTTTTTAAATGTTACATTCCCACTGTGAAGATAGAAACTTCCTCTTCATTCAAAGTCTCCTCCTACCTCAGGAAGACAGAAATCATAATGGCAAATCCCTTAACCTTAATTGCATAGAAAATTTAATAAATTAGAAGTATTGTTCTTCAATAGACTATATTTTAATAATATGATTACAGTGGAAGACCATATGGAAACATTTTTAACACAATATTCCTTTAATAAACATATTCTCAAAAGTAATCTATTTACCACCAACTTTTACACCTTCATCATTCAATTTCTTAATGTTTTTTTATTATAAGCTTTAAAAATTGCAGGGCATTCAGCCAGCTTGTGGGGCACACCATAGCCCTTCAGACAGGTGGTCTCTGAAATGGGACACAGGGTTGTTGTGGTAGACTTCTGTTTGACGTTGGAATATTTGTATTTGAAGTGTCCAAACTAGAATGTATTGAGTAGCTTTTTGTGCAGCATAGACATTTTTTAAAGATTATAATAAAGTTCCTGTTTTTATAAGTTGATTCTACTTAATGCATAGTGTTAGGCACTGGAACAAACAGTACGGCTATACCTATTGTATTATATCAACTTCTTAATGTTACAACCAATTACATATACCATCTTCGTACCTCTTAAACAACAATATTTTAAATGTCTCTCTCCACAAGTATATATGTGGTACATTTACATAAAATAATATATTGGCAACATTTTGGACAATGCCATCTTAATAAGAATGTAGTATATATAACATGTGATTCAGAAGTCTATTTTCTATAAATAAAATGTCAAAAAATAACTATATCTTCAAATTATTTGCATTAGTAGAATTATCTATAAAAATAATATCTGTAGCTCATATTGCAATCAATTTGAATATGCGTGTTCAGCAACTTCAGGAAATGCAGCTATATCTCTCCAGAAATGTAAATGCCCTCTCTCACACACACAACTTCCACTTATGTATCATGGATTCCCCCAGGGCCCAGCAGACACGTCAAATTATACATTTTTGCTAATTAAAATTTATTTTTACTACTTTAATATGCTTTTTTATTGTGTAGTGGTCCTTTAAAGTTGTAAAGGAGGATAAAAAAGGAAAGAAAAACCTTCTAGGAAACCAAAATTAACCCTATTAAGTGAGAAAACATACATTGGGTTTAAATAAACTTGAACTCATAAATTTGGCTTTGGGTGTTTTTGTATAAATGTTTATATGCATTCTATTGACTTAAAAATGTATTAGTGCCAATAAGTAATATTTGCAGAATATGTAGCAATATTAAGAGTGATTTTAAGTGTGTATAAATTTACGAATTGGGCAATTGAATTGGGCCCCTTGTCAGGGAATTGATCATTGAACATTACATTTATGAATTGGGCAATAAAATAGGGCCCTATGTTTCTTACGAATAAAAAAGGAAGTTTAAGAGGCAACAACAGTTACAAAGTGGGACAAAGTGGAGCGATAGAGAAGGACTAATGGAAAATTAAATCTTGCAAATGTATGCCAAATTAGTTGTTGCTATAGATTAATGTCAAGGACAAAAAAAGGATGACATCCAAGTGTTGTGCTTTTTATACTGTGTGTGATGTCATCATTGACTATGATGTAGGTGATAGTCTAGCCAGGTTTGGGGCAAATGCGAGGTTCCTATAGTACTACTATAAAGAGACTGAAAGGTCAGGAGAGTCTTGCTGTGGAAACCATACACATATATATATGTTACTGTGAGCAAGTGTGAACATTTATTGGAATATCCAGAATCATTCATGGGAGGATTGGGATGTTAAGGATTATAGAGAGTGCTGGTGAGTGTGGCACAAGCAAACGGCACACATTTAACTTATGTAAATGACTCCAGATAGCTAGCTATATCAGTTACATCTACGTATTTGATTTATACCTTTCATTTAACATTTTAGATTAAATTCTACATAGCGGATGTATCATATTTCCATACAAAAATTATGAAAATACCTATTAAAAAAAATTAATGAAAGGTTTTGCAATATTTGCAGGTATGTTTTTCTCAGCTGTACAACTAGTTGAATTTGATATATATATATATATATATATATATATATATATATATATATATATATACACAGTTACATAAATTGCCTCAGTTGTAAATAAAACTTTAAAATGATAGGTACAGGAGGCATACACTCACTTAAAGTATCCTATGGAGATATGTATCAGTAAAAAGGGGCCTTGGTTCAGGTATAAAATGCTGGAAAGATTATTTGATTGTTCTACAATTTGAATATCTCTGGAAGGATATACATTTTTTATTTTAACTCAGAGATCTAACAGTACACAAAAATTATAATTAATGTCAGAGACACACTTTAGTAAAAGACCTATGTCTTTTTCTACTTTTTAACACCATTGGTGAGGTGATACATCTCTAATTCCTACTGTATTACTAAATTGTGAAGTGATCTTCCAAATGAAAAAATAAAGCTCTATAGCATATAATTGAATAGTGCTGTGCAATTTTAATTATCATTTTTTTTATCTGGTGAGCAATTTCTATTATAGAACTAAACCCTTAGGGATCACTTTAGAAAGGAGATTTTATTGAGGTAAATTGTCCGAAACTCAGCTCTTTGGGATGTTGATGGTAAATATATTAGTAATGTTTAACGTATTTGCATATACTGGTCTGTGGTTGTGATACTAACAACATAGAACTTTATTTTACTTTATTAAATGCCCTTTCAAATTTTGACTTCCAAACTCAGGATCACTGACAAGGATTTATTTTCCCTCTGTATATGATTACATATTCACATAGTTTCATATATTTGCTTATACAGTGCCTTGCAAAAGTATTCGCACCCCTTGAATTTTTACCTATTTTGTTACATCACAGCCTCAAGTTCAATGTCTGAAGTTTATGTGATCAGAACACAATAGTCTAAGTTGGTGACATGAAATGAGAAAAATATATACATAAAACTATTTTTTAGAAATAGAAAACAGAAAATTGGCTTGTGCGTATGTATTCACCCCCTTTGTTATGAAGCCCATAAAAAGCTCTGGTGCAAACAATTACCTTCAGAAGTCACATCATTAGTGAAATGATGTCCACCTGTGTGCAATCTAAGTGTCACATGATCTGTCATTACATATACACACCTTTTTTGAAAGGCCCCAGAGGCTGCAACACCTAAGCAAGAGGCACCACTAACCAAACACTGCCATGAAGACCAAGGAACTCTCCAAACAAGTAAGGGACAATGTTGTTGAGAAGTACAAGTCAGGGTTAGGTTATAAAAAAATATCCAAATATTTGATGATCCCCAGGAGCACCATCAAATCTATCATAACCAAATGGAAAGAACATATCACAACAGCAAACCTGCCAAGAGACGGCCGCCCACCAAAACTCACGGACTGGGCAAGGAGGGCATTAATCAGAGAGGTAGCACAGAGACCTAAGGTAACCCTGGAGGAGCTGCAGAGTTCCACAGCAGAGACTGGAGTATCTGTACATAGGACGACAATAAGCCGTACGCTCCATAGAGTTGGGCTTTATGGCAGAGTGGCCAGAAGAAAGCCATTA
The DNA here is from genome assembly GCA_027410445.1 of Discoglossus pictus. Lineage (NCBI taxonomy): Eukaryota > Metazoa > Chordata > Amphibia > Anura > Alytidae > Discoglossus > Discoglossus pictus. Next base: position 292,010,784 of record CM050167.1, on the reverse strand, counting down.
CTTTCAGCAAAAAACAAAATGGCATGTTATGGGTTTGCGAAAAGGCATGTGGGAGACTCCCAAAATGTATAGAGGAAGGTGCTCTGGTCTGATGAGACTAAAATTGAAATTTTCGACCATCAAAGGAAACGCTATGTCTGGCGCAAACCCAACACATCACATCACCTAAAGAACACCATCCCCACAGTGAAACATGGTGGTGGCAGCATCATGCTGTGGGGGTGTTTTTCAGCAGCCAGGACTGGGAAACTGGTCAGAGTTGAGGGAAAGATGGATGGTGCTAAATACAAGGATAATCTTGAGCAAAACCTGTACCACTCTGTGCGTGATTTGAGGCTAGGACGGAGGTTCACCTTCCAGCAAGACAATGACCTCAAACACACTGCTAAAGCAACACTTGGGTGGTTTAAGGGGAAACATGTAAATGTGTTGGAATGACCTAGTCAAAGCCCAGACCTCAATTCAATAGAAAACATTGTGGTCAGACTTAAAGATTCCTGTTCACAAGAGCAAAACATCCAACTAGAAAGAGCTGGTGCAGTGTTGCAAGGAGGAATGGGCAAAATCTTAGTAGTAAGATGTGGCAAGCTCATAGAGACTTATCCAAAGTGACTTGGAGCTGTGATTGAAGCAAAAGGTGACTCTACAAAGTATTGACTTTAGGTGGTGAATAGTTATGCACATTGACTTTTTCTGTTATTTTGTCTTATTTGTTGTTTGCTTCACAATTTAAAAAAAAACATTTTTAAAGTTGTAAATTAAATGATGCAAATGCTAAAACAATCCATGTTAATTTCAGGTTGTGAGGCAACAAAACAGGAAAAAAAATGTTGTGCTGGTGTCTACTGACTAATAATTTATAATACATATATATATATATAAAAATCTACTACACAAGCTAGAAACTGGCCCCACACTTATGAGAGGCAGTAACCTTGGAACATTGCTGTCTGTGGGTAGGTTTTCCTGGCTTGTACCTAATCCTGGTCTTTGCTTAATGCTGTGTAATACATCAGACATATGCTTAAAAAGAGCCATGTTTGAAATGGTATTTGGATAAAAGAGCAAGGGCTTTGTGGGCATATTTGCATGTCCTGCTCAGAATTCTGAGAAATACAGTTATTACACTGCATTCTGGGAACCTGGGCAGGAAACAAGTTTTTTTAACTTGTTTTAGATGTTCAAATGTGAACACAAATGTGTATTTATTTACTACTAGCATCTTACCCGTAAAAAATGCCGCCAATAAAATGTGAATCCTGCCTTTACTTTCCTGGCCTCGCGATGAGCGCCTTCGGGGCTTCTGACTACTTCCTCCCTTGTGCTTCATTTCCCCCCTCCTCTCCCTCCCTTGTGTCTCCCCCCCCCTGCCTGTGTTTTTACCCCCTCTCCCCTCTGTGACTTTCCCCCCTGTCCCGCCCGTGTCACTTTCCCCACCTCTCCCTCCCCTGTGTCTCTTGCCCCCCTCTCCCTCCCCTGTGTCTCTTTTCCCCCCGTGTCTCTTTCCCCCATGTCTCTTCCCCCTCCCTCATGTCTGTTCCCCCCCATTTCCCTCCCCTGTGTCTCTTCCCCCCTCCTCTCACTCCCCTGTGTCTCTCCCCCTCCTCTGTGTCTCTCCCCCCTCTGTGTCTCTACCCCCTCTCATTCCACTGTGTCTCTCCCCCCTCATCTCAGTCCCCTGTGTCTCCCCCCTCTCACTCCCCTGTCTCTTTCCCCCCTCCTCTGTGTCTCTCTCCCTCTCATTCCCCTGTGTCTCTCTCCCCTCCTCTGTGTCTCTTCCCCCCTCCCCTGTGTGTCTACCCCCACCCTCTCCCACCCCTGTGTCTCCCCCCTCCCTGTGTCTCTTCCATCCTCATCTCCCTTCCCTGGATCTCTCCCCCCTCACTCCTTTGTGTCTCCCCCCCTCCTCTCACTCCCTTGTTTCTCTCCCCCCCTCCTCTCACTCCACTGTGTCCCTCCCCCTCCTCTCACTCCTTTGTGTCTCTCCTCCCCCCTCCTCACTCCCCTGTGTCTCTCCCCCCTCTTCTGTGTCTCTCCCCCTGTCGTGCCCCTGTGTCTCTCCCCCCTCCTCTGTGTCTACCCCCCCTCCTCTCCCACCCCTGTGTGTCTCCCCCTACACTGTGTCTCTTCCCCCCTACTCTTCCTGCCCTGTGTCTCTCCCCACTCCTCTCCCTGCCCTGTGTGTCTTCCCCCTCCTTCCCTGTGTGTCTCACCTCCTCCTCCTGTGTCTCCGACGCGCAATGCGCCTGCGCGGACCGCCACCACGCAATTTGCCTGCCCCGGCCACCGCCACTCAATGCGCATGCGCAGCCCGTTACGCAATGCACAGTTGCCAAACTACGATTTGTTGCAAGCGTGACGATGATTCGCAGTTTGACAACTATTATATGTGATATATATAAATATATATATATATATATATAGAGTATCACAGTATATTATGTATATTATTTTGTATTGGACAAATACCTTAGAGGTTGAATCTCTCGAAAGCTTGTCACTTACTAAATTAATATATACATTGTCTCACAAAAGTGAGTACACCCCTCATATTTTTGTAAATATTTTATTATATCTTTTCATGTGACAACACTGAAGAAATGACACTCTGCTACAATGTAAAGTAGTAAGTGTACAGCCTGTATAACAGTGTAAATTTGCTGTCCCCTCAAAATAACTCAACACACAGCCATTAATGTCTAAACCATTGGCAACAAAGGTGAGTACACCCCTAAGTGGAAATGTCCAAATTGGGCCCAAAGTGTCAATATACTCACTTTTGTTGCCAACAGTTTAGACATTAATGGCTGTGTGTTGAGTTATTTTGAGGGGACACCAAATTTACTACTTTACATTGTAGCAGAGTGTCATTTCTTCAGTGTTGCCACATGAAAATATATAACACAGTATATATATATATATATATATATATATATATATATATATATATATATAGTATATAAATAGTGAATTTGTGTTCACATTTGAATGTCTAAAACAAAAATTCTGAGAAATACAGTTATTACACTGCATTCTGGGAAGCTGAGCAGGGACATGCAAATGTGCCCACAAATGCTTTGTTCTTCAAACCATAACCATTTTAAACATGGCTTCCTTTAAACTTATGCCTGCTGCATTACACAGCTTTTATGCAAAGCCAAGGTTGGATTATACACAAGCTGGGAATCCTACCCACAGACAGCAGTTTCAAGGTTACTTCCTTTCATCAGCGTGGAGTGGGATCCCAGCTTGTGTTGTGGACCTTATGAGTAGGTAGGTCACCACAACAGTTATTTAATATATGGTGGGCAAAAGAGCGATAGAAGCCCTCCACTGTACAGAAGTACAGTAAATAAATTGTACATCTGTGTTCACATTTGAATGTCTAAAACAAGTTAAAAAACCTGCTTCCAGCTCAGAATTCTGAGAAAAACTGTTATTACACTGCATTCTGGGAAGCCGAGCAGGGACATGCAAATGTGCCCACAAATGCCTCACTCTTCAATCCATAACCATTTTAAACATGGCTTCCTTTAAGCTTAATGCCCGCTTATATATATATAAACTTGCCCCATCATTGGAAAGGAAGAACACACTACGAGTTGGCACTCTTATCTGTTTATGTATGTGAGGTGTACTGAAACAAATGGCTTTGTTAAATAATCCAGATACACAAGGTGAATATCATGTAAGCATCTTAAAATTGCCTTGATAGACATGTTCACTCAAAAGAAGATTACCAAGCATTTTACAAAAACAGTTGTATAGTTACTAATTTACATCAATAATTATAATTTCACAAGCTTTATATAAGCCCTGCTTACATATTGCTAAAATAAAAATGAAATTAAAAATGCTGTACTAGAGTTGTTAACAGGAAGAATATCTCAATGGAAACATGTCTGGCTACAAACACACATTGGACCTTTCTGATAATCTGAGGAATATACATAAATAGAGGCATTCAATAAGTCTATATTCCTTACCAATATCTATTACTTAATCCCAGTAACTCACTGACCCATTACCAGAGCTCTGATGAGGCTGTGGTCATGAATAATGCAAAGTACATTAAAAAACAAAGTAGTCCTGGCAAGGGTATATAAATGATTATATGGACCCCTTCAGGAAAAACTTAAGATAACATAATCAGTAGTTTTTGACCAAGTCTTTATGTATTCTATAGGTGACACACTACATCTGAAAACAAATGGTCACTGCACTCTATTCAAATATTAAATTGTCATGTGCTAAACAGTAATAAAAATAAGCATTTGTTGAGAACCACAATTACTCAAATCAACTTAGCTTGATTTATAGCAGTCATGTACGAGAATATTAAGCTTTATAAGGAGCAATTACCTTTATTTCATATGTTGTTCCAGGGTTTAGACTTGTCAGCAGAACTTCTAAGCTGTCTGGTTTTGTTCCTTCTTGAGTATAGGTTGACTGCATCCACGGACACACTTCCCTGTAAGTAACAGTGTAGGCTACAATCTTTCCATTTGGATTTCGTGGAATACTCCAGGAAAGGAGAATTCCTGCAGAGCCAACTCTTTCGCCAGCTAGAGATCCAGGAGGTCCTGGAACTAAAATGAAATATATATATATATTTACATGTACTGTCACAGGACTATATGAACATTTTCATAGATCATTCTTTATATTAACCAAAATGAAATTGCCAGCAGGAGCTTTTTAAGTTTTGAAGACAAATGGGCTGTTAACATCAGCCTTTTCTCCCTCGTGCAGTGTTACAAAAGATGATTAAATACTTTAAGAAGCACGAGAAACATTCTTTAACAAGAATGTAAAACATGCAGTGTTCTAAAACTATGCAGAAGAGCTTCAGTTTGGTGCCAGTTTGTTTCTGGTAATTATAATGTAGGGGAAAATATTGTAATGCTAAAAACAAATGTCAAATGATATAATAGCCTGTCAACGACAATAAGTTAACAATTTAAAGTGACCAATATGGCATGCAGTTCTTCAGCCCAAATTATCACAATGGGATGTATTAGAAAAATGCAATTGTGAAAACTACATTTTGTGATTATTATTTTTTTCTTCTTCAGTTTTCTGTTTATGTTAAAGGTGTGAAAGCATTTCCTCATTAGCTTCTTATTCTTTTTCTTCTCAACACCTCATGTAACAATATCACAAACAGGGGGGGCACATATTCTAAAAGTTGATGTGCCTGAGGGAGATGTGAAAGTACATTTGTCCATAAGGAAACAAATGGGGAGACTCACCAAGAGTTCTCCAGCACTTTATGATTTATTATATCCACCCCATGGTGCATAAATTGATGACCTCAAATAACTGATAAAAATACTTAGAAATTAAAAATCACCATTTATATCTATTTTTGCATGAAATCTCGCTCGGGAAGACTCTCCTAATACATTTAGCGATCTGACTTTTCCCCAGAGCACAATAATAATTAAGTTCAATCAATCCCAACATATTAAGAGATTTATAAATAGAAAAAGGAATCCTAAACAACAGCGTCTTTATAGTAGTGATGAATTGTATCAAACATTATCTTCTTGTGATCCATTGACTAATTTGTAAAGATTGTAAATAATCCATTTCTAGCTAATTATCCATGAATGCAACTGACTTTACTTACTTTGCCAAGTATAAATAAAGCATACAAAGACAATTAAAATGACTGGGTAATGTGCATATCTGACACTCAGTTATGGCATTGATATTCTGATGAGCTATTTAAAAGCAGTCAAGCCATAACTGTATAGAAATGTGTTTAATAAGTGGCTACGCTTATTTGACACATCTATAGTCTTATTCAATTAGCTACTTGCAAATGCCTTGAACTCATACACTTGGCTTCGGGTGTTTTTTTTATAAATGTTTATATGCATTCTATTGACTTAAGAATTCATTAGTGCCAATAAGTAATATTTACCAAATATGTAGCAATATTAAGAGTGATTTTAAGTGTGTATACATTTACAAATTGGGCAATTGAATTGGGCCCCTTGTCAGGGAATTGACAATTGAACATTACAATGTTAGCAGCTGGATTCCACCTGTATTCTAGTCATGAACAATGTACTTCTCAGAGTTATAATCTTCAATAAAATCTGAATGTAAAAAAGTGAAACACTCTAATACTTCACATGAGCCTTTCCATAACAATATTTCTGAGAAAGATAAGCTGCAAAGCAAACAAACAAAATAAATAATATAAAAAAAACTCACGGGTTTCATTAGTGGCCACAGACTTGCTGACAGGTGAACTGAAGGCTGAAGATGACACTGAAGAAACAGTTACAGTGTACGCTGTACCAGGAGCCGAGCTGGAAACATCTGCCTGAAATGTCAAATAGACACGCACACAATGAAATATTAAGTGTAACTCAAAGGAAAGCACCACTCAATGCTAAGAAAAGTTTTCAGAGCAGCAGAAATTGCTTGTAACTCTCCACACAGGCATCACATAGTCCGAAAGAAGCAGCAAGGTGCTCTTGTCTTGTATCTCCGCTGTGATGAATGACTCCAGGCAGCAAAAAAACATTTCCTCACAGCAGACAGTATTTTCATGTTGAAAAATGCTATTTAATCCAAGAAAGAACAGAAAGGCTTCACTTGGCATTCACACACTGCTTAATTTTCCCTCCTGCACTGCTGTATCTTCATTCCTCATTTCAAAACAATTAAATAGCATATACTGGAGAAGTTAGCATAAACACCATACCTGTATATCTGCAGTCCCACACAGAAGCAGAAGAAAAACAACAGGAAAGGTAATCATTATTTTACTTTTCAGAAAGTGGATTTGTTCCTATGTCTTTTTGATGGCTTTACAGGAAATGTTGCCTGCATTAATGATTTAAGGCTAGGTCTGCCTGCACAGTACACAATTAATGAGTCTGTATTACTCAATAGCACTCCCCTTCCTTTGTTAAACTATTCATGAACTCCTGGGTGACTGGCTGGAGGCTCATGGTAGACTTAAAAAGTATCATAATTGTTGTTAAGGTAACAAACCCCTCATGTTGAAATTCGCCCTCACAAATTTAGCATAGGTAATTTTGTATGCATTCTATACTAAAAGATAGAGAAGCTAGCTTCATGGTTGGTCAGCTCTGCAAAGAATGTTCCCATGAGCTCAGAGTATAAACAAAAGTTGCCCATCCACGTACTATAATGAAAAACATACCTGATACTCCCCACCTCCAAGATCTCTGACAGTAACAAAGCCATGTGGAGGAAAAAGATCCACTTGATATCTTTCCACCCGGCCGGACGGTTGCCTCCAGTGCAGTGAAAAGGACTGTGATGAAATATTGAAGGCTCTGAGTCCTACAGGCTTTTCAGGATCTGTATAAAAGACAGCTCAAAAACAATGTTACAAAATCCATCATTTTGTACATCTGTCATTTTTAACATTTATATCTACCAAAAAATACAAGCAAAGGGAGTTATTTATCAAGAGGACACTTTATTTGTTATTTTATGGAGCATAAATATCAGATAACATTTTAGACACTATGATAAATAAGGTCTGTAGAAGCTCTGTATTGAACCAAACTTATTTCATTCCAATTATAAACTTCCTTTGATAAATAATTCCTAAAATATGTACACTAATATTTTAACACACTGACATTTAAAATTACAAATAAATGACAATTACACAATTGTATTTATTTAATTATATTGATGTTTAAATAAACAGTAAATGCAAAAAAAGTAATGGGTTTGCTGTATGAAAGTCACTGGTCAAATGTGTACCCGAATTTGTACCCAGACCACCTATAGACTATCCATGGGTTAAATTGTCTATGTGTTTTTGTCGCTCAGCCAATTCTGTCTCACCATGACCTCGTGGGCCATAGCACACCATACTGATCCACTTGGTTCTCCTGGCAGAGATACTGGAGTGGGTTGCCAGTTCCTTCTCCAGTGAGTCACAGCATAAAGCTCCTGGTATTTCCACCCAAGTACTGAACAGGCCCAACTCTGCATGGCTTCAGGGTGGCGTGACCTCTTGGTTCCCTGACTGGAATCAAACCCAGGTTGCAGCAGTAAAAGCACTGAATTGTAACCACTGGACCATCAGGGAACCCAAATTGTTAATAGGAGGTGATATCTTGCTTATAGGCCCATTCATACTTTAAAGTAATCCTGATTACTTTCATTACACGTTCATTGTATTGTAAAGATACAATAACTCTCTGGAGCAGAGCTTGTCCACGAAATAATGCTAACTAAGGTAAACTGTTTTTGTTTAGTTCAGAGCAGTGAATAATGCAATGAATGCATTTAATTATATTTCTATACATTTTGCATATACTGAAATATGTTTTTTTCAATGAAAATGTAAATCACAACACAGCGACAGTGCTGCACCAGTTCACATAATAAGGCTGTCTCAATGTTATAATTGAATTAAATATCTGTACTATGTTATATATCCAATCTTGTAGCTTTCAGCTTTGTAATATTTCTAAAATAAACATTGTGATGTATGAGAATATAATTATATGCAGACCCATAACTAACCATATGCAAGAATATAACTTCAGATGTAGAATTTACAGCTAGAACTTTGAACATGATGCAGTTAAAACAGCTGACCTTATTAAAAATAACAATGCAATAGATACAGATTACATGCAAAAGGTAGCACAATATACATATTTTGCATGTTTAATTGTGAAAGTTTTATTATAGGAAGGTGTGAGCAACAAGTGCACTTAAGTGATTTCTTGCACACCCATTGCTATTGGTATACATAGAATTGTAACTTCATATTTACCACTTTCGCAGGCTGGCATATACATTGAGCTAAATCCACTGAGCTTTGCTAGAGTGGCGTCTTCAGTATTCACTAAGCTATGTTTGCCTTCCCAGTCCATCTCAAGCATTTGTGATCAGGGTTGTTTTTGGGGTGTGTTTTATGTAAAAGCTGGCCAAGACCCACTAAAAAGTATTTGCAAAGCATTGTTTCTACTCCAACTCACCATGCTAGATGCTCTACAACTTCACCGGCATGATTATTGCCAAGTGCCTTTTCCCATTAATATAACTAGTAAAAGGCCTGTATATTTGTCATATATTATAAAAATTATTTTTTTTGCTGCAATTGTGTTTTACTTCATTCCACTTCTGGATCACTATCTTGTTGTGGTGAAGTGGCTTATGTACTTAAATGAAGCTGTGAACTATACCATGTAGGGTCACCCAAGATGGGCAGAGAGGTCTGACAAGTTGTGTTCCACTGGAGAAGGAACTGGCAATCCACTCCAGTATCTTTGCTAAGAAAAACATATTGATCAGCACCACCAGAAAGACAGACAGATGTGCCTGGGTGAAGCGGTCCATATGGTCACCGAGAGTCAGACACGATTGAAGGAGTGAACAACAACAAAATTACTTCATTATACATGATATTCTCCCTATGATTTGTATAATAATAGAAGTAGAGAGGTCATTTTTTTAGTCAGTATGATCATTTCTGATTGAAGGGTTTGTACAATATTCACCCAGAACTGACCATGGCTACATATAGAGAAACATGAGTATGAGTGATTAACATTGTCAACAAACTTCAGTTCACAATTACTATTCTTCCAGTTTCTGCATAAAGAAAGACTTTTTGTGAGAAAATGGTGAAAATAGTTATTTTTCCACCATCCTTATGTTGTAGTTTCTCCTAACTTTTTCAAGCTTGGACAAAGTGTTTAGCTCATTTTCCCTACACTTTGCCACCTAAGCTGTACATCAAATTGACAGCCGCAGGTAACTGTGCTCCACACCCTGCAACAGCACACTGACTTTTGGGCGAAGGAGCCCTGCGTGACATCATGTGCGCGCCCACAAATGCGCGCACCCACACGCCTGCCCATTCACCCTCTATCCATCTCTGTAACCCTCTAACTTTCCCCCTGTACCATGTCTTTCTCCAGCTGTGCCCACCCTCTAACCCCAGGTTTCTCTCCCACTGTGCCCACCCTCTAACCCCAGGTCTCTCTCCCACTATGCCCACCCTCTAACCCCAGGTCTCTCTCTTTAAGGTCTCTCTCCTCCAAGTACTCACTGGCCACCTCCAAGTACACACCAGCGCGGCAGCCGGTGAGTACTTGGAGGAGAGAGACCTTAAATAGAGAGACCTGGGGTTAGAGGTGGGCACAATGGGAGAGAGACCTGGGGTTAGAGGGTGGGCACAGGGGGAGAGAGACCTGGTGTTAGAGGGTGGGCACAGGGGGAGAGAGACCTGGGGTTAGAGGGTGGGCACAGTGGGAGAAAGACATGGTACAGGGGGAAAGTTAGAGGGTGACAGAGCTAGATAGAGGGTGAATGAGCTCGCGTGTGGGTGCAATTTTGGCGCGCGCATGCCGTCACGCACTACTTTCGCCCAAAAGTCGTGCTAGCAACTACAACAGTCTGGAAAAGATGTGAGAAGTTCCAGCCTAAATGATGGTAAGAAAACATGCTGCATGCAGTGTAAGTTTTCTAAGAAAAGATCAACCCTTTACAAATTAAAAAGTACTTTATAACTATCTTTACTACTAAAAGATCTAAACACTGCACCATTTGACTGTCCCTTAAAAGTAGTTTGGCAAAACCTTTAAGATGTGCACGTTTATGAGAGTAAGAAATGAGAGTATTTTGGGAGAGACTCACTAAAACACCTCAGGGACTGGGAAGGGGTGTGATGGGGTGCAATGGCAACTTGCAACACAGATGATACAGTACATTGTAGCCCTTGTTCTGTGAATATCCTTAATTGTCTGTATCTTTAAATTCTGTTAAACATTTACAGCCTTATTAAATTGTGATTCGGTGAATTTAAAAGGGCTCTATTTAAGCACACAGCATATTTTATTTACAGAAGTTTTTATTTAGTGAAGACCTTGCTTTTGGATAGACGTTCACTAACTAAAAACTTATGTAAAAAAATATGCTATGTGCTTAAATAGAGCTTTTTTAAATTTACTGAATCGCAATTTAATAAGGCCGTTAGTAGTTTATATATAAGCAAGGCTTCCATTAGTTTCCCAACAAGTGTGAAAGCCAAAACTAACACCGTAATATCACCAATCTTAGAGTGAAATAGTTTTACAAATGCCAAAGGCATCAAATGATGAAGGATACTGCCCAGAAGTTTACTTCTAAATGTAAATCATAAAGTTATTATACTGATAACAGTTCGACTTCTGATTGTTGTGAATGATGGTATTGAAAATTATTAATGATATTATATTCTCTTTCTGCAGTTGTGAAAACACTTGTGTGTTCCAAGATTATCACTCAAGTCTCTCTGGCTGGAGGAAAGAAAATTGTGATTATACAGAAACATTATCTCACTCCATGAAGGAGTTTGAGGGTGATGTAGCAAAGAGGCGGTGTGTTAAATTGGACTAAAGAAACATTTTCTTATGTTACTTAACACTGAGCCTGTAGGTCAAGTCTTATTGTGCCAAAATGTGTTGAACCTGTCCCATGCATCCACATTTCTTGTTTAATTAGCTAATATAAACTTACACAGGTTATATTTTGTACTGAAACCTTTGGGGAGCTCATTAAAATTTGTAGTTCAGCTCTAGATAATTTTTCGACAGTTGGTACTGGGACCTCAGCCTTATCCCTTGGTAAGAGCAAGCTTTTTTACACAGGTGACTGTATTCAGGACAATAGACGCAATCCCTCAGTGGCTAACCTATAATTAACAGCAATGATTTCTCATTAACAAAAGTATCTGTGGGTGGGTCAGAAAGACTGACTGACAGCTCAAAATGATAAAGTACTTGATTTTATGAATAGTTATTATTACCTACAGTTTAAAATTATACCATATTTGGAACATCAACTGGATACTTTAACTATCATTGTCATTATACATATTATGTTACATTTGATAAACACTCAAATTAAAAAATTAACAGTTGATTTCTATACTTAAAAGTATTTATTCAGATATATTAAATTAAATATTATCTATAAAGCACACCCTCTCTCTAACTGCCTTTATCTATGGCCATTAATTTATTTCTACAGAGGGGGTGATAATAAATATTAGCATGCCCCTTTGGACAGGTAATAACCGTCCCATAGACTTTTAATTAACTTACCCTAATTCTAATCTATACAAACCAGGCATGTTCTTTTTGTTTATAACCCGCACCATTGAGAGGTTTTTATTAGCCCTAGATAAAGAGAGAGAGATGGAGGTCCTTTATATATTATTTTTGTATATGGGATAAAACATTATATTCCTCTGGTTTTAACTTATTCATATTAAATATGGTCCCTGCTGGACCTTTTGTTTTGAATCTAGTTTTACTAGAATTTTTTTACAATTTCATTAAACTTTATCTGAAATGTCCGAGTTCTCTTTGTTCTTCTGATGAAATGTAATTTGTGCACTAGTTTTAGCATTGATCTATATGGTGGCATGATACCTATATGTTTCTTTTTTCCCCCCATTTTATTTCCCACTTGTTTTCTTCAACTGCTGGGTTGCCCTAAAGTAATTTAAATAATAATGGCATGCCACTTTTTCCAGTGCTGATGTAAATTAAGGTTTAATAATCCTATCTTTGCATTAAATGGCATTACAATGTTGATTCCACTATTAATGTCTAAAGGTATGAATCTTAGGTATACAGAATATTCCCCATCTAATATTAGAACGTCTAAGTGGCAGTCTTAGGAAGGCTGTACAGCAGCAGCTAATACATAAATAAAGAAAGTTGTTTCACCAGCTGGTTCTGGTTGTGTTTGTGTCCCAGATGGTGACACTCATTTGAGGAACATTCAAGGTATTTATTTCAATAGTTAGATCATATGCTCAATTTTTCTTTAGTCGGAAAATATAGTGTTAGATACATTTTTGTTTAATATCTATTTCTTTCTAGCAGTTTTATTATTATAGAAAAATAACAGGAATAAAGAAAAATAATAAACAACAATTTACACTAACCTGTCGTAATCTGTATATATGAAAGAGCTCCTTCAACAATTCCTTTGATCCTCTGAATTGAGAAATTATAAATGCCACCAGGATATAAGTGTGATAGGTTGTTTTCTGTGAGTAAGTTTGATATATTATACTCTGTTAAAAATGTGTGGTTTGAAAGTACAACTCTATAATGAGTAAAACTGCTTGTGGTTGGATTCCATGAAACTGTTGCAGAAGAAGAATTCTTTGATAATACAGCAAGCCCACAAATTCCAGGAGGTTCTAGAATAGAAACAAAAACAGTAATCACCTACAAAATGACAGACTTGCCTTAGGTCATTTTATTTTTTTCAGATTCAAACTAAAAAACAAAATGGTTCCAATATGCCTATACATAAACTTAATTCTAATTCGCAAATGGCAAACTTGTCACTGAAAATTAACAAATCACAAGATTGTAATCTCTGACTTTCTTGGATTATGAGAATTTTCCATTTTTACTATTTTGACTACTCAAATAATAAAATTGTACCTCATTTACTCAATGTATTTAGTTAAAAAGACTTGGAATTCACCAACATTTTGGCAAGCATTTTAAAAAGAAAGTTCTAAATATTAGTAATGTTTATGTGAAAGATTGTGATGCATTTGATTTAAATGTTAGTTATATACTTTTTTGTCTTTTTTTCATGCTATTTTAGGGGCCCCCACTGCAACCTCTCTATACAAGGTAGGTGCCAATAGAATAAAAAAAAGTGAAAAATAAATGTAGGTGATTAGATAACCCTTAGATCACATTTGCATAAAAAATATTTACAATGCATTTCCTTTAATACACATCTTTTGGACCCATGTGCTTTGCACAGGAAGTTTCTATAGGCGCTCATCCCTACGACCCCGCACGACTTGCGCATCATACCTACAACCTTCTCACAGTGGCTCACTCACTCTTCTGTCTCAACTATCCAACACACCCACTCTCCCCCCTCCCCCAATCCAATAGCCACTTTGAACTGCTTTGCCCCAGCTACAGAGGATGAAGTCGCTCGCCTGCTATCATCCACTCGCCTCACTTCGTGTCCTCAGGACCCTATTCCATATCAGCTCATCCCTCCCCTCTCTACCACACTAATCCCAGCTCTCACACACATTTTCAACCTTTCCCTAACTACCGGGAAGTTTCCATCTTGTCTAAAACACGCCATAATTACACACATCCTCAAAAAGTACTCAACTGATTCTGACATTGCTTCTAACTATCGCCCTATCTCTCTACTTCCCCTGGCTTCCAAACTGCTGGAGCGGCTCGTCTATACCCGCCTTACCAGCTTTATTTCCTCTAACTCCCTTTTTGACACCTTCCAATCCGGCAATCGGGCCCAACACTCCACTGAGACAGCTCTCACTAAAGTCACCAATGACCTGCTTACTGCCAAGTCAAAAGGTAACTTTTCTATTTTCCTTCTTCTAGATCTCTCTGCTGCCTTTGACACAGTTGACCATCCACTTCTACTCCATATCCTCTCCTCCTTCGGTATTCGAGACACTGCCCTCTCGTGGTTCTCATCATACCTACTAAATCGATCATTCACTATCTCCTTCTCTGACACATCTTCTTCTCCTTACCCCCTGTCTGTTGGCGTACCCCAAGGATCAGTCCTAGGCCCACTCCTCTTCTCCATCTACACTTCCTCTCTTGATACCCTTATAAACTCTTTTGGGCTGCAATATCATCTCTATGCAGATGACACCCAAATCTACCTCTCAGCACCAGATCTATCTCTTCTAACACATGTCTCCAACTGCCTCTCTAGTATATCCTCTTGGATGTCCACCCACCATCTCAAACTCAACATGTCTAAAACTGAACTCCTAATCTTCCCTCCCTCTCCCACTGTGTCAATTCCTCACATCTCTCTCACTATCAATAATGACATCATCACACCCACCTCCCAAGCCCGTTGTCTTGGGGTTCTAATGGACCCCGCCCTGTCTTTTATTTCTCACATACAATCACTAACTAAATCTTGTCTTCTCCATCTAAAAAACATCTCCAGAATTCGCCACTTTCTTACACAAGACACAACTAAAATCCTCATACACTCTCTCAACATCTCTCGACTGGACTACTGCAACTCGCTTCTTGCTGGCCTACCCACCACCCGACTATCTCCACTTCAATCCATTATGAATGCCTCTGCTAGACTCATCTTCCGTACACAACGTTCAGTATCGGCAGCTCCTCTCTGTCAATCTCTCCACTGGCTTCCCATAGCCTCCAGAATAAAATTTAAAATCCTGACCCTAACTTTCAAAGCCCTCAACAATAGCGCTCCCCCATACATTTCTGGTCTCATCTCCAAATACTCCCCCACCCGCCCTCTTCACTCTGCTAATGAACTTCTTCTTTCCACAACTCTTGTCACCTCCTCTCACACTCGCCTTCAGGACTTTTCTCGTGCTGCCCCTATTCTCTGGAACTCCTTGCCTCGCTCCACCAGATTATCCTCCTGCCTCAAAAGATTTAAAACCTCTCTAAAAACACATCTCTTTAAAGAAGCGTATCACCTTCCACCCTAACACACTCTTGCCTTTCTCTCCCTCCTTTTCCTCTCACAATACCTTTAGGTTGTAAGTCTGCGAGTTTCAATCCCACAAGGTGCTTTAGGCAAAGCACTATGGATTTGAGGCTCAAAGACAAGGCCCTCCTTGCCTTGCTATTTGTTAATTTGTATGTATCTTTATCTTGAACGTATCTTATGTACATCGCTACGGAATATGTTGGCAAGTTATAAATAAATGATAATAATAATAATAAACACTACACATCAACACAAAACTGAAATACACAATTCGAACTGCAACTTTGAAAAAATTGCCTATAAATAATTACGGCCCGTAACATTTACAAAAGGAAACTGCCACTTGGAAGAAAAAAAAAACGAGTCACAAAAAATACAAACTTAAACGGCTGCACCACACACAGCAAAAAACACACCAAATACAAACTAAAATACAAAAAAATACACACACAGCAAGGGGGGACAGCCAGGATGTCTGGGAATGAGGTTACACGCCAATTTAAAGATTTTTGCCACTCGAAAATCCCCTAAGCAAGAGAAAAAATGGTAGCCGAAGAAAACGAAAAGGAGGCTACACGACCCCTAGGCACGCAAAACACCACCAAGCAAATACGCCTTTTACACAGAACAGTACGAGCTACTAAATACACTTTTAGGAAGGACGCTAAATGCTCCACACACGCGTAACACATTCACAATTGCAGCCATTTTACAACACTAACTTGCAAACTAATAACATTACCATTACAAAATGTGGAACTACACAGCTAAACAAACGGCTTCCCCTCCCACACACAGCCTATTTACACTACACACTGCACACATTGCTGACACTTACACCTCAGCTCACCAACAGTGCAAATCTACATTGTATGCTGCAGGAACATCAAAACAGATTGTTAGCTCTTCAGCATATTGCTTCCTGCATATATTAATTACAAATAGGTAAAGTATTTTAATTTATACCATTACAAATTAATTAATTAACATTACAAAATACATAGACAGAAAAAATAAATAAAAAGAATCACAATAAACGCTAAAGGCTCTCAGCACGCGCCTCACAAGCGACACCAACTGTGTTTAGAGGAGCACAACTACACCAGGGGAGAGGCTCGCAATGCACGCCAAAAGGCCATCAGCGCAAACCTTGAAATGAGTGGCAAAGGAGCTCTCATAACTAAACATACACAAACCAAGAGGCTCGCAATGGGCGCCGAAGGTACTCACACAACCAAAAGACTTACTTTGTGTACCAAACAGCATTACCCGCCTTACAATTCTATTGCTGTCATTTTTTGACAGGCAAGTCGCTTATATATATATATATATATATATATATATATACACACCGTAAATTAAAAAAATGCAAATAAATGTAAACATAGCCTTACTTGGGCCCTCATTCAATTGCAATTTGGCCAATTGAATAGAGCTCTAAATAAGCACATAGCATTTGTTTTTTAAAGAAGTTTTTAGTTACTAAAAACTTTGATTTTGAATAGATGTTTACTAACTAAAAACTTCTTTAAAAAAATATTTAATGTGCTTATTTAGAGCCCTATTCAATTGGCCAAATTGCAATTGAATGAGGGCCTTGGTTGGCACTGCCATTTTCTGGGTCTTTTTAGCTAAATATTTAAAATTAATTTGACTATTGAGGTGCAGATGCAATACTCTATAGTATAGTTTAATGATGCCGTATACACATTTTGCATAAACTCACAGATATATAAAAAACAAAAACACTGATAAAATCAGTAACCCTCTGAAATATAATACATATACAGTACACAGAGAAAGGATTGCTAAACAAAGAATATTTTTATAGATACTCGTAATGAACCTAGATTTATTAAAAAAAAATCCTAAACATTTAGATGTATTCAACTGTCTCTAATCTGTAATTACAGGCTAGCAGTCTGCATAATCAAACCATGAACTTGTAAGGAGAATTTCACGGGGCATGATCATGTAATCTGCGAATAATTAAACAAGCCCGTAAGTTACTTTTAGACAGAGCCAATAGTAAATGAGACAGTCATCATGATGTCAGTAAAACATGGAGGTTATAATTATAACTAGCGACTTGCCCTTCAAAAATGACAGCAATAAAATTGTAAGCCAGGCAATGCAGTTTGCCACACAATGTGATGCTTTTGCTTCTCTGAGCACCTTCAACTCTCTTTGCGAACCTTTCCTCCCGCCTACTGTACGGGCCGCTTATTGCATGGTTCATTAACCTGTAAGTTTTGTGCCTGGGAATGCCATGTATCTCTTTCCAGCATCTCCCCCTGTACCTTTCCTGTGTGTTTCTCCTCTGTGTGTCTGCTGAATGTTTGTGTGGCGCTCGTTGACTTTCATTTGTTTTATTTTCAAAGTCCCGCGTCCCTGGCATTGTTCGTTTAAGTGTTACCGTCTTTGCCATCGTGCTCAGCCTCGTTTTCATCCAGTTTTATTTTTGTCCGCTTAGTCGATTTTCGAGTGACGAAACATAGCAAAAAAGGCGCAAAATTGCTTGCAACCTCATCCCCAGGCTTCCTGGCTCTCCCCCTGTGCAGTGTGTAAGTGTATTTTAATTTTTTTTTAATTATTTTTAGATTTCTGCGGTTCAGTCGTTAACTTCTTATTTTTCCAACCTCTGATTATTTTGCCTCCGAGATTCCAAGGTCGGATTTTTTTTCCTAAGTCCCACCTTCCTCAACTGCTTGCAGCCTAAGTAAGTCCTGCGTTCCTTAACTGCTGGCAGCCAAAGTCCCCCATGCCTTTGTGAGGCTCACAGGAGCGCTGTGAGTCCCACGTGCTTCAATGCCTCAACTGCTCGCCTCGCTTTGCATGGCTCGCAGGGCAATGAGCGCCTTTGGCGCTCATTGCCTAAGTCCTGCCAGCTCGGAAGACTTCAATGGCTCAACGGCTGGCCCCCAATCGCAGTTTCACAATAATAACATGTGATTACCATGCAATTGTGGCCTAAGCATTAATACACACAAATAAGTAATGTCTGCTGATCGGGTTGCACTCAAGCAATCTTGAAATACATTAAAGCATCTGTTTAAGTCCATGTGGGTGGCCTGATATTTATTAACCCCTTGATTTCATGAATCAATATAACACAAAAATAATATGTTACAAATAATTATTTTTTATTGCAGATTTGCGAGCTTGAGACTGTTGTGCAATTAATTCTAATGCCTTTCATTGCTTTCCCAGTATTTCAAAGTACAGTAGTGTGTGTTTGTTTTTTTGCTACTGCAGTTATATGAACAGATGTTTTACCCACTTGTGAGTCCTATCTAGTACAGTATAATTTTTTGATACATTTGTGATTTACAGGTTTGAAGGCAATTGCGAGCTTGTTGAATTTTTGTAATTGAATATGGATTTTGCATCTTTAGAACTGGTAATATTTATGGGCTTGAAAAATCAATGGAGGAGATAGGACGGAGTTACGTTTTTGACAACAGCAGGGATTTTGAGCCTGTAACTCACAATTGGAATACGAGTTGCTAAATGTAGCCAATTGAATATTTACTGGCTACATTACGGGTTCAGGAAATTGAGAATTGGCCAATTGAATGAGGCTCTATGTCTCTACACCAAACTAATCCAGTGTATATAATAATAAATAATAAAAAAATAAATTAAAAACACACTCACACAACACTAGCGGCTAAGCGAGAACAAAAATGGCGGACGAAAAAAGTAAAACATTTTTTTGGAAGGAATGTATATTTTTTTGAGGGAATGATGGTCCAGCAGTTTATTTGATATCCAAATGATTATTATTATTATTATTATTATTGTTTATTTGTAACGCGCCAACATATTCCGTAGCGCTATACATAAGTTAAGTTACAGGCAATGACAAGTTCAAAATTCACACAATGAATGGAGGGCCCTGTCTTTGAGCTTGGAATCCGATGTCCATAGCGCTTTCCTTGCAGGATTGAAACTCGCAGACTTACTATCTAAAAGTTGAAGTTTGTATGTGGTACAGTAGGGAGAGAGTAGTGCTGAGCATGTTAGGGAGGAAGGTTAAAGGCTTCTTTAAAGAGGTGCGTTTTTATTGAAGTTTTGAAGGATTAAAGGCAGGAGGATAGTCTGGTGAAGCGAGGCAAGGAGTTCCAGAGAATAGGGTCAGCACAAGTCCTGGAGGCGGGAGTGAGAGGAGGTGACAAGAGTGGTAGAAAGAAGAAGGTGGTTAGCAGAACGAAGAGGGCGTGTGGGGGAGTATTTGGAGATGAGAGCAGAGATGTATGGGGGTGCAATGTTGTTGAGGGCTTTATAAGTTAGGGTCAAATTTTATTCTGGAGACTAAGGGAAGCCAGTGAAGTGATTGACAAAGAGGAGCTGCCGACACTGAACGATGTGTACAGAAGATGAGTCTGGCGGAGGCATTCATTATGGATTGAAGTGGGGAAAGGCGAGTGATGGGCAGGCCAACAAGGAGCGAGTTGCAATAGTCAAGACGAGAAATGATGAGAGAGTGTATTAGAATCTTAGTAGTGTCTTGTGTAAGGTAATGGCGTATTTTGGATATGTTTTTTAGATGGAAATTGAGGAGCTGAATCAGTTTACTGTTTGGCTTTAGGTGTGATTAATATAACCAAATTATAATCCTTAAACATTTACAGCATTATTAAATTCAGCCAATTGAAAAGGGCTCTATATAAGCACATAGCATATTTGTTTACAGAAGTTTTTAGTTAGTGAACTTCTATCCAAAAGCAAGGTCTTCACTAACTAAAAACTTCTGTAAAAAAAAAAATGGTATGTGCTTATATAGAGCCCTTTTCAATTGGACGGATCGCAATTTAATAAGGCTGTTAATGAATAATGATAAAAATGTTTCCCCAAATCCCCAGTCCAATATGCTTGTGTGTTACATTTTTATTTCCTGCAACCAAAATTGCCAAGTGTCTCACGCCTCTCAGTTACATTGGTATCACTCTCAAATCCTGTTCCCAGTAAGTGATCCTTTAGACACAGAAAAAGATAAAAGGCTCTGGGACAGGTAAGTATGAATCTAACCATTACTACATACATAAAAAGGGGATTTTGTGTCAACATTTCCCTGTATTAATTATGTTCTTATTGCACTGAATACCAACTGATTATGTGTTAATATTGTGATAAGGTAACATGTATTTAATAAAAGTAAATTTATGAAAGAATATTACTGTGAAATATGTCAGTTTGTCAAATGAGTGTCTAAAAACACTATGATTATTATTATTATACTAGTAATTTTCCTGCATAAATGACAGTATCATAAAATGTTATCTTGAATTGTCTATGCAGTCTCTCTCTCTCTCTTTCTCTGTGTTCTGTCTCTCACTCTGTGTTCTGTCTCTCACTCTATCCTGTCTCTCTCTCTGTCCTGTCTCTCTCCCTGTTTTGTCTCTCTCTCTCTCTCTCTCTCTGTCCTCTCTCTCTCTCTGTCCTCTCTAACTATATGTGTCCAGTCTATCTCTCTCGCTGTGTCCTATCTCTCACTCTGTCCTGTCTCTCTCCCTGTTCTGTCTCTCTCTCCCTGTTTTGTCTCTCTCTCTGTCCTCTCTCTCTCTCTGTCCTCTCTAACTATATGTGTCCAGTCTATCTCTCTCGCTGTGTCCTATCTCTCTCTCTGTCCTGTCTCTCTCCCTGTTTTGTCTCTCTCTCTCCCTGTTTTGTCTCTCTCTCTCTGTCCTCTCTCTCTATATGTGTCCAGTCTATCTCTCTCGCTGTGTCCTATCTCTCACTCTGTCCTGTCTTTCTGCGTAGCTTCCCGTCAGTTATGGTAGCGGTTAGGTAAAAAAATGACACTTCTGTGCCTGCATGCTTCTCCTGCGATGCTCTGAGTCTACTAACAAATTTGCCCCACAAAACACCCTGCAGACATGACAGACAATCCAGCAATTATTATATTAGATACATACTAAAAAGTGTGGGGGTGAAGAATCACATTTGTATTATACAATATCATACATCGATCACTTACTTGTAGTAACTATTTGTTCTATAGGGACACTGGAAAGCTCCCCTCTTATTGTCCTTACTTGAAACATGTACTCCACTCCAGGTGAAAGGTTCTTCATCATGGCTTCATGAGCAGTTGTTGTTATCTTCAACAGTGTTTCACTATTGGTTGGTCGGTACGCCAACTATCAAAGCACATACAGTACAGCAAATTAATGATAGAAGACCCTGAAGCAAATACTATAAACATACAGAATTGTATATCAAATGCAATGGAAAATGAAAACAGAATAATGTAAAATGCTGATGATATAGAAACTTTTAATGTCAGTATTCTCAGAATTATTGTAGAGTTTATAAAATGTACAAAGTTGGCAAATCAATACATAATACATTATATACCATACAGCTTCAACTTGCTATTTCATTATACATATAGTATTTGTTAGGTATCATCATTTAATCATAAGATTAAACCTGTAAACTTGCTTTTTTGGTCAATTTTTGTGTGAAAATACACTGATCTCAATTATTAAAAATGTAGACTTTAAAGTAGCATCATTAATGGTACATAGTTCTATTTAAATTGTTGCCTCTATACATTTTAAATAATAAACAGAACTTTATCATGAGTGTGCACACATATAGGGCCTCATTCAATTGCGATTTGGCCAATTGAATAGGGCTCTATATAAGCACAGAGCATATTTTTTATAGACATTTTTAGTTAGTGAAGACCTTGCCTTTGAATAGAAGTTCACTAACTAAAAACTTCTGTAAAAAAATATGCTCTGAGCTTATATAGAGCCCTATTCAATTGTCCAAATCACAATTGAATGAGGCCCATAGAATTTGGGTTTCAACGTTAGATTTATGTTCAAACCGCTCTGCATTCTTTCTTACCTGGGACATTTTTCTTTGATCAAACCTTTTTCCTATCTTTTTGAAGAGATTTAAAGGTTGTAAATTTAAAGAACTAAACACATCAAGGGGTTTGTCAATCTCGTTCTGTTCAGTTCAGATTTGAAAGATTACTTAATTTATACTGTTGGTTGGGTGAAAAGAAGAAATCACATAGCAACTACAGTTAATTAATCTCAACTGGCAGTAAGCATTTTAGTAAACTATATTTTAAATATTGAATCTAAAACACAATCATAAATGGAAAATAGCACAAAGTAAAGGTCTGTAGTAAAATAAAAATTTTTTATATATTAACTGTGCACAACAATTAAAATAAGAAACTGTGTAAATTATATTGAGTCAATTGTTAATTACCTGCATATATCTGTTAAAGAATCACTGGTTCCCATATTTACAGTCTGCCCTTTTGAAGACCAAACAAAAAAATTGATAATGGGCAAATATTTTTGGAGAGAAGAAAAAAGTAACTTAAACCTATAAATTATTAAATGCTGTATGCAATGATTCTTACAGTGGACAATGATTTCATCAATTAAGCTCCTTCTTCTGCGGGGTTTAGCCTTAAAAAACAATGAGATTTATATTAGTCCTATGGGAAGCATTGCCCCTTTGAGTTGGCACATTTCCACCAAGGAAAATTAAAAGTTTTTTAAGGTCTTCACCCATCTAAAGAAATGATTAGCAGAAATGACAAATAGAATCTCCCAGAGCAGCAATATATTAGGTAATACATTAAAGAAAAACATTTGCCCATTATCATGTGTATTTTAAAAACTGTATATTTAAATATGGAATTACAGTGATTTTTTTAAACGGCCTCAACAGACATGTCAATTATGGTACAAATTGAAACTTTGCCTTCATCAATGATATTTGCAGTTGGCTGTTATTAAAAATGATAGGTTAGATAATTGACCTTGGATGTTGCTACTTTTTGGCATAAATTACTTTTCAGGATGCTCCTACATGACTAAACTTTTATCTTGGTTCATTAATTAACTCGCCTGGGGCAGCTAAGCAGATTGTACTGGATGAATCCGCGTAACTATAGTTTAAAAGTGTCAACGACTCTGTTTATTTTGTTTCACTAAACGTGATATAATATGGATTTAGGTTTTGTACAATTAAGGAAAAAGTACTACAAAAGCAAGTTGGTCATTTTACATTAGAAGAATTCCATAATACTGGACACCTTAGTAAAAAAAACAGTGAGGCATCGTGTTTATATTATTCTGCAGAAAACTGTTAGAAAGTTTTTTTTAAATAAATTTAAACACAGGCTTTATTTTTAACTATTATGCATATTTTTGCTTTAATGAATTTTGGGGAGTGGTGTATTTTTTTCCTTAAAGGATGAGATACTCGAGAGGACCTTGGATGCTGACAATCTAAATTCAAATCAATCTTAATTTGATTGAAAGGCTGCCACAATGTTCTGGATCTCGATAAAAGGATTAAATCATAGAGCAAATCACAGTAGTGTAACCCTTCTCCTCAGGCTCAAGACCAACAAACAGGGCTCTAGATATCCAACATGACAAAAAGCAGAGACTGCTAAAATAAAGATTTTCTCCCAAAATCTGTTATGCTCATGGCATGCATCACAGCTAATTTGGGCTTTAATTAACTCAGCATCTCAAGTGACTGAAATGAAGCAAAAACGGCGAAGGTATCCATTTTTCACCATAGAAAATAGTGCACAGCAAATGCAGGGATGCAAATGACAGCCACTTGAGATACTTAGTAAATTCCACTTATTATTGGGTTTAAAGCATTTGCAAATATGAAGTTTTCCTGAAACTACAGCGATACTTTAAGAAATGTCAATAAAGTGCACTGCTGTATATGAAATATACATTCTAGTTTCTTAAAGGAACTGACTTAGCTTTCAAAAGGTCGACAGTTGTAACTTATGGCTACATTGAAATGTGTATTTTTCCTGGAAAAGAATGTTAAGAATTGAGGATCCTCTTTCAGATCCAAATTAGTAAAATTATGAAATGTTATATCTGACTAATGTTTTAAGTAGGACATAAACTTTAGGAGTCGTAATGGAGATTAAAACTTTCTTTGATATCCGATAAGACACTGAAGAAATGATTAAATTGTAACAAGGAATGAAAATGGCAAATACCAGAACTGTGAGCATGATATCCTTCTATTTTGTTTCTCAAATTGTCTCCTAGGAAACCTTATACATGAAAAGTCTTATACTTTTACTTGAGAAAATTCCATAAACATATTTATATAACATTTCTCATATGAAAATAAATGTATTTAAAATATTTTAATCAATTTAACAATAAAATATATTTAAGCACGACCATTTTTTTTAGCATTTTTAAATTTTAGAGCTATATGCTTACTCCTGTTATATTCCATCACTAACACTATGCAAATATTAATCGTGAGTGTGTTTATACATAATACATTTTACCAGAATAATATGTTTTCAAGCTATATCACTTAAAAAATTAGGATTAATTGTGGGAGTAGAAGTCTGATCTTGTAGAGAGTGATGCACGAAATGTATGCATTAATACTTGACCACCCAAGCTTTAAATTTGACCCATTCCACTGCAATAATCTAATCACTTTTCCATTAACTTATAACAGTTATTAAAGAGAGAAGGTATATATACAGTGTCTCACAAAACTGAGTACACCCCTCACATTTTTGTAAATATTTTATTATATATTTTCATGTGATAACACTGAAGAAATGACACTCGGCTACAATGTAAAGTAGTAAGTGTACAGCCTGTATAACAGTGTAAATTTGCTGTCCCCTCAAAATAACTGAACACACAGCCATTAATGTCTAAACCGTTGGCAACAAAAGTGAGTACACCCCTAAGTGGAAATGTCCAAATTGGATCCAAAGTGTCAATATTTTGTGTGGCCACCATTATTTTCCAGCACTGCCTTAACCCTCATGGGCCGGGCGTTCACCAGAGCTTCACAGGATGCCACTGGAGTCCTCTTCCACTCCTCCATGATGATATCACTGAGCTGGTGGATGTTAGAGACCTTTCACTCCCGCACCTTTCATTTGAGGATGCCCGACAGATGCTCAATAGGGTTTAGGTCTGGTGACATGCTTGGCCAGTCCATTACCTTTACCTTCAGCTTCTTTACAAAGGCAGTGGTCATCTTGGAGGTGTGTTTGGGGTCGTTATCATGTTGGAATACTGCGCTCCGGCCCAGTCTCTGAAGGGAGGGTATAATGCTCTGCTTCACAATACATACAGTTCCCTCAATGAACTGAAGCTCCCCAGTACTGGCAGCACTCATACAGGCCCAAACTATGACACTCTTACCACCACAAGTATACATCTATACTGAGATAAGATAGTTGAAATAAGCCCTAAATGACAGATAAATGTATAAGGCACAAAAAGCACAAAAACACTGATATGAGATGAAATTATCAGTTTGACCGTAAACAGCGATGCGGAGAGAGTGGGGGCAGCATCAGGTAAATTCATATAGGGGGAATCAACACAACATACTATAGAAAACATATATACACATATATGTTTATATGCATTCTATTAACTTGAGAATGTATTGGTGCCAATAAGTAATATTTGCCAAATATGTAGCAATATTAAGAGTCATTTTAAGTGTGTATAAATTTACGAATTAGGCAATTGAATTGGGCCCTAATTTTTCCAGAAACTGGGATTAATGTGTGCATGTATGCTACTTTAAGCATGAGTTGTGTTGCCAGAAAATTTTGCCAGGTATGTTCTATGTTCAATATTGGCAATACAAATAATGTAACTAAATTGCTATTGTGGTTAAAATAAGCAATGCTGCATATCAGCACCGCGGATAGTTAAAAACAAGATTTGTGTTTAGGAAAAATCAGTGAACTTGGGTTTTTCCAGCATTGCACCCGTAACACTCCCATAACATGCCTTAACATGCCCATTCAACACCTAACTCATGATACTATGAGACGCACAAGGCTAGTTTTTGCAGAGGGCAAGCCTTTAGTAAATCGCACAATTACCTGAGATGTTTTTTTCATAGGTTACCGTGAGCAATCACACCAGTGTACACAGCGACGATCCTTTAGTAAATTCCCCCGTTATATGTATTGTGAAATATCATGAAGTTATCTTTTACAGCCTTTAACTTTTGTTTTAGTTTAATTACAGTTTAGCAGAAGAATCTGAAAATAAGTATGTTCTTTTGCTTAATCAAAACTAATACACATAATGAAATAAAAACAAAATTAGCAGTACAGAAGTTAGTTTAATATAAGCATCCATATTTTTTTAAGTCTTTCCTACGATTTCTCTCCACATTATTATGTCGCAGAAAGATGGTTAATTAGATGGGTTACATGGATAAATTTTACATGATCTGTAAAGTGATCTTGGCTGAGTTAGTAGTCTTTGCTAAGCAACTGGCATACTAATGTCTATCTCATTAAACTTTTATAGACAGCCACAGTTGTTTAGATATAACACTTTTCATGCTGGCTAAACGCTTTCCTTATTAATAAACTATTAGAACAAATGTTATTAAAAAGAAAAATAATTCTAAGACTGATAAAGTAGCATTAACGTTACAGGCCCTAATTTCACTACAGTTACATTGCTGATGTACGTGGATTAAATACTGTATCTAAATATAAAATGAATGCATCATTTAGTAGTAATAAATATTTGTGATTTAGGTACTCAGCATTTTGTAAATGTGACTGTGCTTCTTTTTGCATAATCATCCAAGGTTTAGATGTTTAAAATATGTTTGTAAACTATTTTAGTACATAACATTAATTGTTTCCTTAACTGTGACCATATCCTAGTTGAAATTATTTTTTCAATGAGAATATTGAAAATATGTGTGAATGATATCAGCACGGTATTGGTAAAAACATATTCCATGTTGCTGCAGTTTTTGGCATAATACGTTTTTTTTTAAACTTTTAAATGAAACAGAATTAAGAAATAGTTTTCTTAACCCAGAAAAATAAGTCAAAAAATGGAGAGTTAGTGTTAAAGTTAGTGTTAAACTATTTGTACAAAACATAGTTTATAAATAGAAATGCTCAATTCTACTCCTCTGAGCATGAAAATATACAGCATGACTTAACTATTTCTACATACTACAATTACACAAAGCTGAACATTTTTATTGCATGTTTAAAAATAGATTGGCATATGTTGTGTGGAGCATGAAGTGGAGCTGTTATGGGTGAGATGTCTTGCAGTCATCTTGCTTCCACTAGCTTTAAAGCAATTAATATTTCCTTTTTAGTTTTTAAACTGTTTATTTTGTAACATTTTCAATTATAAAGACCCAATTTAGATTAGATTAAAATTCATGTTTGGGTAGAATGTAACAAACTAACAACATTAGCAGCTATAAAGGCTTTGAGCATAAACTCATTTATAGAGGAAATGCATGTGCCCATCTTATTCCATATTGGAATACTAGAGCACTACTTGTTGCCTGAAACGTGGAGGAGTGTTCTGCCAGTTATTTTTTCTTCTATCCAGCAGTGGAGGGAGGGGGAAGGTAATAGGATTTGAAGAGGAGGAAGGATAACGTGCATATACACTAGCAAAGTCTGCTAAAAGTAAGATTGTCTCTATAAATGTTTAGATTCCCTTACATTGTTGTAATGTTACATTGTTCCTAAACATGTAAAGTTTCTAATAAACTATAGTGATCCTTCAACTCAATAACAGATATGCATAATGTCAAAGTTTGGTTTCCTTGCCTTACATTCTATTATTTTTCAGTGTAAATGGGTTATTCAAAACAGAACTGAGTACTGCAAGAGTTTCTCACCTGAAAGTGTTGGTATCTCCCTTGTGGTTCTTTCCAAGATAAATAAACTGAATGTTCCTCTTGTCCAAACACCTGCAGAGCAAATGGTGGGGCAGGATCTAGAAAATATATATATATTTATTTTTGATCATGGCAAGCAAAGCAGCACTACTATCTGGTCCTTACAGATAAAAAAACAATCACCATTTAATGAGGCAGTTGGTTGATACTGAGCAGTAAATGTACTTTACTTTGGCCACTTTCCAGAATTTACAATACTAACTGTCAAACTACTTCACTTAAAGGGCCTCATATACAACCCTTGAATTCTTAAAAGGCTTTAACAGTGCTGTCATGCCCAGGGACTGATTGGACTGTTTTACACTATGGCCTGGGCCTGACTGGCAAGAAGTTACCCTGTTTTTATTATCATGGTTAAGTCCTTATGGTTAAAATATGATTGCACTGTTATACTGTATGTATCTTGGTTTATGCTCTGCATAACATTAGCTATACTGCAGGCAATTGCATCAGCCCCCACCTAAATAAGATTACGGCCTATTATGTTACAGTATTGTTATCTGGTGATGCACTCAGCCCCACCTAAATAAACAAACACAGGGGGTCTTGAGCAGATTAAAAGTCTGAGTGTTTACAGCAAATAGTGAGAGGTAATACAATCAAGAGGATGAGATCTGATCTCATCAGAGGTACAGGGTTTTCCCAGGAAACCAAGAAGCTTACTGATTGGCCAGCCTGTGTGCCAGAAAATTGTATAAAATGTGCCAATTAATAAAGGTGAGTCAGTTGTGTCTGAACTTACATAGACAAGGTGTAAGTGTCATTCTGTGCATTAATACTATTTCTAAGGGATTATATGGTATTCCTGATATCCAGGGGCTATCTTCTGTACCAGAGGTAGTAAGAACTACACTGTCCTGCTGGGGTAGGCTTGAACTAGGTTCTTGTCAAGCCCCATTGAAGAAGCAGGTTGTGACAAGTGCTTTAAATCGTATTATTTTGCCCAAAGCAAAATGGTAAAGCGCACTGTATTGAAGAAATTATTTGGCAGTAGAGGTATATATAATAAAGAGAAGTATTTAGGAGTACAGTTGGTGAACATTTGCTAGCTTTGAGGGTAGAGAACAAGCTGTTAGCCGCATGCAGGAAACACCTAAGGACCGCTTATGGACTTTTGCCCTTCATTGATTTACAATGAAATATACCATGTATCATAACACAGCATGGTTGTATTGTTCTAATTTTCTGTGTACAATGTGTGGTAAAGGTTTTGCACACAGCATGTCCTTGAGTTTATGAATTTAAGGAAAGAAAAATCAAATTGTATATCACATATATAGTTGTCAGCATGGGGGTTGTTGCTAATGCGGCTCGCAACTGCGAGGAGCGCCGCACTTGCGGCAGTGGAGGCTCTACTGCGCCTCACAACCACTTACAAATGCCCACACCCGTGGGACTTTGAAAAAAAAAAAAAAAAAAACAAGCAATGACGAACTACGGACTTACACAAAAAAATACGAGCCACGGGACTTAGGAAAAAAAAAAACGATTGCATCCTTACAACAACAACAATACAACCCGTAAAAATATTACAGACTCAAAAATACAGACTTAACCGACAAACCGCGCACAGCAGGAAACACTCCAAACACAAAAAATAAACACAAAACAGGATAGTACAAAATAATTTCACACCCACTGTGAAATCTCCACAATTTTAGACACAACAAAGAAAGAACAACAGCTAATATACAAAAATACATTGGATTAAAAAAAAGGTGCTGTTATTAATAAAATACAAAACAATTTCTCTTTCTCTTTTTCAACAGACACTGCCTGAAAACTGTCGCAGGAAGATTGGCAGCAGGGGACCCTCTGTCATTGATACACAACTAATACATCAACCAAGGTATAGTATATTATGTAAAAAACTAAAAAAAAAACTATTATGTTTGCTGTGCGCCAATGTCAAAATGAACAACAAAACAAAATCATAAGCCCCTACTACCAATGATGGTGCACACGAAACACGATACTTCAACAAATATTGTTGACACATATAAAATGTAACAATGAATCCTGTTTTGTCTGCACCAACCTCTAAGCCTAACCCATAAACTAAATCTATCATCCCACACGTGGCGTACAGAAAACAGGATAGTATAACAAATATTGGTAACACATACCAACTTTAAGAAAAAATCCTATTTTCGGTGCCCTAACCTATAAGCTTAAACCCACAACCTAAACCTCTAGAGAAAACAGGATACTACAACAAATATTGGTAACACATACAAAATGTAAGAATAAAGCCTGTTTTCTGTGCCCGACCCTAGAACCTAATCCTCTAATGACAACAATCGTGTACAGAAAACAGGATAATACAACAACTATTGTTAATACTTACAAAATTTACTAAAATATCCTGTTTTGTGTGCCATACCTATAAGCCTAAACCATAAACTAAATCTATAATCTCAAAAGTAGCCTCCAGAAAAAAGAATAGTAAAACAAATATTAGTAACACATACAAAATGTAAGAATAAATCCTCTTTTCTCTACAATAACCTATAAGCCTAAACCCAGAACCTAAATCTCTAATGAAAAACAGTGCTGCACACAAAACAGGATAGTATAAAAAAAAAAAAAAATATGCACTTACAAAAGACATTACAATAATGAAAAAAATAATAATAGATTATTTTTATTTACAGATTAATATGGCAGATACTGACAAGAAACAGGAAAAGATAAGATGGCAGACTAGAGAACGTCCAAAAACATGGGCAAAGCATCAGACGCCGGAGCAGAAGGAAATTCGACGACAAAAAGAACGCAAAAGAGTTGCAAGCAAAAGACTATCAGATGACAAACTAAAATCTACCCCTAAGAAGGCAACTAAAAAACAAAAGCATTTAGAACCTGTTGCTGAACAATCAGATAACATTTCTAATGACGATTTACAGAGTCATATTGATATATGTTCTCACAATTGTCCTTTACTTAAGTCTTTAGAAATAGAGGTTCATAATTGTGGTGATATGAATATTGTCTGTCAGTTTTGTGGGGCTTATCATTTCAAACAGGAAAGACCCAGAGATGGCGAGTTTGTAAGTTGCTGTCAAAAAGGCAAGGTAAAACTTCCAGACTGAGCGTGCTTTCCCCAACTACCAACATTTCAAAACAAACATAAGATCATACAATAGTGCCATATCCTTTGCATCTATGGGTGCAACATTAGCTGCTAATGTGCCAGGACATGGCCCTTACTGCTTTAAAATACAAGGACAAATTTACCATCATACTTCTCATTTACATCCAGAGCAAGGAGAGCAAAGAAAATTTGCTGAACTATATGTCCCAGATACAATAGAAGCTGCTGAGCAACGTATGCAGCTTCAAGAAAAAAAAAATGCTTACCCATTGTTTTTCTAGAGCTTGAAAAAATTATGGCCAATAACCCCTACACTCAAGCTTATAAAAAATTAGCAGAAGTAGAAAAGGAACAACAAATTCATGCAGAAATACATCAATTGCCAATCCCAAAGGTGAATATGGTCCTTAAAAGAGATCGACATACTGATAAATGCCGTTGTAACTTGCCAACATCAAATGAGGTTGCAATGGTCTTTCAAAATGATGAAGGAGAACCACCATTTCAGAGAGACATTACCTTTCATTAATATAAGTATCTTAAGTACCAATTTGCATTCAATGACATATCCAATATTTTTTCCACATGGCAAAGCAGGTTGGCAACCCAAATTAACCCTTCAGAGTTACCCAAATTCAAAAGTACGTGTGCGAAATAATATTTCAATGCTTGAATTTAAAGTGGCTCAATTTGCAATTCGACATGGATCCCATTTTATGTGGCGGAAAACTGACACAACAATGGATCATTGATTCATATTTGCAAGTTGAGGCAAATAATTTAAACGTCATCAAATATCAACAAGATATACTACGTGTAGAACAGTATTATGGATTGATGGATTATGTCGCTGAGGTTGCTACAACTAGAGAGTTGACAGCTGGCAAAGCCATCATTTTACCATCTTCTTTCCAGTGATCTCCTTGCAATATGCGAGAAAGATACAATGATGCCATGGCTATTGTAACGAAATTTGGCAAAACCAGATTTATTTATTACATTTAAATGTAGTCCAAAATGGCCAGAGATTACACACAATTTGCTAATTGGACAAACTGCTTCTGATAGACCAGATTTAGTGGCAAGAGTCTTTAAAATCAAATTAAATGAATTCATACGTGACATAACCATAACTCAGTTATTTGACAAATGTCTGGCTTATGTTTATACCATCGAATTAAAAAAAAAAAGAGGACTTCCACATGCACATATTCTTATAATCCTTCAAGAAAAAGATACGTCAGATACTGTGACAAAGTGGATTCAGTAATTATTGCTGAACTACCAGATCCAGAAATACATGGTACACTATATGAGATTGTAACTCATCATATGAGTCATGGACCGTGTGGAGATATTAATCCACAGTCACCATGTATGGAAAATAAGAAATGTACTAAAGAATTTCCAAAAGATTATAGAGACAAAACTTGTGCTAATTGTGATGGCTATCCATTATATAGACGAACAGAAGGACAAACTGCCATTATTCGGGGCAAAAAGGTAGACAACAGATATGTGGTACCATACAATCCACATTTACTCATGAAGTATATTGCACACATTAATGTTGAAGCCTGCACTTCTATAAAATCCATTAAATATGTCTACAAATATATTTACAAAGGCTATGATGCAGCTACTGTAGTGGTCAAAAGTGTTGAAATAAGGTACCCAGTGAGTTAGTACATGATGAACTTGCATCTCATGTAGATGCTCGCTATGTAAGTGCGCCAGAAGCAATGTGGCGGCTTCTAAAATTTTAAATGCACGATCGCTCACATGCAGAATATCGATTAGCTGTACATTTGCCACAAAGATATTTAGTGTATTTCCATGCTGGAAATGAAACAAATGCTTTGGCACAAAGTGAGCATCGCCAAACTACACTAACTGCATGGTTTCAATTAAATTCTACTGACTTAGAGGCAAGGGAATTGTTATAAATTGACATTCAATACCATTATGTTTTCGTTAATGGATTATGGCGAAAACGAAAAAGTAGTGGAAATAAAATAATCCCAAGAATTTACACTGTAAGGCCAAGAGACTTTGAACATTTCTGCTTACGATTACTACTTCTAAATATTCCTGGTGCACAAAGTTTTGAACGGTTATGAACTGTTAATGACATAGTTTATGAATCACTTAATTTAGCTGCGCGACACAGAAACTTCCTAGCCGATGATACAGAATGGGAAAGATGTCTAGAAGAAGCAGCACTATGTCAAATGCCACGGCAGATGAGGGGACAATTTGCATTCATTTGTATCTTCTCAAATGCTCCAAATGCATTAACTTTATGGGACAAATTTTAAACAAATATGGCTGAAGACTTTTTGCAACAATACAATGAGCCTATTGTACAATTAAAAGCATTCATTGAAATCCAAGAGGTCTTTTTAACTCATGGATTAGGTTGTGCAAGTTTTAATCTGCCAGATCCAGGTCTCATAGACAACATAAACTTTGAAGACTATGACACTCAACTACGAAGAGAAAGAACAGAAGAAAGACTTGCAACTTTAAATACATTACAATTGCAAGCATTTAATGAAATCAAAAATGCCGTAGATGATGACATGGTCAAAGAGCGTTATATCTATCTGGATGGACCTGGTGGATCCGGAAAAACGTATCTATATAATTTATTGACGAGTTTTGTACGAGCACATGGTCAAATAACACTGGCATTTGCAACCACTGGAATTGCCGCACTTTTTTTAGAAGGTGGAAGGACTGTGCATAGTGGATTTAAACCGCCAGTTCCTATTTTGGAAACATCAGTGTCGGATATTCGAAAGACATCATTACAAGCAATAAAAATTAAAAAAAGGAAATTAATTATAATAGATGAGGCTAAAATGATGTAATGCCATGACCTACAATGTATTGACCGTTTCCTTTGATAAGTCATGGATAATACTTTGCCATTTGGTGGAAAGGTAATGTTGTTAGGTGGCAATTTTAGACAAACATTACCTGTCGTTGAACATGGAAATCGAACAGACATTGTCGAAACATGTATAAAGTCAAGTACACTATGGAAACTATTTACCCATCTTCAATTACAACAAAATATGAGATCAGAAGGAGAAAATTATTTCAATGATTGGCTCATCAAAATTGGAGAAGGAAAAACAGAGCGAATACAAAATGTACCTGATGACACTGTGCATATCCCAGCTCATATGATTTGCAAACAGGATCATATATCTGCTATATTCGAAAGTACAATAAATAACGAGGACTATGCAGAGCTTGCCAACAAAGTAATACTAACATGCAAAAATAAGGATGCATTACTCCTCAATAATGAAATATTTTAAAAAATAAATGCACCACAAAAAAATTATCACAGTGCTGATTCTGTACTTGGTGATGACAAAGAAAGTCAGACAAACTTTTCAACTGAATTCATAATCTCATTAACTCCTTCTGGAATGCCACCACATATTTTGCAGCTAAATACAGGTGCAATTGTCATGTTACTGCGAAATATGAACCCCAAAAAAGGCCTATGCAATGGGACCAGATTAATTGTTCAAGAATTAAAGGACCATTTCATACATGCTGAAATTCTAACTGGTACCTGTGACGAGATCAGTCTCGTCACTGCGAATTGGAGAAGCTTGGAGGCACACATTCTGCCGTTTGACTACGGCCCATGTTGACTTCCTCCTACAAAGACATAGAAGCCATGCTCCATTTGGTCAGAAAGGACTGTGATCTAACTTTTGAACCACTGGACCAATTTGTATCATTTTGACACATGTTTGTATTTGGAGTATGCAGATTCTGAAAATGTATGTTTTATGTGAATGTGATGCATACTTTTAAAGTTATGAAAAATGTGTAGATATGTGTTACAGATTCTGACCATCCCCCATTAGGTAAACACAGGGTGTCGCCAGGACTTGAACAAAGGGCAAGTGTATGGGGTTTCCCCAGGGGCATAGACAAGGAGCAAACAGGAAGTTTCCATGAGGACAGTCTGGGTGAGAATGAGCATGGTAGCCATGCCTGGGGGGTGGCCCATGGGAGGAGTCTCATGGTTCCTACCCTGTCTGATTGGCCATAGGTAATTAGGGGTTGACCAAAGGTAGTCACTGCCCCTACGGTGTATGTGGAAATGGGTTTTTATATATGTCTTGTTTTTTAATAAAGAAGAGAGTTCTCTGCTTGACCCTCAAACACAGAGCGTGTGTCTCGTGCTTGGGGGAATGGGTGTCCTGCAGTAGCTGTCCCTATAGCACTGGACGGGCGGATCGGCTAAAAAGGCCTGGGCGCCCCCTTCTATGTTTGGGGGGTACCGTTACACTGGTGGCAAGCGGCGGAATTGTTCCCACAGCCAGAAGGACAGCTACAGGAGACACCATTCTGTGGATTTACAAGTTGGGGGCAACGCATGTCCCAGTACAGCGACCCTAAAAGCAGCAGAATGGAACCAGCAGTGCTATACGAGGATGAGGACCTGGATGGCCGGGATGCATTAAGGAAAGGCATCTGGTACCAGGCCCTGGATAATGTACAATACCAGCGGGGTGAGAGTCTCCCCAGTAAAGAGCAGCGGTTGCAGAAGCAAGTGGCCCTGCGCATGCCCTTCCTGGGAGAGCAGCCCCTTGAGGAATGGGTGGAGGAACTAAAGCTCCGTGCATGGCAGGAGCTATGGCTGGAGGATGCCTACCAGGCACAGTATACACCCTGGACAGCCGAGCATGACAAGCCAGAGGGAGAGGAGTTTGGTGGTCCTGGGTTGTTATGGCAGTCATTTGCAGAGCCTGACTTCGGGAGCCCTGCGCAGACCAGACTTGAGGATATTTTCTATGAGAGGGAGGCTAGGCATGACTGGGATGACCCCCATGAGGTAGAGCAAGACCTTGTTCACCTAGCAACCCTGGAGTGGGAACTGGAGAGGGACTACCGAGATCTCTTCCACTCCATTGGGAAGGCTCAGCATTACAACAAGGTGAGAGACCCAGATCCAGACCCCTTCAGCTGGGAAGATATTGTAGAGATTTATTGGGAGGAATCCCAGGCGGCAGGTGGAGATGGGACCGAGGTCTCTCCACCAGCCCTACAGGGATGCTGGGTGGCTAGCCCAGATCCCCAGCGCCAGTGTGAAGTGCAGGGAGTGGAGAGCATTGTCTCCCCTCCCCAGCGGAAGTGTACCTTGCAGGGAGAGGAGAGCAGCGTCCTCCCTCCCCAGTTTCAGGGTGAGCTGCAGGGAATTGAGAGCTCAGACTCCATTCCCCATCGACAGATTGATATGCATGGAATTGGGAGCCCCGTCTCCATTCCCCAGCGTCAGGGTGAGCTGCAGGGAATTGAGAGCTCAGACTCCATTCTCCAGCAACAGGCTGAGCTACCAGGGGCAGAGACGGTCGGTCCTGTCCCCCAGCAACAGGGCTGTTTAGCCAAAGGGGAGACCGTCGGTCTCCCCCCCCTACAACCAGGTCCCAAACAGGCTACTTCCGTGGTAGCGCTGGCACCAGGGCAGAGTACCGCTGGTCTCTGCCCACTCAGCAACCCACCAAGGCAGCTTACCAGTGCCCAGCACAGCCGTGGTGAGGCACCTGGACATGGACAAGTTTCTCCTCTACCCAGGTGTAGTAACCAGTTATTGTGGGTGGGCTGTACTGCTGATTGTGTTTTGTGGGTGGCCTTCCAGACTAACCCGGAATCTGACCGGCAGGAGGTCAGATATCCTGTTAGTCTGTTTGGAAAGGGGGAGAGATGTGACGAGATCAGTCTCGTCACTGCGAATTGGAGAAGCTTGGAGGCACACATTCTGCCGTTTGACTACGGCCCATGTTGACTTCCTCCTACAAAGACATAGAAGCCATGCTCCATTTGGTCAGAAAGGACTGTGATCTAACTTTTGAAACACTGGACCAATTTGTATCATTTTGACACATGTTTGTATTTGGAGTATGCAGATTCTGAAAATGTATGTTTTATGTGAATGTGATGCATACTTGTAAAGTTATGAAAAATGTGTAGATATGTGTTACAGATTCTGACCATCCCCCATTAGGTAAACACAGGGTGTCGCCAGGACTTGAACAAAGGGCAAGTGTATGGGGTTTCCCCAGGGGCATAGACAAGGAGCAAACAGGAAGTTTCCATGAGGACAGTCTGGGTGAGAATGAGCATGGTAGCCATGCCTGGGGGGTGGCCCATGGGAGGAGTCTCATGGTTCCTACCCTGTCTGATTGGCCATAGGTAATTAGGGGTTGACCAAAGGTAGTCACTGCCCCTACGGTGTATGTGGAAATGGGTTTTTATATATGTCTTGTTTTTTAATAAAGAAGAGAGTTCTCTGCTTGACCCTCAAACACAGAGTGTGTGTCTCGTGCTTGGGGGAATGGGTGTCCTGCAGTAGCTGTCCCTATAGCACTGGACGGGCGTATCGGCTAAAAAGGCCTGGGCGCCCCCTTCTATGTTTGGGGGGTACCGTTACAGTACCCATAAAGGAGAGAGAGTTTTCATACCAAGAATAGATTTGGCACCAAGTGAAAGTAGCCTCCCTTTTGTACTTCATAGGAGGCAATTTCCCATCATCATGGCATTTTCCATGACCATTAATAAATCACAAGGACAAACTTTCAAATCTGTGGGTATCTTTTTAGAAGAACCAGTATTTGCAGATGGCCAGCTGTATGTTGCCTTCTCAAGATGCAAGAATCCAGAGGCTATTAAAGTTTACATTGAAAACAATGAAAGTTAAGGTGATTTATTAGATAATGGATGCATATTTACCAAAAACATCGTCCACTATGAAGTACTCTAACTTTAATTCCCCCAAATACAAGACATGGCACAGAAACATCAATAACCTCAATGACAATTTCACAAAAAAAAAAAAATATAGAGAACAGTGGTTTCATTCCAAGGATGACATTTTATGTCACTCAGACTCTTTTTAGAGCACCACTATTTGCATAAGAAACTCTATACAATGGCAAAACACATAGAGAACAGTGGTTACACACCGTGGACGAACGTTAATGTCTGGCGTTCTCTTTTTAGAGAACCACTATTTCACATAGAAAAAAAACAACAACAACGACAAAATAACAGATTACAATTTTATGGAAGTAGCCTTTTTGCATGATTAGCCCTACAAAACACTTTGCTTGCATTTTACAACAATTTCAGTTTAAATGTTACTTCATTATGTTACTGTTTATAATGTTACAAGTATTTATTAAAAACGTGCAAAGTTGTTTAATTGCATATATTTTAAAGTTCATGTTAAGAGGAGGAGGAGCTTTTCTTATACAATGTAAATGTATCATTCAATGCAAAATATTAATCCAGGGAGTAATCCGATCACCAGTTAATGGGGTCAGGAAATAATTAATTTTTTCCCCCTTTGATACAATTGCCTAAGTTTCAAGGAGGGTTTTTACTGTTTGCCCTCCTCTGGATTCAATATATATTTACGTTAACAGTTACATTTACTTTAACAGCAAAGCAGAATTCAAAACATGCACATTTAATTGCTGTATTTTTTTGACGGGCAAGTCGCTAGTATGTATATATGTATTGTATATATGTATATATAAATGCAATCTAAAGTTAAGCTTACCCGTAGATGCATTTATAATAGTAGGGATGCTCTTCTTGTGTTTACAAGTGGTCACAACACTGATCATAAAGTCATTTCCAGGTGAAAGATCATCGAAAATGTACAGTCTGTGAACAAAATAAGAAATACAAAATAAATATTAAACTGTAATATACTCAACAATATAAGCAACCACAGTAATATGCACAATGCATCTATCATCCTCCTGTACCACAACCAAACCCGTTAGATTGTAAGTTTACAAGTTTTTATTCTTGTAGGGTGGGAAAGCACTTTGTATGTTAAAAGCTCAAAACCGTGGCCCTCTATTTGTTTGCATTGAGTTAATACTATTTTGTCCTTGTTTTTAACCCATGTATAGCGCTTTAGAATATGTTGGTATGTTACAAATACAGGATAATAATAATAATAATAATAATAATAATAATAAAAGGAATACGGAGAGCTCTTTGTTTTTAATATTAAAATAAAATAATTCAGTATCTATTCTCATATTTAAACTTCATATTATTAACAAGTGCTTAAAAACTCTGTATATACTCACTGAAACCTCCCAAATAGTTCCAAATATTGGCCCCTATTTAATTGTCCAAATCACAATTACTGGAGCCCCTAATGGAGCTTGTAAAAGTTACAGATATTTAATTTACTACATTTTGCTACTCACAGTCCAAACGTAACACAGTCCTATCTCCTCCTTTATAGTTGCAAGGCCGCAAACGTTACCAGTGCTAAAGACGTAAAATCCATATTTAATTACAAATATTCAACTAGATAGGACTCGCAAGTGGATTAAATACCTGTTCGTATAACTGCAGCAGCAAATAAACTCATACTACTGTACTTTAAAATACTGAGAAACAGCTCCGCTCACCAGAGGTATTCTGAGAGACGTTTATGCAACTCTTAATTCAGCCCGAACCAATCAAAGACCAAGATTTGTAATAAGATGGGAACAGGATTTGGGCGTTTCATGGGACCTCCCTAAATGGGGGAAAATATGCTCCAATCTTTCTAAAAGCTCTACATACTTTAGCTTTATGTTAACAGCTGTCAAAGTTCTGCATAGGGTATATCTCCCACCTGACAGAATTAATACATTAAACCCAGAAGCCCTTCACATTGCTTCAGGGATTGCAAAGAAACAGGAACGTTCCGCCACTTAGTGGGACTGTCCGATAATACAAAATATGTGGATCTTTATCACCAAACTAGCATCTACGACTCTGGAAACCACTATGAACCCATCAATATAATTTTACTAGGTATATCAGCATCACATATAAATAAACATCATAAAAATGGCTGCAATTTTTAATGTTAGCTGCTAAGAATCAGGTCGCCAAACGATGGAAAACGCCGATATTAGACAATCAAGAAATAGTCCATAAACTCAACTATATAACAATCTTTGAAAGAATAACACATACTCTTAATAATACAATTCCAACATTTACAAAAAACTGAAAAAGTTGGATTAAATCCACCCAATCCATTTCATTAGTTTAAATTTTACTAGCTTCACCTCATCGCTATAGGGTCACAAAAAGTGGGTTGGGCTCTGGACTGCAGAGCTGGTCTCTGCATCCGACCCTTGTGTCAAGGTTCCTGGACATCAATACTGGTGTTAAGGGAACCTAAATCCAACCTCGGAGGTACATATTTTTTGTTGCATTTGTTTTTTTCTGCATTAATATTTGTTAAGTATTTACGGTTATTTATGTTTAAAACAATAAGAGAAATACTGTGTGTTTATCCAAGTGAAGAGGTCAGACGATAAAGTTTAGATAAATACGACAATTACTGAATAACCTCA
Source organism: Discoglossus pictus (assembly GCA_027410445.1). Lineage (NCBI taxonomy): Eukaryota > Metazoa > Chordata > Amphibia > Anura > Alytidae > Discoglossus > Discoglossus pictus. The sequence continues at coordinate 291,970,011 of CM050167.1, read as the reverse complement.
AGTTTGAAGGTTAATCTATATGATATCGAATAGCTCCATATAGGAGAAATTTAAAGAAAACAAAAAACAACCTCATTAGCAATCAGTTTATTGTTTTATAAGTCGAAAAAGGAAAATGGTGAAGGAGGAATCACAATGTAATTTATGTACAATGCTAGGTCAAATAAATTTATGTTATATAGCATGGGAAAATGTTTTGACCTGTGAGTCATGGAATTAAGTTTTACTGAAATGCAAATTGACATTGTTGATAATAAAAAGATTGAAACAAAAAAAAATACAGATAAAGCTCCTATAACCTCTGTTTTTTCAAGGTTTACCTTAAGGCCAGAAATCTGGCCAAAGGTTTCAGGGGTATCCATTAAGGCTAAAATTTAGTTTAGAGGGTCTCTGACTGTGTTTTTGTGTTTATGCAAATTACCCTTAGGGTTTAGTCTCCCTAACGGTAATAGGGAACTCCAGACGTGGACCCCTTGCTCACTGGGCCTTAAGGAGTTCAGCTGCACCTCACTGACAAGGCCCGTAAAGGCCGAAATGTGTCTGGGGTTCCCTGTTTCTCCTGTTCAGGGTAGAATTGCCTGGTATTTCAGGGCTGGGTCACTCTTCTGAGTGGGACCAGACTGATATACTACAGGATATTTTTCCCTGTGAAGGCCACAAGTGAGCTAAAAGAGGTTGCTCTCAGAGTGGCTTATCATGGCCATAGAACTAATCTATTAAGGTTGGTTCGTTCTCTGATGAGCACCTCTGACTGTGTTTTTAGGGTCTGTAAGTGTCTGTAAGTCTGTAAGTAGACATTTGAATTGATATAGGCCTATTGTAAAACCTTGTATTTTAGATTCAGTCCGGATAGCTTGGGCTCTATAGCTAAGGCGAATAATAAAGGAGATAGCGGGCATCCATGTCTTGTCCATCTTTGAATTTGAATGTGATCAGTAGATTTGCCTGGTAATTTGAGTTATGCTATTGGATCCAGATAATATGTCATAATAAGATTATTTACATTTCCCTTGATTCCTACTTTAGTTAATAAACAGACTAAATAATATAATGATTTACAAAAGCTTGACCCACATCCTTAACAACACATACCCAATCTTTCTAGAAATCTGGGGAAACTGGATAAATTCAACCTATGCAATCTCTATAACTTAACTAATTTGAGCAAGATGCATGCCCGTGACTTGAAAAGCATGTATATATCTAAAAATGTAATTACTACTAAATAATATGTGACATCACTAGTGTACTGACAATAAAGGTGAAAAAGATATATATCTATGTTTTGAAAATCCAAGACAATGAATAAGTGGATCTACGTGCTCTACTGCTTAATACCTAAGGCTCCTGTCCACAATCCTCATATATATAAAACAAATGTAAATCATTGGATCGCAAGTGCTATATAAAGGTGAGTATATTTAAAAACAAAGGCTGGCCTTGGTACTATGGGGCTTCCCCCAAAAATTAAATTAATACTGAGCAGAATCGTTACTATGTCCCTTAAGATAAAGATATGTGTATTCTTAGGCCTAATAACATGAAAGACTTTATTGTACCCCCTGCTTTTGCCTAGATGGCAATTACACAGCAGAGGGGATACCCTATGGAGAGGGACAAAATGTATTTAAACCATGTTATTAATTTGCAAAAGATACTGTATTCTTATTTCCTATATACAGAACAGCTGCTCCTGTGCCACATCAAGTTTCGCTATAAACATTATGGCTTGACCTCTGGAGCCTTAGGTATTAAGCAGTAGGGCACGTAGATCCACTTATTCATTGTCTTGGATTTTCAAGACATAGATATATATCTTTTTTCACCTTTATTGTCAGTACAGTAGTGACGTCACATATTATTTAGTAGTAATTTAATTTTTAGATATATACATGCTTTTCAAGTCACAAGCATGCATTTTGCTCAAATGTAATTGTACTTCACCACTTGTCATGCAAATTTATGTTTTGTAAAGAGTACACATCACTTATTACACATACATTTTCTTTTTTCACTATTTAGTTACATCATGTCACAGGTACAGTGTTAGGCAGTTGTCACTTCAGTGTTATCATACACAAAGGCCCTTTATTATAGTAAAACCTTCCTCATATTAGCAATGTTAAAGACGTTTTTTAAGTACTTAGAATAGCAAGCCTAAGTGAGCAGCTATTAATAAAGATAATTAGGTAGAGTTCTTTTCTTTTTTTTTAATAAAACTAGTTACTCTTTGTTTATACATACAACATACGCTGCACCCTCTATATTAAAAGGTGAATATTAGTTATATCATTTTATTTAAATATAAAATATAGTACTATTGTGAGGTAGTCAAATGTTTTAGATCCCAGTATAACCATTGCACCTAACATTAACCAGATTACCATTTAGATCCCAACAGAGCCCTATGGTAATGTAATGCTGTTGTTGTTAAGTTGTACAGTAGTATCTGACCCTATGGACTGTAGCACACCAGGCACATCTCTCAGTCACTACCCCTCTGAGCTTCATCAAGCTCATGCTAATAGCTTCAATGACCTCATTTATTCATCTCTGTCTCTTCTGTCCCCATCAATCTTTCCCAGCATCAGAGTCTTCTCTAAAGAATCCTCCCTTCTCATGATATGGCCAAAATATTAGAGCTTCAGCCCCATGATCATACCTTCTAGTGAACAGTTTGTCTTGTTTAAATCTACTTGCAGTTTAAGGGGCTCTAAGCAGTTTTCTCCAACACCACAATTCAAAGGTGTCAATTCTCAGCCTTCTTTATGGTCCAGCTCTCACCTCCATATGTTACTACTGGGAATACCATAGTTAAAAACTATGTGGACCTTTGTTGATAATGTAATATATTTTTACTTTTTACTAGCTTGTCCAAGCTTGCCATAGCATTCTTCCCCAGAAGCAAACATCTTTTAATTTCACTTGTGACTGCAGTCGCAATGTGAAGAGATGTCGGATCCCAGGAAAATAAAATCTGTAATTCCCCATCTAAATTGCATAGAAACCTGATTAGCTTTATTACACAATGTACTACAATAGATTGAGGCTTATCATGATTCCTGTTAGTAAATTCCCCTCAATGCCTTACATTGGCTAATACATCCAGTATTATAGAAGCATTTGCCCCATTTCAATTGAGCAATTGTTGGTTACTGGAGCTCGTAATGTAGCCCATAAACTAATTTGCTATTCCGTAGGCGTCTTTCAGCTACCCAAAATCATTTGCGGGTTACAGGCTGAAAATCCCTACGGTTGTCAAAATGGTAACTCTCAACCCATTATTATTATTATTATTATTATTATTATTTTAGTTCATTTATAACGTGCCAACGTATTCCGTAACTCTGTACATAAGTTAAGTTCAGACAAAGATATCTAAACCTTTGATCTTTCAAGCCTGCAAATGTTACAATCACTAAAATTGTATAAAATCACTATATAATTGCTACACTTCCCCAAGGACGCAACTGCCTTCAAAGACGCAACTGGCAAATGTAGCCAAATATATTACAAGTTCCAAATAGGACCCGCAAAGGGTTTACAGACTAGTTTGTAACACTGCAAAAGACAATTAAAACACACCAATTGACTTTAAAAAATGGAAAAAGCAATGGAAGGCATTATTATTCATTGCACCATAACTCCCAAAGAAAAATCAGGCCTTAAAAAAATATTTTATATTCTGATATGTTGCAATGATCATACATATGCCAATATGAAAAGTCTTGCTGCAAGATGCTGAAATTAAAGATACACTACTTGATTAAATTACAAAAGAAAAACAGAGGCTCTAATGTGGACCCTAAAAATACAAAGATCTTCTTATATACATCTCACTCATCAGATCTAGATTGTGAAAAGAAACAGTGGCCAAATTCCCTCGCCACATGACATATATCAAGTACCAGGGGAACATACACCACACTAATCTACTCTAACCCATCAGGAAGGGCCGCAAACACACATGGAGGCTGTGCAGAGGCACGCGGAGGAACATCCAACTCACCTCCATCAGGGACAATCTCCGCTACGCCCATCCTGGAAAGTCCCACACCATTGATGGTGGCCATGTGCCAAGATGTATACCCATTATCAGGGGTCAAATCTCATCAAGTGTTTTGCTATCAATCAATTCACATTATCACCTGTTATATTCTCCTCAGCCTTTCAGGGGAATGTTGATACTCAATAGCATCACACATTGTACCTCGCATGAATATTAACCCTATATTATTAAATTAGTATTATTCTCATTATATGTATTAATCTATTGCAAAGTAACTAGGGCTCATCAGTTTACAGATATAGGAATGTGACACAAATGTGATGTATGTGGATGTCCCAAAACCCTAACCATTGAAAACACACTAGCATGGTGATAACAGTATAACAAAGCTTTATTTCATACACAGAGCACACTCAGCAATGTACAAGACTGTGCATTAATATCATGGGTGTGGTGTGGGTGGATCCCAGAAGGGTAAGAGGCTTTTTGTGAAAAAAAGGGAATACCTAAAGAAGGTAATGTCATAGCCTAGAATAATCATGATGCATAGCACCTACCAGGGTCACATGTGGTCACTACACCACTGCAATCGGAATCTGATGAAAAAAAGGATCACCAGAAATCACTCCATTTAATCGAAGTAACAAGTAATGCGCATAGCACTTACTTTTGGTTATCATCTGCTTAATTAAACAGATGCAATAAATCATGGATGATGTCATACAAATCTATTCCACACACAGTGTGTTTTCATATATTAAGAAATAATCGCAAATAGATGATCTGAATCTGGAAAACAGAAAGAGGAGGATGAGGAACATGTCTTCATGGTCGTGAGATTAGGCTATTAAGACCTACAGAGACAAGAACAAGATATGAATTAAAACACTATTTGGACTGACTTCAACACCTCATTTCAAGGGCAATCCATGTTCAACATCAATTGCTGAAATATTCAACATAACCATACGAGTACACACTCTGTAGCCGGGTAATAGTTTGTCAACATTATTCATTGAGGAGTGTGGATGAGGAGGACTATGGGGATGTTCTCGTCTACCTCCTCTTCTTCCTTAGCACAGGGCCCCCACATACCGTACGCACGCACCTCGTCCTTCTACCACGACTAAGAGGTGTTGGAGTGAGAGGTGCGTCCACCTGGGGTGGCTGTTTAATACTGCCGTTGGCAGAAAGTTGTGAAGAGGCCACCGGAACCAAAGGCTGGAGAGATATGACCTGGCCTTCCCACAATTCCAATAGCAGCGCAATGAGTGTTCTCTGGGCTTGTCGGCCCCTATTTGCAATTTGCTCATACCGCTCCATCCTTTGATTGTGTCTCCTCATCTCACCAGATAGCAATCTGATGCTCGAAACGAGAGTGGTAACAATGTGTTCCATTATGGATGAATGGCTTTCTTCCTCCCTCTGGATCTGGTGCATGAGCTCCCTCAAAGTGTCTTGTGAGGGGGTGTGAGGTCTGTCACTGGACATACCGGGCCTTTGGATGTGCTGTGGTGATGACAGGAGTGGCGGTGGGGATGGTGATGCCAGAGGTGCCTGTGGCGATGGTGTCGGCCATGGCGATGATGTTGGTGTCGGCTAATGGCGGTGGTATCAGCTGTGGCGATGATGTCGGCCGTGGCGATGGTGTAGCCCAGGTTGGGTGAGCCTAGGTTGGGAGTGGAGAAGCGGTGGGATCCTGTCAAGGCATCCATGCTATCGGAGCAGGTGGCAGTGCTGGGCCTAATGATGGTGGTCTCCAGTACCAGGACATCTGTGGAGGTGGTAGTGATTGCTGGCTCCCTGACATGTGAGGTGGAGATGAATGAAAAGACTAATAACGTGCCCATGATGCGTGTGAGGGCATGGGGGGGGATTCCCCAAATGGTGGTGTGGGTGGCCATCTTGCTGCTAATGGTTCAGCTTCCTGTAATGGTCCCGGGCCCTCTGGAATGTTTTCAGCTTCCATAACCACCACTTCATGGCTCATATCAATATTCTAATGCTGGCGCGGTTTGCCATCTGCAGTTCATTAGGACACAGGCTTCGCTGAATCTACTGTGCAGTGTGTGAGACTGACCAATTTGTGACCAATTCTCAGCAATGCTTGTTAACATGCAGATGGTCCAGGTTAGGATAGTACATGACACGCACATGCAGTCCATCAGAGCCGGTACCCGAATATGCAGCAGTGTGCACACCCGTACATGTACTCTCTTCAACTCTCTCAAATCAATCTTCATCTATTTTTCGACTGCTACTCAGAATCAGTTTTAACTGTAGGTATTGGACAGACATTTAATTGATAACAATTATGATAATGATATGTTTGCTTCCTGGATGTACATGGTTATTACTAGCCCATATATCTTTAGTCATAACCAGAGAGCTTACAGTGCTATACTATGTCAGTTAGCTATGTTTGTGGGGTTCATGTGCATATGAGGGTGTGATGGTGTATATGAAACTCACATTGCACAGTTCTCGGAAAACCTGTGTCCATCTGTCCTGGAAGCCCCGCTACTGCCGCTGCCTTCGATCCACTGCTTCAGGGTCTGCTCCCATGCGCAGTATGTAATGTCGGCTGGTGGTCCACCACCGGTTGCACGGGCTGCTCTGGCCTCCGCTGCCACCTTCCTCTTCACCTTCATCCGGCTGCCATCATAACTGTGTTTCATAGACTTAGCGTCCCTGTTTGCAACCCCTAATGCAGCAATGGCTGTAGCAACCTCAGCCCAGGCACGTGTCTTCTGGCTAGGTCTCACTTCCCTCCCGCCATGTATGATGCGATAGCAGGCACGGATTTCCCTGAGGAGGATTGTCATCTCCTCTGGGGTATAATTGGGGGCCCTGTACTTTGGCACAACCTCTTGCCTTTCCAACTGTGTTTGGGGTTCCTGGCCTCTCTGTTCTCTCCCTGGGGCCAGTCCCTCATTCCCACATGCTCTCCTACACCTCTACCTCCGCTCCCTGACCTGCCTCACTCCTTACCTCTACCTCTCATCATCTCCTCCTCCGGTGTTCCCCTCTCCCTCCTCTCCTTTCTCTCCTCCTCCAGTGTTCCCCTCTCTCTCCTCCTCTCTTTCCTCTCCTTCTCTGGTGTTCACCTCTCTCTCCTCCTCTCCTCACTCTCTCTCTTCTCCTCTACCCTCCTGGAAATTATTAAATAAATATAAGGATAAATCAATATAATATATACGTGTATGTGTATGAGGTAAAACAAGAATGTGTGTATTATGTGTATTATAATATGAGTATTGGACGGGAGGAGGTGCGGGTATGGAGGGGTGTAGATGTGCTGTGGCCTATCGCTATGTATAGCTATGTATACATATTAATCTATGCGTGTGAATTAAGTGATATCAGTAATTACGGTTTCCACTGTTTCTTGAAGTCGTTCTCCACATTATTCATTAGCGTTATCCAGTTCCTATTGGTTAATTGGCCTGTGACAGGATTGCAAATTACAGCCTTGCTTGAGTTTGGCGTGCTTCATCAGATTGGATACCCGGAGGCGTTACATCCGTAACCAGGGTTTATGGATTTGAGGCTTCGGCCCTCAAATTGCAGCCTTGTTCAATTGAATTGCAGCCTTGTTCAATTGAAGGCAACTTCGGGCCTGCAAATTGAATAGGGGCCATTGTATGCATGAGTTAAAGGGGGAGGAGTTTGAAGGGACTGTTTGGAAGGTTTCAGTGAGTAAAAATAGAGTTTTTAAGCGCTTGTTAATAAAATGTTTAAATATGCAAAACGTAGGTAGTTTATTTTAATACTAAAAACAGGCAATCCTCCATGTCCCTTTAAATGTATTGCTACATTAGTTGATGGGGATAAACAATAAATATACAAGAATTTCTAATAATCATACTTATTCCCTATACCTAAAATCACAATCCATACTGCTAAACACAATTAATAGACACAACTGCCACTGTTAAACACAATTAAAAGACACAACTGCACTAGCAGCTTTTGACCACAAAGTTATACATCACAGTGATAATAAACCACAAGGTGGCTTTGTTGTTGCTGTTGTATAATTGTTCAGTAGTGTCCGATTACTATGACCCTATGGACCGCAGCACGCCAGGTAGATCTGTCAGCCACTGCCTCTCTGAGCTCCCTCTTTGCTTCAATCAACTCACCTATATTCGCATCTGCTGCCCCCTTCTTCGCGTGCCTTAATCTTTCCAAGCATCTTCTCTAGAGAATCCTGTCTTTCCATGATGTAGCCAAAATATTGAGCATTAGCCTCAAGATCATACCTTCCAGAGAACAGTTTGGCTTGATTTCCCCGTAATATTGATTGATTGGATCCTCTTGAAGTCCATGAGACTCTAAAAAGTGTTCGCCAATACTGTACTACTATTTAAATGTGGCCATTATATTCCGCTAAGCCTTCTTCATGGTCAAATTCTCACTTCTGTATATTACTACTAGGAATACCATACTTCTAACTATGTGGACCTTTGTTGATAGCTTAATATTCATTAGAGATATTATTTTATTTTAGCTTCAGAACCTGGTCTTGTTGACTGTATAGACTGTATAGAGATCTTCCACCTTTTACTACAAAGTATATAGTCAATCTTATTTCTATATTGTCCATCTGGTGATGTCCATATAATAATCTTGACAGAATTCTGCTAATCTCTGACCTGCTTCATTTTGTAAAGCCAAACTTGCCAGTTATTCCAGGTATCTTTTGGTTCCCTACTTTAGCATTCCAATCTCCTATGATGAAAGTAACATCTTTCCTTGATGTTCTCTCTATGAGGTGTTGAATATCCTCATAGAATTGGATAACTGCAATCTCTTCAGCATCCACGATTGGAGCATAGACTTGGAGCACTGTGATATTAAATGGCTTGCCTTGACTTTGTTTTGAAATCATTCTGTCATTCATTTGGTTGTAACTGAGCACTGCTTTGGACACCCTTTGATTGAATATGATAGCTACACCATATTGTCTGTGAGAATCTTAACCACAGTAGAATATCTGGTGGTTGCCTGATTTGAAATGTCCCATACCAGTCCATTTGAGGTCACTAATTTCCAGGATATTAATGTTTAATTGTCATCTCATGTTTGACCAGGTCTAGTTTGCCTTGGTTCACAGTTTGTTCTAATGTTACAGGCTCCTATGTGGAATTGTTCTTTGCCGAGGCAGACCTTCCTTTCCCTTTCAGACACATCCCCGCAGAAGATGGTCCTCGTTCTCTACTCTTCCCCAGTAATGTGGCAGGCACCTTCTGAACTGAGGGGTTCAACTTCCAGTGCATATCAGTATGTCTCTGGTTGTGCTTATCTATAAGGTTATCTTGGCAAAGATAATGGAGTGGGGTTCCAGTCCCTTTTCCAGTGGACTCTGATTTATCTGACCTTTCTGCTATGACCTGCCCATCTTGGGTGACCCTATGTAGTGTAGCTCACAACATCAGTGAAGGACACAAGCTTATGAAGGTCCATTAAATATTTGGGTGCTAATAAATATTCTGCTGTGGCTCTGTTTTAACAAACTGGAATATGGTCACACATTGATGTACAGTGGATATAAAAAGTCTACACACCGCTGTTAAAATGTCAGGTTTTTGTGCTGTGAAAAAATGAGACAAAGATAAATAATTTCAGAATGTTTTCCACCTTTAATGTGACCTATAAACTGTACAACTCAGTTGAAAAATAAACTGAAATCTTTTAGGTAGAGGGAAGAAAAAATATAAAAATAAAATAATATGGTTGCATAACTATGCACACCCATAAACTAATACTTTGTTGAAGCACCTTTTGATTTTATTACAGCACTCAGTCTTTTTGGGTATGAGTCTATCAGCATGGCACATTTTGACTTGGCAAGATTTGCCCACTCTTCTTTGCAAAAACACTCCAAATCTGTCAGATTGCGAGGGCATCTCCTGTGCACAGCCTTCTTCAGATCACCCCAAAGATTTTCAATCGGATTCAGGTCTGGGCTCTAGCTGGGCCATTCCAAAACTTTAATCTTCTTCTGGTGAAGCCATTCCTTTGTTGATTTGGATGTATGCTTTGGGTCGTTGTCATGCTTAAAGATGAAGTTCCTCTTCATGTTCAGCTTTCTAGCAGAAGCCTGAAGGTTTTGTGCCAATATTGGCTGGTATTTGGAACTGTTCATAATTCCCTCTATCTTAACTAAGGCCCCAGTTCCAGCTGAAGAAAAACAGCCCCAAAGCATGATGCTGCCACCACCATGCTTCACTGTGGGTATGGTGTACATTTGATGATGTGCTGTGGTGTTTTTGTGCCAAACATATCTTTTGGAATTATGGCCAAAAAGTTCAACCTTGGTTTCATCAGACCATAACACCCTTTCCCACATGCTTTTGGGAGACTTAAGATGTGTTTTTGCAAAATGTAGCCTGGCTTGGATGTTTTTCTTCGTAAGAAAAGGCTTTAGTCTTGCCACTTTTCCCCATAGCCCAGACATATGAAGAATACGGGAGATTGTTGTCACATGTACCACACAGCCAGTACTTGCCAGATATTCCTGCAGCTCCTTTAATGTTGCTGTAGGCCTCTTGGTAGCCTCCCAGACCAGTTTTCTTCTCGTCTTTTCATAAATTTTGGAGGGAGCTCCAGTTCTTGGTAATGTCACTGTTGTGCCATATTTTCTCCACTTGATAAAGACTGTCTTCACTGTGTTCCATGGTATATCTGACGCCTTGGAAATTCTTTTGTACCCTTCTCCTGACTGATACCTTTTAACAATAAGATCCCTCTGATGCTTTGGAAGCTCTCTGTGGACCATGGCTTTTGCTGTGGGATGCGACTAAGAAAATTTCAGGAAAGACCAACTAGAGCAGCTGAACTTTATTTGGGGTTAATCAGAGGCACTTTAAATGATGGCAGGTGTATGCTGACTCCTATTTAACACAATTTGGAATGTGATTGCTTAATTCTGAACACAGCTACATCCCCAGTTAGAAGAGGGTGTGCAGACTTATGCAACCACATTATTTTTATTTTTTATTTTTCTTCCCTCCACCTAAAAGATTTCAGTTTGTTTTTCAATTGAGTTGTACAGTTTATAGGTAACATTAAAGGTGGAAAAAGTTCTGAAATTAATTATCTTTGTCTAATTTTTTTACAGCACAGAAACCTGACATTTTAACAGGGGTGTGTAGACTTTTTATATCCACTGTACACTTGATTTTCATTTCAAATGCTGGCATTAACATTATTTTAAAACAGTGATTTCAAGGTATGAACAATACTTCAAAAATATATTTTTACATTAAATGAAAATACTGAAATGGTACAGGATAATCAAATACTAATTATTTAATCATTCACTTGTAAAAACAATGAATAATACTTTATATTTTTAAACATGTATAAGTGCTCAATAAATTAAGGGAGCTTTAAGAAGAAAAATACATTTGAAAACAACATACATAGTACTGTCACTAAGTAAGAAAAAAAAATAAGTACCTTTCACTAGAAGGCAACATTTCTGATCTGTTTGTATTTTCTGAAGTCAGTGAGATGATATATCCATCATTTTGGCCAAAGGCCACTGGCCAGGTAACAGTCATAGACCCTGAATCCTGTGTATAAGAAATATACTCAACAGCACTTGGAACTGTTTTCAAAGAAAGGAAAATACAAACGTTGAAAAATGTTGAAAACATCAATTAAACAAGTGCACATTTACCAAATATGTTAAATTTTTAACAGTTTGTCAGAAATATTTTAAAAGGGAATACTGTGTTAATTTGAAGATTTGATCTGAAAGCACTATTTTTTTTAGGCTTTATATGCAAATATTAGCTTCAGTGTTATTTTAGGGCACTGAATATTATAGACATTTCATGAATTTCCAGTTAGCATTTGGTTAGCTTCCTGACAGCAAAATTTAGAATTATACACATATATTTTCCTGATATATTTTATTGGTATATTTAGTTATTTTTATATTATACACAGTAATAGAATTCAATGATGATTAGGATAAGCATCAGGCCATCATGAGATTTAGTAAAGGCATAATTTTAGGTTGATATAATGGACAAACTAAATAGGCCATTTGATTATTATCAGTCATCAGATCTATGCTTCTTTGGTTAGTATTTTATTTTCTTTCATGATACCTGCTCTATATTTCAGGGTATAATTATTTTTTTATATTTCATACAATTATATTATTGATATAATTTCCACATGGAGAGGTACTGCTCCCTTTGGTGAAGCGACTTTATAGATCTACATAGAAATAAAACAGGGTTCTAGAGAGAAGCTCTCAAACTAGTAAATATAGTACTAGGTGACTAAGCAAAGAAATACAACAGAACCATTACTAAAATGTGTCTATTGCACATAGCTGTTTTTTAAACAAATATCCAGACTTACCTGACTGAATTTCTATCGTAATGGGGAGACTATCTTTAAAATATTCCTTCTCTGTACGAACAGAGAAGGAATAAACTGTACCAGGCATTAAATGCAAAAATACAGCTTCTTCCAATTTAACTTTTTGTACCTGAAATGATAAAAAAAAATGCATACACAAAAAAAATATACAATGCTGCAATTGCTTATGTAAATAATTAATTTGCAAATAAGGTCTTCTGAATGGGCTTCTGTGGAAACTATTATATATGTAAATTTGAGAAATAATAGTAAAAAAGAAAACAAACATATAATTTGCCACACACCAGATTATATAAAGAGCTGTGTTTCTACTAATACATTTTTCACTTGTAGTGACACATTTGTACTTATTCCCCTAAGTAGTCTCACAATCACGTATCAAATGTTGACCAATGATTGAAACCATAACAACTGTGAAGAGGACACCAAAAGCAAATGTATCTTTCATTTTCACATATAACACACACACTCATTATATGCAGTATAAAAGGGATTTTACAACTGCCACCCCAGACACAGAAACACATCAGGGATAGTGGTGCATAATTTGTCAAATTGCTTGACTGTTTGGTATTTGACATTTACCCACTTTTCCCACATGTGTCCAAACAATAATAATACTTATAAACAAACAACTTATAATTATTATTCAAGACCTGCTATTAAGGAAAACCTTTTTATGTGGCAACCTTGGGTCTCCGTGTGACTGAGATCAAGCAATGCCAGACATTGTGGCTTTCTCTCTCATCCTTTTAGACTATTATATTAGGCAGTCCCAAAAGTAAAAGTTGAAAAAGCAGTTTAAAGTCAGCCATGTGTTTTATGACCATATTCATGCTCTGCCTTACAGACTAAAACAACTACTACCCTTTTTATATGCTTCCGACTACTTTTTACCATTTTACGTGATTCTTTCTTGTTGTTCTATGCTGATTTTTAATTTTGCCTTCAGTTTATAATCCATACACCTTTCAAGAGTGCTTCCTAATTTTACACATGCAACTAACTATCACCCCTTCACCTACTGTGTACGTCTCAAACACTGTGACTAAAATAATTTAATTTAGCACTTCCCACTGTTACCAAATTTGTTTTTAATAACATTTAGCTATTGTAAATGGCTCCATATACACTCAAAAAAATATCTGTATCACCAAAATAGCTTATCTCCTCTTACTAAATAGTACAGTATACCACTTCTATCCCACCCTTCATTTCATGTGTTTTACAAAATGAACAATCAGCCTGCAATAAACTCACACATTCAGTATACATTGTTAATTAATTCCACTTCTCTTATATGCTAGCCTCTATTGAAATCTGCCTCACTCATATACTACCTACCCTGATGATCTATCTTGCGAAGAGCTATCCTTCAGCCTCAATCAATAACATGCAGCAGGCAGGGAGATGGAGTTAGTATTCTGCACTTTTCCCTGTCATTCCATCATGTATTAAAAAGACTAAACATTAAATCTGATTGGCTAATGTCTAAAACTACATTTCTAATTTTCTACAAATACTATTTTTGTTGCTAATCAGTAACTAAAACAAATGAAACCCTGTCTTGTGAATAGTTCACAGCCCCATAACTCTAGATTATTTTTCTTTGATGCATACAAACCCAACATGTGTTTCTAATGATGACTTCAAAAGTTACGTAAATCACTAACGAAGAATGTTTCATTTGGTCAGCTGTCAAATAGTGCATGTATTACTACTAACATGTATCTCCTACTATAATCATTCTGCTGCTTTCTAGGATCAGTCATTTTTGTAATTGTTCTGCTATTTGGGCTTAATTTAAGGGTGCAATTTGCTTTTTTTCTGTTCAGTACTAATGCTTTTTTTTGTAATAGTCACTCATGAGTATATCTTTTACTTACCAAAAAAGTCTTTGTGCAGTTTTTACATATTATTTCATACTGTTGAAATTTCCCTTCTGCTCTGTCCCAAATGACTTGTATTGATGTTTCAGTAACCACACCTTCACGGACATTAGATGGGCTTGCTAGACCTGCAAAAAAGGGTATTCGTATTTAAGCTGTATATTGTTTCCTCAATTGCACTTTTCTTTCTCAATACAGTATTGCCCCTTTTAAGACTCAACTTTTTACATTTAATATTGAGTATAGTAATGTCATTAGTATTAGCAGCATATTTATTCCTTTACCTCAGTGATGGCAGGAGCGTTTCCCGTCCAATTGTGTTTGAATTGTGTTAATTGTATGAATCAGAGTAAAATCTTCATCTTTGCACATTATTTTCTATTTTGTAAGAGTAAATACTTTATTGTGAGAGACAATTTGAATATTAGGAAATATGCCACTTCTCTTTAGGCTTATTATACAGACAATCTGAAATACAATAGTATACAGAGATGTAGAATATTTTCGTCCATAGGATGTTCTGTAATGTATTTATGGGTAGACTAGATGGACCTATTTGTTCCTATCTGCCATCAAATATATTGTGGCGATTCACAAGTCATAGCAGGGGTTGCAATCTTCATTGTGCTTCAATAAACTGTATTTCATTTTGTGAAACTACCATTTTAGCCATTCACATCCACTGTAATAACTTAGTAAATCTCCCCTTTTTTTGTATGTTTCTGTGTCAATTTTAAATGATGCTGCTGCTGCTGCTGCTCCAAAGATAAAGCAACTGTTGGCAATTTTTTTAAAACTGACAGTTTTATTGCTAAATTCTTAGATTGTAATACAAAAGCAGGAGCAAAATTATTTTGTATTTTTGTGCAGATTGGTAACAAAAGCCTAATAAGCTGAAAACAATAAAATAAATGAAATATTTAAGTCCAATTCATATACTTTCTTCCCTAGTGATTCCTTTGCAGGAATATGCAAATTCTAAACAGTAATAATGATTTTACCCTTAAATAAAAACTGACATTTATTTCACCACTGCAAGAATGTATTCAATTTATTGGATTCACGTTAATGGATATATTTACTCAAATACGCTTGGGCGGGGATTTACTAAACTATCAGCCCCATTAAATTCCCCCAACGTGAAAAAACCGTAGCCTACTACGTAGCCCGCAAGACTTACGGCTATTAAATTGGCCTCTTAAAGCGACCCGATCTGAGGGTTACAGGCGTAAAAACCCTACTGGATGTCAAAATATGAACTGCGTTGCAGCAAATCCTTTGATCTGTCAAGCCCATAACTGTTACGTTCCAATCACGCTATTAAATTGCAACAAATTCCCAAATAATCCCTGGCATTCAAGCCCGTAGCCCGCAAATGGAGGCAAAAATATTAGGCCCTCCAAATAGGACCTGCAAAGGGTTTACAGACAATTTCTTAACACTGTAAATAACAATATAAACACAACAGTGGACTTTAAAATATGGGCAAGCATGGAAAGGCATTACAATTACTTGCACAATAATCACCCAATAATAAATAGGCATTAAAAAAATATTTCATTTCATCATATGTTGAAATGGTCATGCATATGCCAATATGAAAAGCCATGCTGCAACAGGCATAAAGCAATTAAAGACAAGCTACCTGATTAAATAACAACACACAAACATGAAACTGATGACATATTAACCCTTCCTCACTCACAGAGGCTCTAATGTGGACCATGGAAAATATATATATACTAGGAAATTGCCTGTCAAAAATGACGGGAATAAAATTGTAAGGCTGGAAATGCTGTTTGCCACACATTGTGAGGCTTTTGCTCCTCTGAGCACCATTAGCGTGGCACGCGCCGACTGCCGTTGGTTTTATTTTCAAAGTCCTGCATGCCTGGCGTTGTTCATCTATGTTTTACTGTCTTCGCGGTCGTGTAAGTTTTTTGTGTCTGGCCTTGCTGAGCCTCGTTTTAATCCTGCTTCAGAATTTTTATGTTTTTTGGCCGCCATTTTTTCCCTTCCTTAGGCGATTTTCGAGCAACGTAAAACGCCAAATATGGCTCCAATTAGTTTGCAACTTTACTCCCAGGCTTCCTGGCTCTCCCCCTATGCTGTGTGTGAGTGTGTTATTATTTTTTTAATTATTATTTTCGTGGTTTTTCTTTGTTTTTGAGTTATGCATTTGAACCAACTGCGTGCCTCAACTGCTCGCTCATTGCAGCCTAAGTCCCGCGTATATCCATTCCCATTTGGTGACTTCCCATTATGTTTTGCTATTCATCAATTTACATTAGTGTGGTGTTTGTTCCTCTGGTCTCCTTCTGGATTGCTAAGTGTTGGTGGTGAAGAGGCTTGTGTACCTGAATGAAGCTGTGAGCTATACCATGTACGACCACTGTAGGTGGGCACATCATAGCAGAGAGGTCAGATAAATCACAGTCCACTAGAGAAGGAACTGGCAACCCACTCCAGTATCACCTGTCATATTCTTGTCAGGCCCTCAGGGGAATGTTGATACTCCACAGTATCACTAATTGGACATTTGCATGTGTATAAACCCTTTATGTTGATTATATATGATATATATTATTATATGATATCTAATGCTATTATGTCTATTATTATTGTTATATGTATTGATCTATTGCATAGTAACTAGGGCTCATTAGTTTACATATATAAGAATGTTACACATATCATTATTTTATTATTATTATCCTTTATTTATAACGCACCAACATATTCCGTAGCCCTATACAGGGGTTAAGTACAAGTCAAGAACAATTTCAAACAGTGCGAAGGATGGAGGGCTCTGTTATTGAGCTTTTAATCAGACATACACAGTGCTTTCCGTAAAGCACCTATCACGATTGAAAACTCACAAACGTACATTCTAAAGGGTGTGGGTGAGGTATAGGAGAGTGATAGATTGATGTATGTACATGTGTGATGTATGTGGATGTCCCATAACCCAAACCATTGAAAACACACTGACACGATTAGAACGGTATAACACAGCTTTTGTTGTATACACAGACCACAATCAGAAATGGTCAAGACTGTGCATTAATATCATGGGTGTGGTGTGGGTGGATCCCAGGAGAGCAAGAGGCTTGGGGGGGAAAAGGGGATACCTACAGGGGGTCTTCACGAACTAAAAACTTCTGTGAAAAAAAATATGCTGTGTGCTTATATAGAGCCCTTTAGAATTTGCCAAATCACAATTTAATAAGGCTGTTAGTCTCTGGATAATCAGCAATATGGGAAAATACCCATTAATATGACGAGGACACAAAGGTCAGGAGCCAGATTCACTGCTACTTACATCAGACACAAGGATCTGTTCTCAGACTGATATTGAGGTCAGGATCACAAGCTTCACTAGTACATATATTAATGCTGGCTGTCATTATCATGTAATTGGGAGAGTTTGCAAGTCCCCCGCCATAGCTGTATTAGTCTACATTTAAGCAAACAACAATCATGTCTGAGATAGCTGGCTATATGATAGCTTTAAGATTATGGGAGCTACATGTTAAGGGGGAGGGCTATCATTGAAAGAATGTCTACCTGAGAGGCATTGGGAAAACATTACCTCATACATTACCTTCACAATGCTTGCAGATGCAGGAGATGCCTTCATGGACCTAAGTTGAACCTAAAAGAAAAAAAAAGACAAAACCTACAAAATAAGGCCTTACAAAGCATAGGGACTGCAGCATCTCTTCTCAACAGCATTCATCAGTGACCATCAATTGGTGACATGTTCAACAGAATCCTAAGTGTCCACAGAGAAGAGGATCATGGACCATGTGATGGGAGGTAGCCATCTGCATACAAAATATCACATCACATAGGCCAAGATCCAAGACTTTGTAGCCAGGCTAGGTTAGTTTAACATTATGACCAATAGATTGTCACTGAGGAGTGCTGTTGAGAAGACACAAACATATGCGCAGGCCCTATGTCCTCCTCCGCCTAGGCACAGGGCCACAATCCCCAGTGGTCGACCAACTTCTCCCTACTGGTGGTGGGGGGCAGGGGGAGGCAACCCCCCGTGAGGCAGTGGCACTTGCAGTGGTGGTGGCATGGTGGGAGGAGAGGAGGGGCCGGGCTGTGGGTGGCCGGCCGGGTGATGCCTCCGGGGTGGAGGAGGCGGGACTGGAGACCAGAGCACATTGCATGGCCTTTGCGGTGACTCCCTGGAATGCGCTCTGGTCCCCCCCAATCCTGAGCAGCACGGCCAGGTAGGACTAAGTCATTAGGTGGTGCCTTCTCTCCTCCCTATAGCGCCTTGCCAGACTGCGCATTACCTATGCATGATTTGTGTAGATGCTGGCCTGGATCCCCAGAAGACAGTCCACCTGCTGATGCATGAGGGCCAGTATCTCTGCATGCGCAGCCTGGCCTGATGTTGGGCATGGAGGTCCCATGGAGGGTCGTGGATGGTGGAGGATGGTGAGGAGGTGTCGGTGTGGGAGTAGGGAGGGTCTGGGGACCGGCTGGAGGGAGTTGAAGTGTCGGTGGTGGTGGTGGCCAGAACAGCACACTTTTGTGTGGGGAAGGAGGTGGTGGCTGGCTGCAATCATCATCGATCCAGTGGAGGGCCCTGGCGATATGCTTAGTCTAGAGGAGGGGGATAGTGGGGTTGAATACCGTTGGTGTTGCCTGTGGTCCTGATGGTGACCCCACTAGCCATATGACATGCTCCGACCCAGGGCCTTCGGGTCCTCTTCTTTCTCCTCCCTCTGCGTTGGTTCCTGCTGGGTGGGGGCTTGCTCCTCCACTTCCTGCTCCGATGGAGCTGAGGCCCACGCCTCTGGCTTGCCACTGGACCCAGACCTCCTTGATGCTGAACAAGAGAAAAGAGAGGTATATGTCATTAGTATGATGAATAATACATTGTTTTGTGTGCATTCCTAACTATCTGACATCTAGGCTTGAACCTGGATGATACTCCTAATTACAACTCAGATTAGCTATCATTTGCTAGATGTGATCTATTCTTTGGCTCTTGGTCTTGATCATTCTTGTCTCTTAACGCTATCTTGATTCCAGCTGCGGTCTGTAACTGCATAGACATGGACTCTATATAGCTTGATTACTGTTGTTGTGCCCAGGAATGACAGTGATTTGTCAGCTTCATGGATTTAATGATGCATCCATCTATCTCATGTTAATTCCATAGAGCTGACATGTTAGTGTCCTTGTTGGTTAGCATGTACATGTGTAGTTTGTGTGATCTACATGTGGTGCCATGTTGGTGTATGTGATATTCACCTGACATGTAGGCTGGGTCCTGCTGTGCCACCAGGCCTGAAGCTCCAGAGGCAGGCACCTGTCTCAGAAGGTGTTTGGCGACCCTCTCCCACTCATTATAGGTCACAGTCTGGTTCTTGTCCTCCTTGGCGATCCTCCTCCTCACCTTGGCCCTGATATCATCAAACCAGTGCTTGACAGACCTCACATCCCTTGGAGCTGTGCCTACTGCTATAAGCTCAGCTGCTAACTCCTTCCAGGCTTGAGCCCTAGGCCCTGGTCTAACTTCCCTCCCCCTTGCAAGAATCATGGGATGGCCATGGATAGCACCGAGGAGGACCACATTCTCACGATGCATGTAATTGTGGGCCCTGTGCTTGCCCTTAGCCTCTTGCCCTCCCGATTGTGGACAGGGATCCTTGCCTCCCTGACCTGTCCCTGAGGCCGGTCCCTCCCATGAACTATCAGCCCCCCTGGGATCAGGCCCCTTCTACTCTTTCCCTTTCCTACGTGTGCCCGCTGCTCAGGCCACCCTGACACCACCCACCTTTATCTCTACACTCCTCCTCTGCCTCCTCCTCTCTCCGCCATTCCTCTCTTCCTTCTCCTCCTCCTCCTCTCCGCCACTCCTCTCCTCCTCCCCCTTCTCCACCACTCCTATCCTCCTCCTCTCCACCACTCCTCTCCTTTTCGTCTCCTTTCCTCTTCCCTGAATCTTAAATGGAGTTTTGATCATCCTATAGGCTGTAACAATGGGAAAGGTAAAACAATATCCTACTCCCTGTGCCCTTTAGGGAACCTCACAGGCGATCCTAGGCTATAGTTATATATCAGAAATAATCATCCCTACTATCCAATTGCGGTATAACGTAGTGCGACACATGCCTCTCAACCAATAGAAACAGTCTAGCTGCAGATGAGTGACAGAGGGAGATTATAAATTTGCATTCTACCAGCCCATGCGTTGACTGTGTTGTATTTTCTGATGAAGTAGCATGCAGGTCCCGGAGTTGGTGGTTGGTTCGAGTTATAGAGAGAGTAGGAGAGTTTAGAGAGAAGTCATTTGCAGTTTTGTTCATTTATATTATACCATTTACTATTTTACAGTTAATCCTTGATTACACATATTTACAGAATACACATAATTGCAATACACATATTTAAAACGAAAACGATGCTACAGGACCCTAAGGCCGCAAAACACCACCAAGGACATACGGCTTTTCCAAAAAGCAGTACGAGGACGCTAAATCATCCATCATCCTATTTTATGTATAATTTACCTGGCAGATCCATCCTCTAATGTCTTATAGGCTGCAATTTATTAAGATTAGTTGTAGGGGTGATGAAGACACTTCCATTTAGAAATGTAATAACAACAAACTGCAATCTTTACTAAGAGGACCCACATTAAGTCTCACTCTTCTATTCATGTCTACATGCAATTTACAAAATTTCTGGTATTATAATTATGTCAGCGATGTGGAGCCATAATGTATGTTAATAACCAATGTAGCATTATGTATGCATCATATATCCTCCCCTTTACACGTCACAAACAGTATAACGTGTATTTTAGGGTTTAAGCATGTGCAGTTTAACAGCTGTTTCCATTGGCACCAGCACAATTGATGTAAAAAATTTAATATGTTAAGATTATAGATTCCGCACATGCTCCATCAAAGGAACAAAGATCTAATGGCTACATTACATCATTATCACATACAATAGTTGTCAAACTACGAATCGTCGTCACGCAAAGCAAGGGACGCTTTTGCGGAAGGTGGAGGCTACCACGTCGGCTGCAATGAAGCAAAGCGAGGGGCCGCATTTGTGGAGGTGGAGGCTCTACGCGGTTACAAACACCCACAGAAGCGGGACTTTGAAAAAATACATCTAACACGCAATCACTAAATATGGACTTCCACAAAAAAATACGAGCTGAGGGACTTAGAACGAAAAATTTACGGACTTCCACTAAAAAAATAGGAGCCGCGGAACTTAGAAAAAAAAACATTACGAACTTGCAAAATTACGACCTTAACGGCCCGAACCGTGCGCACCTGAAAACATTTAAAACACATTAAATACACACAAAAATTACATAAAAAGCTTACCCACAGCATGGGGGGGGGGGGCACCCAGAACCTCTGCAAGTGAAGTCACACCTCAACTTAAGTCCAAATTACCGAGTTGAGACACACGAAAATCCCCGAAGCAAGAGAAAAAATGGCCGCCGAAAAAATCGAAAACGAGGCTACAGGACCCTAAAGCCGCAAAACACCACCAAGCACATACGGCTTTTCCAAAAAGCCGTACGAGGTACAGCATACACTTTTAGTAAGGACACTATTTTATCCACACCCGGGTACCACATACACATTCGCCACCATTTTACAACACTAACTTACACAATGCGGAAGTACACAGCTACACTAACGGTTTCCCCTAGCGCACGCAGCCTATTTACACTACACACTGCACAAAACACAGAAATATGCCTCAAATTCACTTACACACTTACACACAGCACAGGGGAAGAGCCAGGGAGCCTGTGAGTGTGGTTGCAAGTTAATTTGAGGCATATTTTGTCTTTTTTAACGACTGAAAATCGACGAAGCGGGAAAACGATGAAAACGAGGCTCAGCGGGACACAGACGAACAACGCCAGGCACGCACGAGTTATAAAATACACAACGGCAAAGACAGTAACACTTACACCAACAACGCAAGGCACGCAGGACTTAGAAAATACACAATGGCAAAGACAGTAACACTTACACCAACAACGCCAGGCACGCGGGACTTTGAAAATTAAACCAACGGCAGTCAGCGCGTGCCACGCAAAGATTCAGCAGAGACACAGAGGAGAAAGACACAGGGAAGGGACAGGGGGAGATGAAAAGAGTGGAAAGAGACACATGGCATTCCCAAGCACAAAAGTTGCAAGTCTGTAATGAGCGGTGAAGTAGATGGGAGGAGAGGCTCGCAAGGAGCACCAAAGGCACTCATTGCAAGCCACTAGATGTGCGCCAAAGGCGCTCAGCGCGGGGCTCGCAATGAGCGTCGAAGGTGCTCAGAGGGGGCAGAACATTGCATTGTGTGGCAAACAGCATTGTCAGGCTTCAAATTGTATTGCCGTCATATGTGCTGGGATGGTCGCTAGTATTTTATATTTCCATAAACTGGGATTAATTTATGCTACTGCAGTCGTGGGTTGTGTTGATGGAATTTTTCAGTTATGTTTAGCCGCTTATGTTGTACATAAATGGCTTCATATTGGTAATCTAATTTTATTTAACTATCACATATATAGTTGTGAGCGTACGAGTCGTTGCTCACGCTTGCGGGCTCGCGAAGCGAGCCGCGGCCCTCGCGTAGCGAGCCGCGGCCCTCGCGTAGCGAGCCGCGGCCCTCGCGTAGCGAGGTCACTGGGCAAGGGCCTCAGTTGCTGGCATGGAGCGCCGAAGGCGCTCCATGCCAGCAACTGAGGCCCCTCGCAAAGCGAGGGCCTCAGTTGCTGGAGAGGTCACTGGGCACGGGTCTCAGTTGCTGGCATGGAGCGCCGAAGGCGCTCCATGCCAGCAACTGAGGCCCCTCGCGAAGCGAGGGACTCAGTTGCTGCCGAGGTCACTGGGCAAGGGCCTCAGTTGCTGGCATGGAGCGCCGAAGGCGCTCCATGCCAGCAACTGAGGCCCCTCGCGAAGCGAGGGACTCAGTTGCTGGCGAGGTCACTGGGCAAGGGCCTCAAACCCTCGCAAAATTCACGTCGCTACTCAAAAAACACGACACACAAATTACGACACTCGCTAAATTTTACGAGGCACGCAAACAACGTACGAAACACGTTACCACACATTACGACCTCGCAAACATCGGACGCAACACGCCGACATACAAACATTTAAAACACAATACATACACACAGCACATACATAAAAAACTTACCTACACCAAGAGGGAGCACCCAGGACCTCAAAAATGCAACTTACACCTCGATTTTACTCGAAATAAAACAGTTTAGAGACTAAAAAAAAAACGAAGCGACAGAAAAAATGGCCGCCGAACAAAACGAAAACGAGGCTACAGCACTCTAAACTCGCAAAACACCACAAGAAACTCGCAAAACACCACAAAACACCTACGGATATTCCGATACAGACCTATACCACACATTACTCGCCATTTTACACCAATGCGGAAGTACACGACTACGCTAACGGTTTGGTCTCGCGCACGCACAGTGTTACACTGCACACATTCAGCATGCTTATACAGCAGCTCCACACCACTAATGCTGCAGCAGCATCAACACAGATTGCCAGCTCTTCATCACAATGCTTCAAAATAGGTACAATATATTCATTTACTAATTTAGCTACCTTACTATTTCATTGCCATCATTTTTTGACGGGCAATTCGCTAGTATAATATAATTCTAATGTGGGATTGAAACATGTGATGCTAAATATCAGCATTGCAGGTAGTTACAAACAAGATATGTACTTACTAAATTTCACGGTACCACACCTTAACATGCCCATTTAATACCCCATTCATGATAAAGCACAATGGTTGATGTACATCTAGCTGCTACAGCGAAAAAAGCCTTTAGTAAATGGCACAATGATCTGAGATGTTGCATTGCAGGTTACTGTGGGCTATCACACCCATGTACGCACCAGCAATCATTTATTGTTATGTGTTCTTTTCATTTCTTCAATGAATGGGATATTTTGTGTGCCACTTTAATATGGTTATTACATCTCAAATCATGACAATATTTTCTAATAAAAAACAATGTACTCACAAGTTTTGACTGCAGATATGTCATATGGTGAACTTTGCATGTCCTTACTCATTGTGTAAACATGAAATTCATATTCTGTTCCTGGAATTAGCTTACTAATTGTAACTTTACCATCAGTAGCCATGGGAAATGATATATTTCTGTTACTTTTATTTTTGTTTGTAACAAGTATGCCATCAAATAATCCAACATCTGGCAATCGAACAAATAAAATCACAGCATTTGTCTGAAGCTCAAACGGGACCACAAATACCACTGGTTTGGGTCCTGTAACAATACAAAAATAGGAAAATAATTCAGCAAAAATATTTTACTTTTGTTATTTTTTTTAAATCAATATTTTTTGTCAAATAAAGTTTAAAAACTTTTCAACAAGGTTCTCAATACAGTAAATTGTATTTAAAACATACTTAACGTCTGCTGAATTATTAATTTTTCACTCAGATTTCCATTTTTCACAGATGACACTGCTATCTCATACGTCATTCCAGGCAACAGTGATCCAACCTTCAAACTTGTTGTGTTATTAACAACATATGAAATTGTTTTGCTGGTGTCCTTGATAGGTTTTACTTCAATGTAGAACTGAGTGACGTCTTCTGGTGCTATCCATTGAAGAATAAAACTTTCTTCCTTCACTTCATTGAGTTCAATCATAGCTTTTTGAGGTGGACTAACACCTGCATAGATACAAATAATAGTAAAAGGTAGATGACAGTTATAACATCAAACTAGTAATGATAACAATAGAAGGAGAAAGAGGCTTATTTAATGCAAGACACTTGATTAAATGTGCTCATTCTCATGGTGAAGGGCAGCAATAATATATACCTGCTCGCCCCAGCATTTATCAGCATAGTACTACCTTATTATAATATTCTGCAGTGCTTTTTCTAACTCTCCACCTACTTTCTTAAATTGCCTCTATAGAGTGTCTGCAAATGAGCATGGGCACAGCAGATGCATATTACAATACTATTCCAAAGTAGAGGATACCTGTATATTCAACACCTCATAACATAAATCAACCGCAGATGCATATTACTTCATTCTATTTGACACACAGCGCATAATTTGTATTATAATTAGACACCAAAGGGTAAAAGCATTTGAACCCCTCAGCTTCTATTATAATGCAAATCACATCTGTATATATTTATGCAATATGCAGGTCTATGTCTTATAATCTGAGTACAGTTTTTATATCAACTTTACGATGGAGAAGCTGTTTAGCAGGTTAGATAAAAAAATTAATTGCAGCCTACACTATCTCAATAGTTATCACATAACACCCTAAATCTCACCAATTGCCTGGCTGTTCTCTATCCAGTATCCTGGTTGTTCCTCCCCCTCTTACCTTGGCAACCATTCTCAATGCCCTTGTTTTTTCTCCTTTCTTTCTTAACTTTTCAGCACTGTATCCCCAAAATAATATTCATAATTTAGTGTATAATAAAATACATACCTGTTATTACTGAGAGAAGCCTCTCAGCAGAACTTAACTTGCTATTTTCGGCTACAGTTTGTAAATCAATGTTGTATTGATGGTATGGTTTTACATCTCTTATTACTGTTGAAGTTTTGTTTTTTGATTCCATCAATGTTAGAAATGTATTTTCTCCTACATTCCATATTGTCAAAAGGTACCCACAAAAGACTGAGTCTGCTGGAGCATCCCATGTTAAAATGATGCTTGTTGATGATATGTTGGTGACCTGCAAGTTCCTAGGATGCAGCGGTCCTGGGAACAAAGGACAATTCGCAGTAAGATCCCTTCAACATACACACACTGGATTTTAACATTTGCAGAGAGATGCCTATTAAGCAGCAGCTATTCTATCACAAAAAAATTACATTGCTAAATGTTAAAATTGTGATAAATCATTAAAACACATTGTTGAGGGAACTAATCTGGAAAACACATTTATTGGCAAAAAAATACAGTAAAAATGAATTATCCTATAACATAAGATAGAAAAGTTGCAGCATAATAATATATTAATCAACAACAGAAAAATAGGTTAGATTTATGGACATGATAATCCACCCTGAGAGAAACCTCTTTTAGCTCACTTGTGCCCTTCACAGGGAGAAATATCCTGAAGTATATCAGTCTGGTCTCACTCAAAAGAATGACCCAGCTCTGAAATACCAGGGAGTTCTACCCTGAACAGGAGAAACAGCAAACCCCAGATGTATGGTTTGATCTAAGACTTTGTGATCTAGAGGGCAGGGTTTTTTTCATTAACATAATGTGTTATCTTTGTATTATTACTTTGTGCCGTAATATGTTTCGATTGGTAGGTCACAGAAATAGTTGTTGTTTCATTTAGTTGAATATAAATGACAGAGAATTTATGCAACGCTATAGTGAGATCATATAACATAACTGCAGCAAGACATTTTTTTAAGGTTACAATAAATGATTAGGTGCTTAAGCAATAGGTAAGGCAGAAAAAGTTTGTTGCGATAACATCTAAACAGTAACTAGTAATTGTTATATTTTTATAAAATAACAGAGAATATATATTAGACAGAATGGGGAAAAATAACAGTCTGTATCAAAAAAAAGAAGAAAAAGTTCTGCAAGTCTAACACATTCATCTTGTATAATGTGACCAGACAATTAAGTCAGCACACGCACTCTGCACTATTAGATAGATAATCTTTTTCAAGATATAACTGTCACCCTAGTTATATTTAGTTTTATAGCTTTCTATACTCACTATCCAAATTCCAAATTCATGCAGAAGGGCTTCAGGGAACATAGAGGCAACAACTAAAATGACAATCTACTTCTTTATCAATTTTAAAAAATCAATCTCCACATTATTTTCCACTCTCTATCTAATAGTGCATAGGCTGACTTTGTTGTCTCTTTTAACAACTTCCAATGGACTGGTCACATTATACAAGATGAATATGTTATGTTTTTTTTTCATTTTGAAACAGACTGTTACATCAATAGACCTTTGACGTTTGCATTAGCAGAATGAGGATACTTATTTATGCACACATATACATGCTATTTACAGGATAATTAAGAATACTTACTTGTTTCAACTAGAATAATTGGGCTTATATACTGAATTCCTATGTTATTCTTCACACACAAAATGAAGCTATACTGATGACCTGGGGACAGATGCAAAATTGATTTCTGTGTAGAATTTAGAGACACATTTTCAAAGTGTTCATATAAACTATCTGCAAAATATTTAATGAAAGGATGAAATCCCAAGTGGGACCAGTCAAGGATATCACTCCATACAAAAACAACTTCAGTCTCCAAAACATTTTCCAAGGAAAAAGTAAAGTTTTCTGGTATTGGTTCAACTGAAAAACAAAGCATAAGAATTAGTGTTAAAGGTTAATTGAAAAAATATAGCATTTTTATCTTTTGATATGGAAAAACAAAATACCAATAGTATTTTCTGCAAGTTATCAGCATCCCATCAATTTTCTGGAAAATATGTTTTGCTTTTTTTTTTTTAAGGATTGATATATTACTAAATATGTGGACACTTTTCTACATGTAGACTGAGACTCACAATACAGTGTGGAATATCCTATTGTAGTGAATCACAGCCGTTCTAAAGCAAACATTTCTGAATATAGCAATGTGAATTTTGACATTTTACTGAACCTGAGCTAGATAACAGGATTTATCATTGTAGTTTGCATTGTAATTATATACAGCTGCATATGCAAGAGGAACTATAAATGGAAAGATAACAAGCAGAATATTATTGTGAACTTTGCAGACATTCTGGTTTTGTAATAAGTATTGTCTGCATAGCTTAAAATATCTAAAAGTGTAAGAGAAATGGTGATTACATTCATATTCACACAGATATGGCAAGTGTATGTGGCAGAAAAACCCAGTGTAGAAATAATTAGGACCCGTTGCATTTTGCTGTAAAGCATAGCAGTCAGTTTCATTCTTAGGTAGTTTTGACAGAGCAGACACTTCAGTTTTTGCCAGGTTATAAGATGATCCATCTGTCCACAATAATTCCCCTTCAATCTAAAAAAAACAACAATAATTTATATATTGAGCATAGAGAAATGTTGCACATCAAATGGCATTATATAGGTTATAGTGAATCTGTCATCATAAGATAAATGTGTTACCCATAGCAAAACATGTGCTATTGGTGAAAATATTTTAGCAATCAATTACAACTGGATTTTTTTTAAGTTTACTATGATAAGTTTCAACTGAATCAACTTGCAGAGCTTTGATGTTCAATTTTAAATTCTGTACATTTAAATAACTTTCATTAACACTTGTTAATTGTTATTAGCCATACAAACTACATTCATAGAATAACTTTCAAAAATGTTTTCCAATCATCACAGATAACTAATTTACCTTGTTCCTCTAAAATGTTGGAACATATTATGCAGTATGGTATAAATGGTGGACCCCTCCTCAAGGTTGTAAACGACCAACATGTCGCAATACCCCAGTTCATTTAATGTATTCTTTATGACCATTGGTGGCATTTTTAAAGGAGCACTATAATGCCTTTATATGAAAAGCTTTTGCGTTTGTTTGTCGCCGTAGTATGCATTTTATAATTAATAAAAGTTAATATGTTTTCTTAATTTTGGCTGTGTCAATTTTCCTCTGCCAGTCAGATTCTGTTCCTTTTTAAATCTTATCTCTGGAATTTGTAACCATTGTCAGTCTAGGAAGCATGTTATTGACAGAAACATTCAAATAAACAATATTAGAGGGACACTAAGGTCACAATTTTGTTATTTTGCATTTAAAACATTTTAAACGTTACAAACATTTTCATTTACATGAAAAATTACTGCTATGTTTAAAAGGTTCTTTAAATCAGTTTAACAACTGTAATCAATAAAAAGCAAAAGGTAGCTCTAGGTTGAGACAAGTTAATGAACTAATAGGGTGCTACTAGGGATAAAGGTCAACAGCTAAAGAAAAGAAACAACAGGAACCCCTATTCTTGTGCACACCTATATTGACTCAAGTATGGATTTCATGAAAGGGTGAAAATTAAAACTTAGCTTTTAATAAATAAATCTAATTAAAAAATATGTTAAAATTGCAGAGGAAGGATATTGAATTCACTAGTAATGAATATTGTAATAAAGTGATATTAGAACCACTACACTACAGTCGCTCAGACTTACTTAGAACCACTACAACTATGCCCTAAAGATTTAAGGAAGTGAAAGATAACGATTTAAGTACAATCCGGATAGTAGGGAATTTCTCCATTTATTAGAGACAATAATCCTTTCAATAAGAGAATGGAAAATCTGCCCATGATAATATCACTTTATTACAATATTCCTTATATTTATTTCACTTTAATAGAACCTATTGTTTATGGTTCTGTTACCATTAGCACTAGCACTTTCTCTGCATTTATAGCACTTATTCACCTTCAGCACTTTATTACATTGTATTTATAGTGATTTATAATACTTTCTGCAATAGACTTAGCACTGACATTTTATATCTATCTTGGATTTATTATACCTGAGCGATTAGTGAATTCAATATCCTGCCTCTGCAATTTTACCATATTTTTTAACTAGATTTATTTATTAAAAGCTAAGTTTTAATTTGCACCCTTTCATGAAATCCATACTCGAGTCAATATAGGTGTGCAGAAGAATAGGGGTTCCTGTTGTTTCTTTTCTTTAGCAGTTTAACAACTGCTTTTAAACTATTTCAGGAACTTCTTTTGATAATCTCTGTCGAGTAATGAAATTATATGGAAAGAACTCTCCCTATAGTGTCTGAACCCGATGAAGAAAGAATATTTTTAACCCTTGCAACATTTTGTTTTCAAGCAAAGAAAAACTTTTTATGATGTTTAAAACCTGTGGTTTATAGTAAATGTAAAACTTCAATGGCCCTTGAAAAATATTTTGCATGTCAATGTATGTTTCATATCAATGTATGTAAATCTATATGCCCACTATACTGCAATGCAACTACCGTACTTTCGGTCCTTTCCTTTTATAGTGGCGAGCGTGACCGTGCGCTGCGCCACAGTGGTGAAGTGGTGAACAGGAGGTAGTGCAGGCAAAAAAACTTATTTCCCCCTCCGACCTGCTGCATAAGGTGCGCCGACAGAAGAGGCCTTAAGCTATGAGAGGCGCGCCCGAAAGTGCCCACGCCGAAAATAGCGATAGCCTCGCTGTTGACTCAGCACCAGCAAGATGCGACCCGTCCGAGGATGGAATAGTTCTTTGGCTGCACTACAACTTTTCACCACTCCAACACTGTGGCGCAGAGCACGGACACGTGCGCGAGACTGTAACAGTATAGGCTGCGCTACCATAACAGGATAGGTCCCTACTTTCCTATGTATTATAAAATTATTTTTGAGTGAAAAACATGATCATATAAATACATGAAAAGAAACAAAATTATAGAGAAGAGATCATATATATTGCTGTACTAGGATGAACAACCCAACGACTTTCTGCAGAAGACAATGACAACAATAGAAATCATTAAAGTTACAGACAAATGAATATATATCTAACTGAGGACACAGTTGAATTAAGAAATAAACTACTTATTTTAGATTACAAGAAATGCAGCACAGATAAATAAAACCTACCCTCTTGTCAGTGAGACCGCTCCAAAGTAAAATTATTTCATTAATCCTGTGAAGATAAGATGATATAAAAAGGTGTTCCTCTTTACTCTGTATATTTACAAGATGTGCCCCAGTATACAAAGATTCACAGCTGTCCTGGGCTGTATCCCAAGGCCGACTGTCTTGGCTAATTTTATAGCAACTACGTTTAAATGCAAACCAATCATTGGCACAGAAACCTGCAAAAAGAAATATAAACATAATGTTATCGTTAACAATTTGTTTGGAAAAGTCTCATTTGTTGTAAAAGAATATAAAATGTGTTCACTAATAAAACAAAAAAGTATTCTGTTATGTTCTGATTTGGTTGTGGAGCATTATGATGGTTGTATAGTATATATAATGTATATTTACACTATAGATTCAGAGCAGGAAAAGCTTCTGAGCAAATGCTAGCAATTGAATTCACTCACTAATGAAGCCACAAATCCACCTTCTACCACCTGTCACTGCTGAAGAGAAAAGCAAGTCAGAACACATCACCTTAGGCTCCTAGGGGCCTCATTCAATTGCGATTTGGCCATTTGAATAGGGCTATATATAAGCACATAGCATTTTTTTACAGAAGATTTTTGTTAGTGAATTTCTATCCAAAAGCAAGGTCTTCACTAACTAAAAACTTCTATCTATGCTCTATGCTTATATAGAGCCCTATTCAATTGGCCAAATCGCAATTGAATGAGGCCCCAAGCTAGCAGGTAGTGCTGAATATGCTCAATATGGAAGGTGGCAGACACAAGCAAAGTCTGCTGTAATTGAGATTTTTTCTAAAAATGCTTTTAGGCTCATAACTGATATAGCTGTAAAAAGTTCAAAGGCTGTGTTTATCTTTTTGCTATTAGTCAAAATATCATATGAAAATATTTTGATCATCACAGTCTTTTAACTATTCTGCTGCACTAGGTCACATTTTCAGAGTTATTCTAGAGCTAAAATTTCAAGGACTGTAAAATGTACAGAGTGAAGGGAGGGGGATCGAAAGGGGGCAAGAGACATGAATAAAAGAAGAGGGGAAGGAGCATAAGAGAAAGAGTAATGGAGGGCAAGGTTGGAATAAACAGGATAGAAAGTGAAGAGATGTAAAATAAGGATGGGAGAAAGAGAAGAGGGACAGAGAAAAGGGAGTGATTGGAATAGAGTAGGAAAAGGGGGATGTAATAGCACAATGGAGCAATGATGAAGATGAAAGCGAGGAAGAGATGAAAAAGATTTATTTGATAGTAAAAAATGTTGCAGATAAAGTAAAAAGAATAGCAGCAATAGAAAAACTGTATTGGGAACAAAGACTTTGGAAGGGGGAATTAGTTATGCTTTATTTCCTGATGCCACTTCAGGCTTTTGGAAAATGTGACTCAGCGTTTGTCACCAATATTATACAAAGTTCTACATAACAGATTATATTAAGTAGACAATTTATTTTCAGAAGGTTTAGCATGTGTTTAAAAAAAAATCACATCTTAGCGGATACTTCATAAATCTTTCTCTCGTATACTCATAATATTAGGTTGTTCAATAGCCATAGAAATTAGCATGGACCCACATACCTGTTTCAATTGGGATATTAAAATCCTGAGAAACATTTATAGCGCCAAAATGTTGTTCCTTCAATACAATCAAAAAGTTGTAGATAGTTCCAGGTATCAGATTGTCCCATTCATAAAAATGATCCTTCTGAGGTATTACCCGAGTAGCATTATTTAGAAAAATTGAAACTACAAAATCACTATGCAGTTTGCTCCAGTTAAAAGAAACTGACGTGCTTGTCACAACTGTGTTGATATCCAAATAATGTACTTTACCTATAGGAAAAATATGAGAGTTACTGGACAAACCTGCCTCAAATTAGAGGATATTTTATAGTATTGGGAAATAATAATACTTATTTCTCTTGGTGCATAACACCTATTCTCATATATTTAATAATGGACCAGACAAAAACAAAACAATAAATGTTTTTTTGTTTTTTTTGGAGACAACGTCGATTAAATACTTCTTTAAAATCATGGGAATGGGATACAAATAAATATTTCTCAAATTCTACACCATAATACAAAATTCACACAAGAGACACTAATAAGTAAAATTCAAGAACAAAAAAGGTTGAGTACAGAATGATAAAGCAAATGTGGCACTTACAAATGTAAGTGGGAGCAGGCAACTGACCACTGCCTATTACAATAAACAACTAGGGCCTCATTCAATTGTGATTTGGTCAATTGAATAGGGCTCTATATAAGCACAAAGCATATTTTTTTACTGAATTTTTAGTTAGTGAATACCTTGCTTTTGGATAGAAGTTTACTAACTAAAAACTTCCGTAAAAAAAATATGCTCTGTGCTTATATAGAGCCCTATTAAATTGGATGAATCGTAATTGAATGAGGCCCCTAGTAATTAGCTCGAAATCGGACTCATTTCACAATTCATTTGCAGGCCACCCGTGGACCATGAACTAATGTGGCTAACAAATACAGTGTATATATAAAGTCTACACACCCCTGTTAAAATTTAATGTTTCTGTGCTGTAAAAAAATAAGACAAAGATAAATAATTTCAGAACTTTTTCGACCTTTAATGTGACCTATAAACTGTACAACTTAATTAAAAATAACTGAAATCTTTTAGGTGGAGGAAAGAAAAAGAAAAATAATGTGGTTGCATAAGTCTGCACACCCTCTTATAACTGGGGATGTAGCTGTGTTCAGAATTAAGCAATCACATTCCAAATCATGTTAAATAGGAGTCAGCATACACCTGCCATCATTTAAAGTGCCTCTGATTAACCCCAAATAAAGTTCAGCTGATCTAGTTTTCTAAAACTTTCTTAGTCGCATGCCACAGCAAAAGCCATGGTCCACAGAGAGCTTCCAAAGCATCAGAGGGATCTCATTGTTAAAATGTATCAGTCAGGAGAAGGGTACAAAAGAATTTCCAAGGCATTAGATATACCATGGAACACAGCCTTTTCTTACGAAGAGAAACATCCAAGCCAGGCTACATTTTGCAAAAACACATCTGAAGTCTCCCAAAAGCATGTGGGGAAAAGGTGTTATGGTGTGATGAAACCAAGGTTGAACTTTTTGGCCAAAATTCCAAAAGATATGTTTGGCGCAAAAACAACACTGCACATGACCAAAAGAACACCATACCCACAGTGAAGCATGGTGGTGGCAGCATCATGCTTTGGGGCTGTTTTTCTTCAGCTGGAACTGGGGCCTTAGTTAAGATAGAGGGGATTATGAACAGTTCGAAATACCAGTCAATATTGGCACAAAACCTTAAGGCTTCTGCTGGAAAGCTGAACATGAAGAGGAACTTCATCTTTCAGCATGACAACGACCCAAAGCATACATCCAAATTAACAAAGTAATAGCTTCAACAGAAGAAGATTAAAGTTTTGGAATGGCCCAGCCAGAGCCCACACCTGAATCCAATTGAAAATCTGTGGGGTGATCTGAAGAGGGCTGTGCACAGGAAATGCCCTTGCAATCTGACAGATTTGGAGTGTTTTTGCAAAGAACAGTGGGCAAATCTTGCCAAGCCAAAATGTGCCATGCTGATAGACTCATACCCAAAAAGACTGAGTGCTGTAATAAAATCAAAAGGTGCTTCAACAAAGTATTAGTTTAAGGGTGTGCATACTTATGCAACCATATTATTTTATTTTGATATTTTTTCTTCCCTCTACCTAAAAGATTTCAGATTGTTTTTCAATTGAGTTGTACAGTTTATAGGTCACATTAAAGGTGGAAAAAGTTCTGAAATGATTTATCTTTGTCTCATTTTTTTTACAGCACAGAAACCTGACATTTTAACAGGGGTGTGTAGACTTTTTATATCCACTGTATGCAGTATGATTATTACTATTAACCTTTATTTATAATGTGCCAACGTGTTATACTTATATAAAGAGAATACATTATATACAATGGCATGTGATGCATAATAGTGACACATGGTGATAAAAGGAGAGCTCATGAGAGCTTAAATTCTGTATATATTATACAGACTACATCTCCAGAATCACAAATTGTATTAAACAGTGTTTATTTATATTTAGAGATTTTAATTTGATACTAAAAGTCTTTAATCATCGGTAAACACTAATTTTCTATATTCTTTGAAAACCATGTAATGTTCAAAATTTAAAACACTGCACACTCCCCTATAAATACCCAATTAAAAATGTGTATGGTGTGCAAATAATATCTATATAATATATAATATATTATGTATTCTTTAGAGTAGAAATTTGGGATTATATGATAAGAAATATTATACAAATTGTTAAGTCAAGTTTTTAGGTAGATATAATGAGTAAATTAGATTGTCTTATGGGATTTTAATATGCTATTTAATATGTGTTTCCAAGTTACACCATAAATCAGAGAGAAGTTAAGTGCAATAATTGTTTTGAAGATATATGTCAGGCTTAGAGTAAATCTGGGCAATTATCCTTTTCACCCCCTCATTTGTTCTCTATGGAGAAAGTTTTCTATCTGAAGACTCATCCAGAGGACTGATATTATTGGTGGTGTAAATGTTCAGTTTAGAAATGATAACAAAATAGCATTTTCAAAGTAAACTTTCAACTAGTAAATTTGATATATTTTTTAATTGTAAATGTTTTTCAGGATTGGTGCTAATATAATTTAGTTTGATTGAAAAATTTTCTCTATAATTTCCAGCTTGGCATAACTTAACTTTTAAAACATTTTTTCAAAGTGAGTGCTGCCCCAAGTGAATATCCCAGAGAGTGTATACTTCATATGGGGGGCCGAATCAATGAATTCATTCCTGAAACTAACCACTATCCCATAACCAATAACCTGTTCATCTATATTACTAGGATAACACCATTTCAAAATAGCTCATTTGCTCTGGACACAATTTACTGTATTGGTCCGAATATAAGCCGCACCCGCATATAAGCCGCACCTGTAAAATTCAAGGGGAAAAAATAAAAAAAGATGGTAATCAAATATAAGCCGCACCCTTAAAATCGGGGACAAAAAGACTTGCTACAAGTGATCAGCCATTGCAAGAAACAGGCTTTTTAATTAGTGCTGTAACTTTTTTTGAAGGTTACAGGCCTTACAGGATGTTAGAATCACTAAAACCGTAAATCGCTATTCAACTGATACATTACCGCAGTCTCAAGCACGCAAACCGGCACCCTTAACTCACAATCGCGCAAATGGGCAGTAATTGTACGTTCGCAAAATATATAAGCCGCATACGTAACTCGCAAATCAGCAGTGAGTTTTTTTAACGGTTGTGAATATAAGCTGCTCCCGTAACTCGCAAACTCAAAAATCGGAAAAAAGGTGCGGCTTATATTCGGACCAATACGGTAATTTAGATTTTCTGTATTAGTGCTTCTTTTTTTAAATAAATGGAGAAAAGCCACAAAGCCGCTGTGACATAGTTTGGTGAGATGGCTGATTTCCAAAAAGTCATCGCAGCCTCAGCCTCACTTCGCTGCTACTGCAAGCCTCAGTGAATTTTAAGCACATACGAACATGTTCTCTGTAGTCCATTAATACATTTAGACCACCTAATGGTTCAATATAATAAACTAAAAACAATTAACAAAAAAGCAATATAAAACATTTTCAGTCATGCCACACATAATCAATACGTATACTTACTTATTAAAAATGATCTAGTGCTTAAAATATTGCTATCTTTTACAGATTCAATGGTGACATTATAAATGTGTCTTTCTTCTAGATTATTCAGTGATGTGTATGGATTGAAAACTTGTTGCCTAGAAGATACATTCGGTATATACTATAAATTAAAAAAAAAGTAAAAATTAGAAAAGAGAATAATGATAATAAAAGTCAGGTTCACTAAATATCAAAAGTGCTGTTACAAATGACATGCGCAAATACAAATGGGAATTTACTATACCACTAAGTATGGTGCCAAATCCTTTACTGTGAAGTACAACACAAATTCCAAATCTGAAAAACATAGGGCCTTATGCTTGAAATTTGCAGCAGTTACAGAGTGATTCAATTGAACAAGCCTGGCAGGGGGAAGGGGGTTTTGGGCGACACAGGGGAGGGAGAGAGGGGAGGAAGAGACACAGGGGAGGGAGGAGGGGGGGGAAGAGACACAGGGGAGGGGAGGAGGAAAGATACATTTGGGAGGGAGGGAGGAGGGGGCTAAGAGACATAAGGGAGGGAGGAAGGAGGGGGGAGATACACAGGGGAGGGAGGAGGGGAAAGAGACACAGGGGAGGAAGGAATGATGGGGGAAGAGAAACAGGGGAGGGAGGAGGGGGGAAGAAACACAGGGGAGGGAAGGGGGCGAAGACACAGGGGAGGGAAGGGGGAGACACAGGGGACAGGGGGGGAAACATAGGGGAGGCAGGGAGGAGGAGAAAGAGACACAGGGGGCAGGGGGGAAAAAGACACATGGGAGCAACAGGGGGGAAAGAGACACAGGGGAGGGAGAGGGGGGGAAAAGACTCAGGGGAGGGATGGGGGAAAGAGACACAGGTGAGGGAGAGAGGGGAAGAGACAAAGGGGAGGGAGGGGGACACAGGGGAGGGAGACGGGGGGGAGACATGAAACAACTAGTAAACTAATAATAAGAGAAACATGTGGTATGTGTAGGGTTGCAGAAATGTGTACAGATCACACCACTGGATAAGTCTCCTGTCTTCTGGATAAATGCTAAATATTTATTGAAAAGGGAAAATTATTGGAGTGTGCGGGAACAGATTCGAGATATAGAGCATACCTACACTGATATGGGTAGGGAGGGAACTGATGATCACCTGGTGTCAATCAATTTGTTAAAAGATTGTAGTTTGATTAAGAGCAAGGACCTGCAAATATTTAGTAAATCACTACCTGACTTTTTTATCTTTTAGATTGATAAATCTAAATCTGTTGTATTTAATTTGTGCTTAAAAAAAATTAAATATGTTTTTTCTATTGGAAGTGGTATGTGAGAATAAAATCAGTTTGAATTAATTATTCTTTATTGAAAAAATAATCTAATTATTTAAGCTGTTCTTTCCAGAAGTATTTAATATTTACAGCCACATATGTTGTGAGTATTAACATATTGATTTTTCTCATATGTTCACTTACTTGCTGATTTAAGCCATCCCTGAGCTGATGTTTTACAGCATAATATTCAGGATTTTGTCCTTCAGGAAATGCATGCCACTTAATAAATACTGCAGTGTGTTCTCTTTTGGCACATTCAAAATTATGTACTACCTGAAAAAAAACAATGTTTAAGGAAATCATTAGGAGTTTCTTTTTTGTTGTTGTGTCATTCAATTGTTTCCGATTCTCCGTGACCTCATGGATCGTTACATGGCAGAGATACTGGAGTGGGTTGTCAGTTTCTTCTCCAGTGGGCCACAGCATACAGCTTCTGGTATTCCTAGGTATTCTCCCACACAAGTACAGACCAGGCCCAACCCTGCTCGGCTTCAGGGTGGTGTGATTTCTTGGTTCTCCGACTGGAATCGAATCCAGGTCACAGTGTTGTAAGCAGTTAATTATAACCATTGGACCACCAGGAAAAATGTGTATGAAAACCGAGCATGTATATCACTGGTCAAGAATTTAAAAAAGTTCATTAGCATCAGCTTGTCAATTTCTTTTATAATAAAACGAACACATGCCTTTATTGGGAAAGAAGAGAAAGCAGTGAACATGAACACAACCATATGTCTATAGGAGTGGTTTAATACAAAATGGTGGAGCCCCCTTGATAATGTTTACACCATTTCTCTATATACATACCCAATCACTGGTATCATATTTATAATTTATACATTGATAATGAGGAAGCTACACAGTATAATTATTATAATGATCTTTAAACTGATAATAAACACTCTCCTCTCTTCCTGCTGATTCACCCTGCAACAAGGCCTACTAACTTTGTGAGATACTGAGAACTGCATACAACACCAGCAGGTATGGAGAAGACTCTGGAAATTGCCCCATCCCTGGAGCCAATATCTTTATTAATATTACTACTGTATGAGTGTTATTATATCTGGGCAGATAGTAATATTTCTAGCATGTTTTTAATTCCTAACAACTGTTTCCTGTATCCAGCATGGATCTCTACATCTTCCCCCATTCATGGCTTGCATAATTACCTTAACTCTCCTCCTACTCACAGTCTTTCCTGCCTCCTAAGGTCTCTTTCTCTCATTCCTCTCTCACTCCTCTCTCTTCCTGTAACTATTTGTCCTTCAAAACATGTTTCCATTTTCTTTCAGTGCTAATTCGCCATGCACTAAGGCCTACCAACTTTGTGAGATTCTGAGAACACTGCCCTCCCTCCTTATCCATCACTCAACCCAATTCAGATCTAATTTATAGACCCATGGAAAACACCTGACTTTCCTACTTGCAGATTATATTATCTCAACACTAGGGGTTATCCAACATACTGGAGTCATTCACCTCATATTCCTCCGATCTCCCACTAAATAAAAACCTAACTTTCAATTTCTCCCTGACCCTTTCTATTCCTTATCTATAACTCTTCCCAGGTCTCTGCCCTTTCATTCCCTTTAGATTGTAAGTAGCAAGTTTCTAGTCTTGTAGCGTGCCTTGGAAAAAAGCACTTTCTGCAAAGATTCTAAGCTCAAAACAGTCCCCCTCAATTCCTGATTTGTTAATATTGTATTTCTCTTGTTCTTATCCCCTGTAAAGCGATACAAAATATGTTGGTACAATACAAATACAAGTTAATAATAATAACAGGATGATCTGTTAAGTTCAGGAGCCCAGAGGAAAGTGTTCCCTCTCAGTATAAGGGCTCCAGGCACTGAAGGGAACATTTTATACCTTTGGTAATATCCAAGCATTGAAATTATGGTGATCTAAATATGCAGTAAAGTGTATAATTAGCACATTGAAGTAGGGAGTGTACAAACAGAGCACACATAGCACTACAATTGTCTCTTTTAGGTGGCAAACGGAGATTCCCAGATATGGCTATATTTGCAGCATCTCAACATGTACTAAGATCATTAGTACTTACATGCAATAGACCAATAAAAGAATATCCTGTTAAAGCCAACATGATTGCTGTACTGCCTTAGTATATGCGTCCTTATATGTTTATTTATATATAGATGAAAGACCCAGTGAAGTGGTACGCATTAATTTAAATATAAGTAAAAATAAGGACTTACCAGTGTTTTATATTATAAGACAAGGTATATATATACTGTTAAGGAGAAAGACTTTGCCAATGTAATGATGAAAAACTACATAGCAGAATGGTATTACCTGCAGTCCCCAACTCTACAAACAGACCAGGATTTCAGGGCATCTTTGCTCTGGTGCAGCTCTTTCAGAACGATGGAGTCACCAAAGGCCTCCTCCCAATACAATTTGGCCAATTGAATAGGGCTCTATATAAGCACATGGCATATATTTTTTACAGAAGTTTTTAGTTTGTGAAGACCTTGCTTTTGGATAGAAGTTCACTAACTAAAAACTTCTGTAAAAATATATACTGTGTGCTTATATAGAGCCCTAGTCAATTGGCCAAATCACATTTGAATGAAGCCCCAATTGAGGCACCTGTGCTCTAGCACATAGATCCTCGAATCCTGTATTTGTGGCCTGTAAGTTGCATCTCTCTTACAGCAAGTACACTTCCATATCCGAGACAACTTAGAGTTGCTTTGAGAATACTGCAAATGTTTAGTTTAAAATGAAAATGTTTAATAAAAGAGGTTCATACCTGAAATGTACTTTTTATGAAGAGCAGCAGGAGAAGTGATTTGTCCATGGATGTAGAAGATTGTATATCTTCTTTGTCAAATGTTCTATCTTTCTATTAAAAAAAAAAAACAGAAAGTCAAATGGAAGACATGTCCACTATTTCAAGAATTTAACTTGTAACCCTATTACCCATTGCCATTTTCTCACTCCTGTCTTGAGATTGTGTTGATACTTGTGTGTTAATTACATTTAAATACATTTCTCTCTGGCAAAAGTCCAGATAGAGACTAGAATAAAGAACCTTTAACATTACATTAAGTTATAGCAATGAATACTCATCGGAATTTTTTTTATATTCTCAATGAATGCATAAATATAATTCTATATTTACACAATCCTGTTTAAGATGGTTATTAATTTATATATTTACATGTAGTATATGAGAACTAAAATACTTGTCTGTTCTGCCTATTCTATCTACCTTCCATAACTATGTTCGTTCCTACCACTTCCGCGGGAAGGATGTTACACTTATCTACTAACCTTTTTGTAAAGTAGTATTTTTGTACATTACCCCTACATCTTCCACCTTCTAACTTCAATTCCTAAGCTCTTGTTCTTGCACTCCTCTTCTTCTGAAACCTCACCTAATACTTTGCTATATAAAGCTTTTAGTTTTGCTGGCACTCTTTGCACTAGGTCCTCTTTTAGGGTCACACAATGGTTTTTAGATTTTTGTTTTAAATGTAAAAAAAATGATGAAATCTCTGGTGAAGATAGACATGTTCTCCCACTCTAGATAACAGGTTGTGAACCACATGAGAAGTGCCACATATGGTGCCTGGACCACTGGTTGCCCACCACTGCTCAAAGCTATGCAAGTTAAGATCATAAAATCTTTCCTTAGTTTTGTCTTTTAAACAATAATGATGTGTGTGTTATCTTCTGCTATCAGTTGACAGTACAATCTCATTGTAGTATGGCATTTATGTCACATCATCTGCGCAAATCTTCAAAATGATTATAAAAGTGTTATGTATATACAGGAATTTCCAGTGCTGAAAAGAGAAATAGATTACTAAGTCACCAGAAAATCAAATTGTTTTTTTTAAATATATTTTTAAAGAGCATGAAAAACAAGCTATTGTTTTTCTAAAGTTATTCAATCCTGGGAAATTACGTTATTGTTGCTGCATATATATGCAAATGAGCAGCTCATGCATATTGATTAGCTGCTTTGATGTGCTTATTAGGATTACAGTCTGCTTGAGGTCAGAATAATGCCAACCCTAGGTAAAGGTAAATTTGGTCACAAGATCACATATATAGTTGTCAGTTCAAGGACGTTGGTCACGTTGCAGCGTGTAGGGCCGCAACTGCGAGCCTTGCGAAGCTAGGCTAGCAGTTGAGGCACGACACTGTGAGGCACACAGGACTAAGGCTGCAATGAGCGCTGAAGGCGCTTATTGCACTGCAACCCTCACAAAGCGAGGCGAGCAGTTGAGGCACGCGGGAAAGAGCGTTGAAGGAGTTCATTGCACTGCAAGCCTCGTGAAGCACGCGGGACTTAGGCTGCAATGAGCGCAAAAGGCACTCAATGCAGCACTTAGCATGGGACGCAAAATTAGGTATATGGACTGTAGGCCGCGCAAAAATACGACTTTAATGGCCAAATCACTGAACAGTAAAAAGCTGAAAAAAACAACAAATATGCCTCAAATTAACTTATACACTCACACACAGCACATGGGGAGAGACAGGGAGCCTGTGAGTGAGGTGGCAAATTAATTTGAGGCATATTTGCTGTTTTTTCACTCCCATTGAAACTCGCGAGAAAAAAAATGTCGGACAAAAAAACGCAAACAAAAAAAACGTGGCCGAAGCGGACAAAAAATAGCCCCAAACCTGTAACACTTAAGGAAAACCAGTAACACTTCCTACGCAACAGTAACATTTACAACAACACGGTGACACTTTACCAAAAGCAGTCATTCTTAACCCAAGCCAGTAACACTTAACCCAAGCCAGTAACACTCATGGCGATGCCCATAAACTACATGCGGGGGGAGAGGCTTGCAATGAGCACCTAAGGCCATCATCGCAGGCCCTGTAAAGTACACAGGGGGAGAGGCTCGCAATGAGCGAAAAGGCGCTCAGCGCGGGACTCGCAATGAGCACCTGAGGTGCTTAGAGGCCGTTAGCCTTGCATTGTGTGGCAAACAGCATTGCTAGCCTTACAATTTTACTCCCATCATTTTTGACGGGCAATTCCCTAGTATCTTTATATAAATTGGAGAATTATTGCTTAGGTATCACTTCACAATTCAAAAGAGTGTCTGTCTGTTTTTTTCATTAATGAAAGACAACATAGGAAAGAACCATAACATATTAAATGTATGTCAATGCCCTATTTCATGTAAGAGCATGTAAGTCATGCAGATGGTTTTATATACAAGCTCTTTTTGGTCCCTTGCTCTAATGTTTGACATAATTTTGCTCTTTAAAGGGAAATGGAAGGTTCTCTGTATTTAATATTAAAATAAGCACATCTCAACATCATTTTATTAACAAGTGCTTAAAAACTCTGCTTTTCAAATAGTCCATACAAAGGTCTGCCTTTAGCAGTTCACAGGCTTTTTTATAGGCATTAAGGGCCCTATTCAATTTCCCAATTCTAAATGTATACACACTTTAAATCACTCTTAATATTGCTACATATTCTGCAAATATTACTTATTGGCACTAATTAATTCTTAAGTCAATAGAATGCATATAAACATTTATTAAAAAAACATCCAAAGCCAAATTTAGGAGTTCAAGGCATTTGCAAGTGGCTAATAGAATAAGGCTAAATGTGTGCATGGGCTGCTGGGGA
Organism: Discoglossus pictus; assembly: GCA_027410445.1. Classification (NCBI taxonomy): domain Eukaryota; kingdom Metazoa; phylum Chordata; class Amphibia; order Anura; family Alytidae; genus Discoglossus; species Discoglossus pictus. The sequence continues at coordinate 291,926,388 of CM050167.1, read as the reverse complement.
TGGACCTTTATTGGGGCGATTTTTATATATTTTAATAAAAAGATGTTTAGTTATGCAAAAGAACACTTAGGTAGGTTATTTTAATATTAAACACATTGAACCCTCATTTATTCCTGTAATTATAAAAGATTGCGCATCACCGGTCTATAAATAAATCAAACAGGTTTACAATGTTGCTGTTACAGAAATTAAAATAAGGTACTGTAATTTTAAGAAACTTGATATAAAGCATTATAGACACCTCTAAAAAAACATCTGACAGCTAATGAGAACGAAAGCAATATGAATTCATCATGGTTATCATGAGCTGTTTGATTCTGCTTTTGTTCACAAATATGCATAAAGTGAATCTTTTTTTGTTAAAGAGCCAGTGCAGATCCATGTTTACAATACACCCTTTCAAAGAACTAGACTTGATAATAGACAAGAGATATTATGCTGTCCTGGGAACAGTCATTTTTGTGCATGTGGTCCATCAAAGGGAATGTAACCTTGCAAATAATGGAAAGGTTTTGGAAGCATTCTTTGAGTGCATGCATATTGTATTGCAAGGACTTTCTATAATATTAATTGAAACGGTGTATTGACAAAGCAAATATACACAAATTGCTTCTCCATGTACAACATAATTGCATCTAATAGTTCATTTATGAATTGTAAAGTTGTATTTAATTATTGTTACTTTCTAAAATAGTTTGCACATTATCAACTCCAGTTCTTCAGATATGCTGTCAATAAGAAGAACTTCAGTGGACTTTTTAAACAAATACCCTTAAATACTAAATTTCCACATAACACTGGATTCAGAAACATCTGTACTTTGAGTTTTTTTTAAGCATTTGTACTAAGGTTTTGTGAAGTGTAAAAGGTCAGTTATTTCCCAAACTGAACCACATATTTATTATTCCACTAAAAATATGTATTGACATAATTTGACATACATTGAATGTGACAATTCTTTGTTGGATCTGAAAGAGGGTATTTGATAATGCACCACTGCATGTTTTAATTTTTCAAATCAAGCTATGAAAGCAGAAAACAATCAATTCACATGTATAACTGACTTGGGACTTGCCCCTGTCAGCCAATCAGTAGTTGAATATGAGTCATACTTGTCTGACAATTAGAAACACAATCGTATGTATGCTCTACTTGATTTGTTAACATTTAAACAGGTTTTACTTGATATATTTTCATGGAACATATAACTTGGATAATGTATAAAGCATGCACCTTTAAATGCACTAAAAATAATTACGTTCCACTTCCCTTTAAGTATTATCACTTCAATCTGAAACTGGCTTGTACATCATAAAATATATTTTCTAAAGTCTTATTAAATATACAGAATATACAGATCTGCTTTAAAAATCACATATATAATATGATTATGAGTCGTAGTGTGTCCTTTTTCAACTAAATGTCTCAGGGTACAAAGATGTTTCTTGGGTGCTTGCTATATGTCAGACATTGGGATCTACAGACTAAAGTATTCTCTCTGCATTTCTTTTTAGTTTCAACAGGTTTTAATTTCATGTCCATTTATAAAGTGCAATTAAATATGCATTATATATATCAAAAATCTCCAAAATACGTCTTACACAGGACATAGCTAAAATTTGCCTACACTACTGCAATTCTCTCCTTGCTGGCCTCCCCATCACCATCTGTCACCACTCCATAACGAATGCTTCCACTAGACTCACCTACCAAACTCAATGCTCAGTGTCTGCAGCACCTCTCTGTCAGTCACTCCACTGGCCTCCCATAGCCTACAGAATAAAATGTAAAATCCTGACCCTAACTTATAAACAACAGGGCATCCCCTTATATCTCTGCTCTCATCTTAAAATACTCCTCCACCTGCCCTCTTAACTCCGCTAACGACCTTCCTTTTTCCACCTCTTTTATCACCTCCTCTCACTCCCTCCTTCAGGACTTTCCTCACTGCCCCTATTCTTTGGAACTCCTTGCCTCGCTCCACTAGACTATCCCTCTGCCTCAAATCCTTCAAAACCTCAAAAAAACTATTTAAAGAAACATATCACCTTTAGAGTCAATATGCATAACACATCGATCACCCTCCAGTATCACACCCCAACCTATTAGACTGTAAGTTTGCAAGCGTGTGCATAACCAATCCTGAGCATCGCTTAAAGCTGTGTTATACAGCAGGCATATGCTTAAAGGAAGCATAAAATGGTATTATATAATGTGGGCTCTTTTGCATGTCCCTGCCGAGATTCCCAGAATGCAGTGGAATAACTGTATTACTCGGAATTCGGAGCAGGAAATACATTTTTTTTATTTATTTTAGACGTTCAAATGTGGACACAAATGTACTATATCTTTACTGATTTTAATGTGCTAAAATTAATTTTACCCTGTACTTAATTTCTATATAGTCCTAAGGAATATGATGGTGCATACAAATAAGGTTTAATAATAATATAGACCTTTTAGTCTTTAAATATCTGCTTTAAAAAACCTATGTATTAAATGTATGACAATCAGGTATATAGCCTATTCCCATACCAATGATGTATTGTTGGGGCAATGACAGGTTATGGTCATGGGAATAAGACATAACTATGAGCCAAGAGCTTATACAGGGAATGGACAGCACCTTCCACACATAATAATGTACACTATCAGGCATACTACTTCAGTGTGCTAGCTGCATGCTTCCTGTGAGAAGTACATGTGGAGTTTATACAGTGCTTGCCCAAGGGAGCGCACACATTATCTGCCCTTCGCGCCATACATATACACAGCCAATGACTGGCCCTCACGTGCTCACATCACCTGCTCACCCTGCTGTCCTCGCGCTCACCGTCCAATCCGGAGCCTCCTCGGTCAGCTCAAATCCGTCAGTCTCGCGGCTGTAGTGATGCTGCTGCTATTCCGCGTCACACTGTATTGGACTCCACTTGTCTAGCTGCACTGTGCAGGATGCTTCCCCTGCTCTTGTACTATAATCCCCCGCTCCCAGCCAGCTCTCTCCTATCCCAATTTGTTCTGGCCATTCGTGCCCTTTCCTCTTTGTTAAAGTGAGGGGAGTCTCCATGGAGACAGGCAAGCAGCAGCCTCTCCTCATGCCAGGGCGGGAGTGGGAGTCAGGGAACACTGACAGGAGAAGGGAGGAGGAAAACAAAAAGAAATTACACACAAATTATAGGAAAACAAATAATTAGTGAATAAAGCAAGGCCAGGAAGAAATTGCAAACTATTTTATGTATGCCCTCTTCAAATGAATACTGATGTGACTATCACAAAGTTTACCAAACATTTGAAATGGAGCCTGCTGTCTGACAATATAATATCTAATTGTTCTAAGAATATAATTTATTAACTAATTACCTCATGCAATTGAGCTGTTGCTAATATTAAATATCTTATATCTACTTGAATACAGACAAGGGCACTGTATTCCCAAAAATGGTTTATATGTGTGCGTGTGTGTGTATATATATATATATATATATATATATATATATATATATATATATATATATACTAGCGAATTGCCCGTCAAAAAATTACAACAATTAAATTGTAAGTTAGCTAATGCTGTTTGGTGTGTAATAATGAAATATGTAATACATTAATAAATGAATCTACTTGACCTATTTTGAAGCATTGTGTTGAAGAGCTGACAATCTGTTTTGATGTTGCTGCAGCATTAGTGGTGTGGAGATGCTGTGTAAGCCTGATGAATGTGTGCAGTGTAATAGTGTGCGTGCGCAAGACGAAACCGTTAGCGTAGTTGTGTACTTCCGCATTGTCGTAAAATGGCGGGTTATCTGTGGTATGCGTCTTCGCGGATTATCCGTAGGTGCTTCGTGGTGTTTTGCGAGTTTCTTGTGGTGTTTTCCGTGTTCAGAGTGCTGTAGCCTCGTTTTCGTTTTGTTCGTCGGCCATTTTTTCTCTCGCTTAGCGATTCTATTAGTGTCTTAAGTGTTTTATTTTTATTAAAATGAAGGTGTAACTTGCTTTTTTGAGGTGCTGGATGGTTCCTCTTGCTGTAGGTAAGCTTTTTATGTGTGTGTTGTGTGTATTTATTGTGTCTTAAATGTTTGTATGTTGGTGTGTTGCGTACGATTTTTGCGAGGTCGTAATGTCTGGTAACGTGTCTCGTATGGTGTTTGCGTGTGTAGCCTCGTTTTTCCATTTTTTCTGTCGCTTATGAAATTTTTTAGTGTGTAAACTCTTTTATTTTGAGTGAAATCAAGATGTAAGTTGTTTTTTTGAGGTCCTGGATGCTCCCTGTTGCTGTAGGTAAGTTTTTCTGTATGTGCTGTGTGTATGTATTGTGTTTTTAATTTTGTAATGTTCGCGAGTTGCGTCCGAGTGTTGCGAGGTCGTAATGTGTGTTAACGTGTGTCATATGTTGTTTGCGTTGCGACGTAAAGTTTGCGAGGGTCGCAGTTGCTGGCATGGAGCGCCTTCGGTGCTCCATGCCAGCAACTGAGGCCCACTGCCCTCGCTTCGCGAGGCCTGCGGCCCGCTACGCAAGCCCGCAAGCGTTAGCAACAACTCGCATGCTCACAACTATATATGTGATATATATATATATATATATATATATATATACATATATATATACTTTTATATATATATATATCCTTCCTCAAGTCCTTCAAAACCTTGCTAAAACATCTGTTTAATAAAGCTCATCATTTTCATCCTTAAATATTTCCAGACTCCTGTTTCTCAACCAATTCCCTTAGCCTGTAGGTTTGCGAGTTTTTATTGATATAAAAATGCTTGAGAATGTGCTCTAAATGCAAAACTATAAGTTCAAAGACACGCTCCTCTATTTGTTTCATCTTTATTGTGCATTATAAATATAAGTTAAGATAATAATAATTTGTTGTAAAAAAAGTCACAAACTGCGTTTTCATACAGACGTGATACACTATTAACCCGAAAACATAGTGGATAATGACCGCAAGAAAAGACAAAGTAAGATACTTTTGAGGACAACCTTGAGCAATTGTATATAAGATAAAAAGTAACTTTTATTTATTCCATCTAAATTTTTTTTTTTTTAAACCCATTTAAAATAAAATATGTAAGCCTGGTGACGTTGATATATTTCCCTTCTTTCTTATTCATTTGAGTAGACTTGTTTTTGTCTTATCTTATGGTGACTTTTTTCATTTAATATTTTTTTATAATAGTATTTTTCTTATTGGGAGCAAATAGTCAACTTGTAAAGAAACTGGTTTACTATATATAAATATTTCAGTAAAAAATGAAAGTTTTGTAATTTCAATGATTTATTCATTGATACATTTTTCTTACAACTGTTATTAGAAACTATTCCCTATTTTTTTTAATCAGTTATTTTGTTGTTGTTCAGTCCTTCAGTCATGTCTGACTCTCAGTGATCATATGGACACAGCACTCCAAGCACATCTGTCGCTGTTTCAGGTTGTGTTTATCCATAAGGTTTTCTTGGCAGCGAAGAGTGGGTGCCAGTTGCTTCTCAAGTGGACCGCAATTTATGACTTCTCCGCTATCACCTGCCGGTGACCCTACATGCAGTGGCAGAGCTAGTGTATAGGGGGCCACTGTGCAATCATTACATTTGTGGCCATAAGGGGCTGCAGGGGTTTCATGGGAGGTCCGCAAAGGCCATAAAGGGCCGTGGGGGCCACAGGCCCTGCAGCGGGCACAGGGGGGTCTGTGGGGATCCATAGTGAGCCAGAAGGGGCTGCAGGTGACCCACTGTGGGCCACAGGGCCTGTAGGGGGCCTTTGGTGGGCCGAAGGGGCTCACAGGAGGGCCGCAGGGTCCACAAGTGTCCCGCGGGGGCTCCCACGGGATCCACAGGGGTCATAGAAGACCCTGGAGGGCCACCGAGAACCTGTGGGGGTCACAGGAGGTTCGCAAATGCCCCACAGAGGCCTTGCAACGTCTTCACTGGCAGTAGCTCCCCCTCTGCGTACATGGTATTGCTCTCAGCTTCATTGAAATACACAAGCCCCTTCATCACGACAAAGTAGCGATCCAGAATCAGTTCTTACATTGATACTATTTTGTATATGTTTGATAGTATCTCATTCATGATACTTTGTAACAATTTGTGTAGCTCATCAACTATTTGTTTATTTAATAAGAAAATACATGTGGCTTATAGATAGCCACAGAATACAACATTGTTTTATTAATATTATTATATTTATTTATTTATTATAAATGCAATATCCTTTAACTATAAATAATAGTAAATCCCACAATAACCAAATCTTATGTAATAAGGGTGCTAAACGTAGGGTGCTCTACAGTTATACTTAGCAAACATGTCACTAAAGCCCCTTTCCAAAAATATAAAATACCAATACAGCTTTCCATTCTCTAGCAGCTTTCATTATGATAACAGACATTCTAACTTTCAAAATGCATATTGTATTTTGCACATAGATTTATGAGACCCAAAGCAATCAATCAGTTACCTACTTTTTTACAGTCCAAGAATTACAAGGAACCTCACTGCAGTCATCTACTTTTCTGCTCAATGCAGACATTTGTCATTTGCTAAATATAGACTTCTATCTTCTCATCACTGAAACAGATCCTTTTCTGTTGACACTATATTGCTAGCCGAGCCCCAGGAGACTATTCCAAACATCAGATAAGGTTAATTCACATCAAAGAGACCAAGATCCCACACAAACAAAATTCCTACTCTTATATGATTATCTTCTTGTTTGTCACCATTACTTTATTTATTTGATTCCAATTTGTATTGATATTCCCCCATAAATGACTCTAGTTTAGTGGCCTATACTTTTTTGCTTTAATTATCTTTCGTGTCACATGCTGATGATGCCAGTATACAGCGTCTAGTCAGCGTGATACGCTTAGTTTAGTAGATAGCAAGATTTCTCTTAGTAAGAAGCTCTGTTTCCTCGAAAGAAAGACAATTCAGTTTTATATTTTTCTAGGCAGGACAAAGAGGATTTAAAACAGGGCACAACAGAAGAATAAGATAATTAAATCCATAAAGTATAGGCTACTAAAATAGAGTGAGGGCCCGATTCAATTGCAAGCCCGCAACTCAATCGTAGTAGACCGTATGTCTGCACTTGTATTGCATGCTCCCGTTTTTTTTTTATTCAATTGATCAAGGCTTAAAGTTACTGGCCCAAAGCCGACACGGTAAACCATGCACTGGTTCATTGCAGTTCAGGGCGGGAATATAATCAATTAAGCAAGCCCATAACCTCCCATTTCGAATCAGCCAATAGAAAATGAGACATTATTACGCCAGTAAAATATGGAGGTTACATGTCAATCAATTAGGTTCGGGGGTCCGATATGCGATCAGACTCCCAAACGCGGAAAATAAAGAATTATGAAAATGAATGTATATACTGTTCTAGTCTATATGGGTGGCCTGATATGTATTAACTTATTGATACCCTAGATGGATTTAACCCCGAAATGAAACATATTATTATCATTTATTTGTAACGTGCCAACATATTCCGTAGCGCTATACAGGTTAAGTTACAGGCAAAGAGAAGTTCAAGATTAACATATTGGGAAGATTGGAGGCCCCCTTTTTGAGCTTGGAATCCGGTGTCCCTAAAGCACCTTGCAGGAAATGAAACTCGCAGACTTACAATCTAAAGGGACATAAAAATAAATCTTATATACTGATGATTTGCGCGCTTAAGACTGTTGTGCAATTAATTCTAATGTCTTTCATCACTTTCCCCGGTATTTACAGTGCAGGATTGATTTTTTTATTTGCATTTACAGTGCTAGGAATAGGTGTTTAACCCACATGCGGGTCCTCTATAGCACTCTTAGGATTTTCTCATCCTTTGGCCATTTACGGGTGTGAAAATATTTGCAGGCTTTGGGAAATTGATCAATTGAAAAGTGATTTGCGAAAGTGAAAGGTTAAAGGCTTCTGGAGTCTGTAAGTTATGGGTTTAACCATCACAATTTTTTCAAGGCCTTAACTTGTAACCCGTTTGGAGCATGCAAAAATACACCAATTGAATAGCAAATTAATTAAATAACATGCGTAAACTCAAATGAATCGGGCTCTAATTTATGGTGGAATCTGGATACAAATGGGAATCAAATAAATAAAGTGATGTGACAAACAATAAGAAGATACTCATATCAGAAATGAGATATTTGTTAACTGGCAACATTCACATATATCAGATAAAATATATAGAACAGATTTATTAGTAAAGCTAGTAAACTCCCCTTTTGAAATATATAATTGTAAGCACACAAAATTACTATTGCACAGTATAAAGCAAGACATTCTGTCAAAAGCACAAGCACTTTTATAGCAAGAGTAAATAAATCAATGATTCACATCATTAAGATATTTACTATTAGTTATTTATTCAATAGTATATTTTATGTCACAAACTTAGCACTAAGCACTTTATAATTTAGTATAAAGATTTGTTATAGTAATAAACAATGCTGTAATCTATTGGGGATTATAAATGATTACAATCAGTAAGTTTCACCATTTTTCTCAAAAATAAAAATCAAGTGATCCTATTTTGGTAATCCAAAAGATATAAAGACTCAGAAGGTTTAAATCTATACAGGCAAATAATTATTTTGTACAGGCCATGCACATGATTATGTTAGAGGAGCAGGTAAGGCATAGGGTTTTAGAGGGATATAGGGCAAAATGCTGACAAGGAGGATCACATTGATGTGTATGTAGCTATTGAGGAAGGCCAGCAAGAGCCCAAGGAGGCTGCGGAGAGGCAGTAGGAGCCCCAGGAAACTAACCTCCATCAACAATAATCTTATGTACACCTGTCCTGTTAAGTCCCCGTAATTGCTGTTGTGTATGTGAGAATATGTATACATATAAAAATTATGTTAAATTCAATGTAGTGTTTATGTATTAATATATTATGCAAATACATGTAATTTCTTAAAAACCTCTTCAGATGAATATTGAACCAGAACATTGTTATGATGTAATGATTTAGTAGTATCACCTCCACAAATCTAACAATGTATAAAATACTGCATGAACGCTCTTTGGTCATAGCAATTCATGCAATATGTTAATACTCACTTCTATGTCATGGTTATGGCCTGTACCAATCATATGAACATGTGTCCAATAGATAATAGGCTGAGATATTTTAATCATATAAGAAATGACATATGTGTTGAGTGGCAACATTCACATATATTTATTATTATTATTATTGTTTATTTGTAATGTGCCAACATATTCTGTAGCGCTATACATGGGTTAAGTTACAGGCAGAGACAAAAACAATATAAACACATTGCAAATAATGGAGGGCCCTGTCTTTGAGCTTACAATCCGGTGTCCATAGTGTTTTCCCCAAAACTCCATGCAAGATTTAAAACTTGCAGACTTACAATCTAAAGGTTTTGGGTGTGGTACAGGAGGGTGAGAAAAGGCTTGTGCATGTTAGGGTGGAAGGTGATAGGCTTATTTAATCAGATGGGTTTTTAGTGAGGTTTTGAAAGTTTTTAGGCTGAGAGATGGCATTCCAGAGAATAGAGGCAGCACAAGAAAAGTCCTGAAGGTGGGAATTAGAGGAAGTGACAAGGGTGGTAGAAAGAAGAAGGTCATTAGCAGAACTAAGAGGGAGAATGGGGGAGTATTTGGAGATGAGAGCAGAGATGTAAGGGGGTGCACTGTTGTTGGGGGCTTTATATGTTAGGGTCATGATTTTAAATTTTATTCTGGAGGCTAAGGGAAGCCTGTGGAGTGACTGACAGAGAGGTGCTGCCGTCACTGATCATTGTGTTCGGTAGATTAGTCTAGCGGAGGCATTCATTACAGATTGAAGTGGGGATAGACGGGTGGTGGGCAGGCCATCAAGAAGCGAGTTGAAGTAGTTGAGTCGAGAAATTATGAGAGAATGTATTAGAATGTTAGTTGTGTCTTGTGTTAGGTAGGGACGTATTCCGGAAATGTTCTTTAGATGGAGAAGGAAAGATTTTGTTAGTGACTGTATGTGAAGGATGAAAGAGAGGGCAGGATCCAGTAGAACCCCAAGACAATGGGCTTGGGAAGTGAGTTTGATGATGGCATTGTCAACAATGAGAGAGATGTGAGGGATTGAAGCAGTAGTAGAGGGTGGGAAAATTAGTCGGTCTTAGACATTTTGAGTTTGAGATGGTGGGCGGACATCCAGGAGGATATACTGGAGAGGAGAGGGGGACAGATTTAGTGTTGAGAGGTAGATTTGAGTGTCATCTGCATAGAGATTATACTGAAACCCAAAAGAGTTTATTAGGGGACCAAGTGAGAATGTATAGATGGAGAAGAGGAGGGAGCCTAGGACTGAGCCATGTTTCACTGTGGGGATGGAGTTTTTTGGGTGATGTGATGTGTTGGGTTTGCGCCAGACATAGCGTTTTCTTTGAAGACCGAAAAGTTCAATTTTAGTCTCATCAGACTAGAGCACCTTCCTCCATATATTTTGGGAGTCTCCCACATGCCTTTTCACAAACTCAAAATGTGCCATTTAGTTTTTTGATGAAAGTAATGGCTTTGTTCTGGCCATTCTGACATAAAGGCCAACTTTATGGAGCGTACGGCTTATTGTCGCCCTATGTACAGATACTCCAGTCTCTGCTGTTGAATTCTGCAGCTCCTCCAGGGTTACCTTAGGTCTCTGTGCTGCCTCTCTGATTAATGCCCTCCTTACCCGGTCCGTGAGTTTTAGTGAGCGGACGTCTCTTGGCAGGTTTGCTGTTGTGCCATTTTCTTTCCATTTGGTTATGATAGATTTGATGGTGCTCCTGGGAATCATCAAACATTTGGATATTTTTTATAATGGAACTTACTAATGCCAGAAGCATGCCTGGAAAAATGGGAGAGTTAGAATTATTAGCAATTATCGACAAAATGGGATTTAATAGGCATTACTGAAACATGGTGGGATGAATCTCATGACTGGACTGTTAATCTGGATGGTTATAACCTATTTAGGAAACATAGGGGCAATGGTAAAAGAGGAAGAGGGATTTGTCTGTATGTTAAGCCTATAGTCAGAGAAGATATTTATGCTGGAACTAGCGGTAATATTGAATGTTTGTGGGTAGAGTCAAATAGCGGAGCAGCAAATTTCAAAATAATATTAGCTGGAGTTTGCTACAAACCTGCAAATATAACTGAAAGCGAGGAAATACAATTATTGCTACAGATTGGAAATGCAGCTAAGCATGGACAAGTATTAATAATGGGATATGTTAATTACCCTGAAATAAACTGGATAAATGAGACCAGCAGTTCAGCTAAAGGAAGTAAGTTCTTTAGTACACTCAGGGATCATTATCTGGCCCAGGTATTACAAGAGCCTACTAGAAATGAGGTTATCTTGTATTTAGTAATCACAAATATATTGATATGGTATCAAATGTTGAAATAGGGCAACCTTTGGGAAACAGTGATCACAATACAGTCGCATTTGAGATTGAAGTAAAAAAACAAAACTGTAAGGGGCCAACAAAAAATCTTAATTTTAAAAGGGCAGATTTTAAGGGTCTAAGGAAAGCAATGTAACGTATAGACTGGGACAAAGTACTGACAGGTAAAAATACTGAACATACATTGGCATATACCAAGTGGGAATAAAAGTAAAAGGAGTAAATCTCATCCAGTGTGGCTTAACAATGATTTAAAGGTCAATATAGGGAGTAAAAAGCAGGCATTTCAATTATATAAACTAGAGGGGACAGAGACTGCTTTACGTAAGTACAAGGAAATCAACAAGGCTTGCGAAAGGGCTATTAGACTGAGTAAAATAGAAAATGAAAAATTAGTTGCAAAAGAGAGTAAGACTAACCCTAAAATATTTTTTAAATATATTAATGGAAAGAAGGCCAGGAAGGAAGCTATAGGAACTTTACAATGTGACACAGTCCGTCTGATAATTAGTGACCAGAAAAAGGCAGATGAGCTAAATAGGTATTTTTCTTCGGTATAAACAAGGGAGGTTTGGACACTGCAACATAATGGGACTACACTACCTTTATCGAATAATTGGTTAACGCAGGAAGAAATCCAAAAGAGGTTGGAAAAAATAAATGTTAATAAAGCCCCAGGTCCTGATGGAATACATCCACGGGTACTGAGGGAACTGGGCTCTGTAATAGCCAAACCATTATATTAAACTAGCGTATTGCCCGTCAAAAAATGACGGCAATTAGATGTGTATGTTTGTAAAGTTGTTTAGTTATTAATATACATATGGAATTGTAAGGTAGCTAATGTTGTTTTGTGTGTACTACTGAAATATAGAATTCAAATTAATAAATGAATATACTTTACCTATTTTTATGCATTGTGTTGAAGAGCTGGCAACCTGTGTTGATGTTGCTGCAGCATTATTGGTGTGGAGCTGCTGTGTAAGCGTGTGCGTGCGCGAGCCGAAACCGTTAGCGTAGTTGTTTACTTCCGCATTATCGTAAAATGGCGCGTAATGTGTGGTATGCGTCTTAGCGGATTATCCGTAAGTGTTTTCCGATTTTTGCGATGTCGTAATGTGTGTTATGCGCCTTCGCGGATTATCCGTAAGTGTTTTTCGTGGTGAGAGTGCTGTAGCCTCGTTTTCATTTTGTTCGGCCGCCATTTTTTCTCTCGCTTAGCGTTTTTTTTTAGTGTCAATTTTTTTTTATTTTGAGGTAAATCAAGGTGTAACTTGTTTTTTTGAGGTCGTGGATGCTCCCTCTTGCTGTCGGTAAGGTTTTTATGTATGTGCTGTGTGTATTTATTGTGTTTTTTTTTTTTTGATGTTCGCGAGTTGCGGCCGTATTTTTTGCTACGTTTTTTTGCTACGCGAGGCTCTCCTGCAATGAGCTTCTGCGGCGCTCATTGCCAAAGTGCTCCGTATTAACGGCTCACCTCGCAAGTGCTCCATATTAACGGCTCGCCTCGCTACGCGAGGCTCGCCTGCAATGAGCGCCTGTGGCGCTCATTGCCAAAGTGCTACGGTTTAACGGCTCGCCTCGCTGTCCGCTCATCGCTAAGCCCGCTAAATCGTACGGACCACGCAAACAGCGTGACGACGACTCGTAGCAGGACAATTATAATATGTGATTTTTCAAGATTCACTCAACAAAGGGTCGCTACCAGATGACTGGCGAAAAGCAGAGGTGATACCTATATTTAAGAAGGGAGCAAGAGCAAATCCGAGGAATTATAGACCAGTGGGCCTCACTTCTGTAGTGGAAAATCTTTTAGAAGGGTTAATAATGGATAATATACAAGAATTTGTCTATTTGAACAGGATTATAAATTGGAGCCAACATGGATTTATGAGAGATAGGTCATGTCAAACAAATCTAATTATTTTCTATGAGGAGGTTAGTAGGAAACTGGATCAAGGCAACTCAGTGGATGTAGTCTTTTTCTTTTTAGCAAAGGCTTTTGATACAGTGCCACATGGAAGACTATTGTGCAAACTAAGGGATACAGTAATTGCAGTAAATATCAGCTCATGGATTGAGAGCTGGCTAAAAGCGTGGGGTGGATCCAGCCCCAAAATATCAGGCATTTCTACCCTGAACAGGAGAAACAGCAAACGGCCATTTCAGGGGTGGAGATGAGCGCCACAGGCACTCATCGCGAGGCCCGCGGGACTTAGCTTCAATGAGCGCCAAAAGCCGCGGGAATCAGCGCAAGGCACCTAATATTTTTCGGCACCTAATATTTCATTCAGTTAACGGCCAAACCTTCGAACTCGAAAGACCACCAAATACTTAAAAAAATACCTTACACACTCACACACAGCACAGGGGGAGAGCCAGAGGGCCTGTGAGTGAGGTTGCAAGTTAATTTGAGGTATGTTTAACATTTTGTTGTCGATCGAAAAGCGAGAAAAGCACCAAAGTAGATGGGAGCCACGACATGAGCGCTGAAGGTACTCATCGTGGGGCTCACAATGAGCTCTGAAGGTGCTCAGAGGGGGCAGAGCATCACATTGTGTGGCAAACAGCATTCCCAGCCTTAAAATGTTCTTGCCGTCATTTTTGATGGGCAAGTTACTAGTATGTATATATATACTGTATATACGGTATATATATATATATATATATATATATATATATATATATATATATAAGTGTGATAATAAATGCCCTACTTGTAAATTTATAGCAACCAAGAAGGGCAGGGAAACTTCACAAAAAACTTTGCAAAAAAAACAACATATTGGATAGTTCAGATAGGTTTATTCTTGAAAATGCTGGTATTAATGAGTACATGGCCAAATGTAAAGTGGTGATAACAACCATTTCAATCAACAGACTGAGCTTTCTAAACCAATTTGTTACAATTTGAAAAGCAGTGAAAATAGTGCCTTATGGAATTCTATATATTCACTAGGACATTGTTTATTTCATAAATGTGAATGTGCTTGATGTGCTGTATTTCTGATCACTAGAGTAGGACCAGTAGAAATGAAGAGGTATATGGAGTTGTGTAATAAAACACTGGTATCAGTATATATGTGTACTTCTATGCTATATTTTGTCCATGGTGCAGATAAATATATATATGTAAGCAGGTATAAAAAGCTTTCTTTTAGGTAATATATATAAGTGTAAAATATATAGTTATGTGTACATTTATTAAAATATGTGTAAGTAAATAATGTGTAATAAGTAAACTATGTAAAATAAGTAATAATAAACTCTCAGAAACACTCTCCCCTTTTTCCTACATAGGTAACCAAACCAGCACACCTAGACGTATGTGTTTGCTGGTAAAACACAACACAAATATCATGAAGTATATCACTCGAAAGAGTGATCCAGCCCCAAAATACCAAGCATTTCTACCCTGAACAGGAGAAACAACAAACCCCAGACTTACTTTTTTTCCACCTCAGTGAGGTGTAGCTGCACTCCCCAAGGCACAGTGAGCTATGACGCAGTCAGTAATTGGGTGGGAAAGAGTTTTTTTTTATAAAATGTACTTGTCAGTAAATCAGACGTTTTGCTTTCTAATTGGTTCCTAGGACTAATGAGCAGCAAGAAAACCTGCAAGTAACTCATACTAACTAATTTGCCGAAATGTCACTTAATCTATGTAGTATACATGAGGCCTTTTTTCCAATGAACCTAACATTGGTTTTGTATGTAACAAGTGTCCAAGGCTCACAATGCAAAGCTGTGATTGGGATGGAAACGTATCTTGTGCAAAAAGATCTTCCACAGTTGCGCAGCTACGTATATGATTAGCATAGGGCCCTATGTTGGTTGGCCTGCGAGAAAGGTACTTCTGTATATGGCCAGTTGGATTCTAAGCCAGAACTAAATTTAATAGGATTTTCTGGAGGAACAGTATAAGGCATGTATAGGAGTTGTATGCTTATGTTGAGATAAATAGATTAAAAAAAATAGATATATAATTGATGTATTTTCTCAAGTACTTGTAGGATGAAAATTGCTAAACTATATAAAGGGAAATTTTACTTATTATAATAAAATAAAATATTTTGGTGAAAAAGAAGCAATTACTTAATTGCTACTGTTTGGTGTAATTCCTACAGTGCTGAAGTTCTCATAGCAAGTACTGGATTTCCACACTGCATGGTTGATCATGTTAAATCTCCTTACGTTATACCATATATTTCAGATACCATACATTAGGTAGCATGGGTAGATATTATTGTGATCAAAGGTTAAGTAGTTAAGTAGTTCAAGATAAGTACATGTGTGGTTTACCAAAACCAATGTGCTCTTCTCCATTCTTGGAATCCTGGATCAGCATATTTCCTAACATACTTTTGCTGAAAGCTGCAAGAAAAAAGACTTCAGTGATAAGATTAATGAGTTCATTGCCCTTTCCCTAACATTTTCATTTATCACCAAGTGGTGTGGGAGTTTTGCTTTTATAGAATTAGCAGGAAAACCAGATCCTTTCCTTCAAACAATTAATTTTCATCTTTATGTTAGGCTACTATTAACAAGAACTTGCTCCAAAAATCAGCTTCCTTTCAATAGAATATAGACAGTATAAAGTTGAAAATTGACTTATTTTATCTGACCTCAGTTTATTTAAGCTATAATTCAGTCAGTGTTGAATAATAATAATTAGGGATTGAATTCATGTTACCTTTAGTATCTGCTAATACTTGCTGCATGTATTAATACAATGTGTCGGTCATCTGATGAATTTATAAATATGTGTAAAAGGAATATAACATGCTGCTATTAGTAACACCATGCTGTTGGCAGGCACAATATGTTACTGGGCTGGGACATTAATTTTACAAGGGGAAAATGGACCCCCCCAGATTTAGTAAACTTCACCAGGGTTGCAATGTGCTTTACTGACGCTGCAGTTGCAACAGACCTTACAACTATCAGCTATCAGATTCTCAGCCCTAGAGAAACTTAGTGAATCTAGGGGTATGACTGGCTAATAAGCTAAATAATACACCACTAACTGTAGAGGTACTTACTGCAGGAGCAAAACTGTAGACAAGTTCAGGAAATTGTCATTGGTTGAAGCTCCAATGGCATGCAGCAAGCATGGAAGATCAGCATCTCAAACAGAGATAGAGTAGAAGCATTGTACATCATTATGGGAAATGGCATGTACAGCATGGATTCACAATTAGAAAAAAGAATTAAGAAAGGCATAGATATTGACTCTCATTCAAGACTCTAAGCTACTTTGAAACCACTTCCTTATACACTCTACACTTTGAAACCACTTCCTTATACACTCTAAAGGTCTTTTATACTACTTGTATAAATTGGTTTTGGGGAGACTAGAAAATTAGCTCTTCAGAGGGATAAAAATCTATTAATTCTGGCATGAGACACCTTTACAAGGACAACACATACAGTTTACCCCCTCCACTTCATAGATCCCTAAATACAGGGACTAAGGGATTTTATGCCCTCCTTTTCCCATTTTTATCCTTCTGAAGAGCTAATTTTCTAGTCTCCCCAAAACCAATTTATACAAATGGTAGAAAAGACCTTTAGAGTTTAAAATGTTCAAAGACTCATAGAGTCTCTAATCATCATGAGTATATTCCTATCACTACTGAGAAAACTGCAAAGGGTGTTTTTATACCTTTCTTTTAAATGTTTTTAAGTGTTTGTGTGTGCATCGTTGTTCTAGATAAATGTAAATAAAGTGTAAATAAGATATTATTCACATTTCCCCACTTTTTCCTATTATTTAGTGCTAAGCACTCTTAGTGGGGGTCAAAACTCCTATTAGTTCAATTCAATGCGTTACAAATAAATGATAATAATAGGCACATTTAGCAGAAATAGGCAATTTATAATCAATTCTATGTGTTATACTTTGTAGAATAATATAGATCTTTCAATCATTCTTTATTATATTTTACTAGTCATTTGCCTGTCAATAATTACGGGAGTAAAATTGTAAGCCTGGCAATGCTGTTTGCCACACAATGTGAGGATATGGGCCTTCTGAGCCCCTTCGGCGCTCATTGCGAACCTCTTCCCCCATGTACTACCTTGGGTTAAGAGTTAGTGCCTTGGGTTAAGTGTTACTGCCTTGGGTTAAGTCTTATTGGCTTGAGTTAAATGTTACTGCCTTGCATTAAGTGTTACTGGTTTGCATTAAGTCTTAGTGCTTAGGGCTCGTATTTACATCCGACGATCTCTTTTTATGTCCTTCGACCTCGTTTTCGTGTTGTTTACGTTTTTGTGGCAGCCATTTTTTTCTCTCGCTTTGGCTATTTTCGATAGTGAAAAAAGGCAAAATATGCCTCAAATTAAGAGGCTCACTGGCTCTCCCCCTGTGCTGTGAGTGAGTGTGTAAGTTAATTTGAGACATATTTGTGTGTTTTTGCAGGTATTTTCATTTCGGTGGTTTGGCCGTTAAAGTCTTATTTTTGCGAGCCCCGCAGTCCATCTACAGGCTTCGGATCCTAAGTCATACGGGCTGTAATTTCGCAGCCATCGCTAAGTCATTGCAGCTAAGTCCCGCGTGCCTCAATTGCTCGCTTCGCTTTGCAAGGCTCGCAGTTCAATGAGCGCCTTTGGCGTTTATTGCAAACTAAGTCCTGCGTGCCGCAGCCGTCAACGCTCACCTCACTTCACGAGACAACTATTAGATGTGATACATTGTATGCTTTCAAAAGTAGAGCCATTTTTCACATTTGTAATACATTTTATTCTCATGCAATATATATAGGTGTTTACAAATAATTGTAATAGTTGTTTTTAAACCGTTCCTCTTTACAATTTCCCATTTGGTAAGGTGTGCTAGATAGTAGAAAATGCTATACATAAGCACAACAGTTGACAAAGACTTCAAAGAAATATTTTTTATTTGTAGTATTTGAGAGATTTATGAAAACAATCACCCTAGTAACATGTTATGGATAAAGATTTGGGTGTTTTGCTGAATGCATAGCAACTAGATACTGCAACATGGTTCAAATAAGCGTGTAGTTTAGTCTGTTACTGAAGAACAGATGTTCATCAGGCCGTCCCCAATGATAACTTACCAAACGCCAAACAAATACTTTTCCATAGAAATTATAGCATTTTTTCATATTTTACCTTGTGCTAACATATTTATGTTGCTTGGCAGTGGTTTAACTTCAGTAATCACAATTCATATTTATATTTTAGGTTCCCAGCAACAAGTAAACTAATTTGCAGGTGGCTTTTATAGGGAGATTCCTGTTTTAGAACTGATAGCGTGGCCAAGGCAAAATCTGTGATGCAATTTCTTCAATGGGCCTAGAATTGCATAAAGTCTAAATCTTTCTGGGCAAATTAACTTTCCATATACATATTATACCACTGAGATATTTTAACTGGGGCTTTCAGTTATGTGTTAGTATCTACATCATTGATGGGCATCATAGTTCACCTAAATAGACATGTATGCAGCCCCTAAACGATCTAGGGGTTAGAAGCTGAAAATCACTGTGGTTGCCATTATCTTAACTTCCAAACCATCTAAGCCTTTAATCTGTCAAGGCCACAAATGTTACAGTCGCTAAAATCGCAAATCGCTATTCAATTGCTACAATTCCCCAAGGCCGCAATTGTTTTCAAAGCTGCAAATGGCAAATGTAGCCAAAAATATTACAGGTTTCAAATGGGACCCACAAAGAGTTTAGAGACTAGTTTGTGACACTGCAAAATATATTTAAAACACACCAACGGACTCTAAAATATGGGGAAAGTAATGGAAGGCATTATAATTAATTGCACAACAAGTCCCAATTAACAAATAGGCCTTAAACATATTTTTTTTTATCAAATGTTGGAATGTTCATACGTATGCCAATATGAAAAGTCTTGCTGCAAGATGCTTAAAGCAATTCAAGAGACCTAATTAAATTTCAACACCAAAACATGAAACTGCCTACCATATTATCCATTTTTCACTCACAGAGGCTCTAATGTGGACCCTAAAAATACAAAAATTATTTTATATACATCTCACTCATCAGATCCACATGACACATATCAAGTACCAGGGGAACATTTTATTATTGGTTGTTCAGTCCTTCAGTCGTGTCTGACTCTCTGTGACCCTATGAACTGCAGCACACTTAGCTATGTCTCTGTCTGTGCTTATTCACAATGTTTGTATGCCAAAGATACTGGAGTGGGTTGCCAATTCCTTCTCCAGTGGACTGTGATTTTTCTGACCTATCTGTTCTAACCTGCCGACCTAGAGTGACCCTACATGGTATAGCTAACAGCTTCATTGAAGTACACAAGCCCCTTCACCACCACAAGGTAGCGATCAAAAAGGAGAACATACAGCACGGTAATCTACTCTAACCCATCACGAAGGGCCTCAAACACACATGGAGGCTGTGCAGAGGCACGTCGATCAACAGCCAACTCACCTTCATCAGGGACAATCTCCGTCACACAAATGAGATGTATGTGGATGCCCCAAAAACCCAACCATTGAAAACACACTAACACAGTGATAACGGTATAAAAAAAATGTTATTTCATACACAGAGCCCACTCAGAAATGTTCAAGACTGTGCATTAATATCATGGGTGTGTGGTCGGTTAACGGAAGCTCAAGAGGCTTTTGGGGGAAAAAGGGGATACCTAAAGGGGGTAATGTCATAGTCTAGAATAATCATGATAAATAGCACCGACCAGAGTTATATCTGGTATCTACACCACTGCAACCGGAATCTGATGAAAAAAAGGATCATCAGAAATCACTCCATTTAATCAATGTAACCAGTAATGAGCATAGCACTTACTTTTGGTTAGCATCTTCTCAGTTAAACAGACGCATAAACATCTGGACTATCTCATCCAAACCAGTTTCACACATACAGTGTGATACTGAAGAGACAGGAGATGGGGGAGACACAAAGGAGGGAGAGGGAAGAGACACAGGGAATTGAGAGGGAGAAAGAGACACAGGGGAGGGAGAGGGGGAGAAGACACACAAGGGAGGGAGGGGTGGAGAAAAAGGGGAGGAAGAAAAACAGGGGAGAGAGAGGGGTAAAGACACAGGGAGGGGGAAAGACACAAGGGAGGGAGGGGAGACAAACACAGGTGAGGGAGAGGGGTGGGAAGAGACACAGCGGAGGGAGAGGGGGAAAGGAGACACGGGAGGAAGAGGGGGAAGGAGACGGAGGGAGAGTGGGGGAAGAGATGGGAGGGGGGAGAAACACAGGGGAGGGAAAGGAGGGAAGATACACAAGGAGGGGGGAAGAAACACAGTGGAGGGAGAGAGATACAGGGGAGGGAGGGCAAGTCGCTAGTTAATAATGATGTATCATCTCACAATAAATGCTTAGCTGTGACCAGCGTCAGTGGTCAAGGTTTACTATCACCTTCTCCATCTGATATTGTTAATCAACACAGATATCACATCCATCAGCTATACAGGTGTTAGCACATGTTAAAGGATACTCACGATATCAGCAATTTGGGAAAAATACCCATTAATAAGGAGAGGACACAAAGGTCAGCAGCCAGATTCACTGTTACTTACATCAGACACAAGGATCTGTTCTCATACTGATATTGAGGTCAGGATCACATGCTTCTCTAGTGCAAATACTAATGCTGGCTGTCATTAACATGCCATTGTGGGCCTTTGCAAGTCCACCGCCATAGCGGAATTTGTCTACATTTAAGCTAACAACAATCATGTCTTATATATCTGGCTATAGGATAGCTTTACAATTGTGGGAGCTATATGTTAAGGAGCTGTCATTGAAGGAATGACTTCCTGAGAGGCACTGGAATATCTTACAATTACTTCATTTATTTTTACAATGCTTTCAGATGCAAAAAATGCCTAACACAAACAAAAAAAGAAAAAACACAAGCAAAATAAGGCCTTAAAAAAGGTTGGGCTGCAGCATCTCTTCTCAACAGCATTCCTCCGTGACCATCAATTAGTGAAATGTTAAACAGAACTCTACGTATCCACAGAGAAGAGGATCATGGATCATGTGATGGGAGGTAGCTATCTGCGTACAAAATATCACCATCACAGAATAACATTTCTTACAAAGCACCCCCTTACATCTCTGCTCTCATCTCCAAATATTCCCCCAACCGCCCTCTTCTGCTAATGACCTTCTTCTTTCTTCAACTCTTGCCACCTCCTCTCATTCTCGTCTTCAGGACTTTTCTCGTGCTGCCCCAATTCTCTGGAACTCCTTGCCTCGCTCCACCAGATTGTCCTCCTGCCTCAAAACATTCAAAACCTCACTAAAAACGCATCTCTTTAAAGAAGCGTATCACCTTCCACCCTAACACGCTCATCACCTCTCTCTCCCTCCTATACCACACACAATACCCTTAGGTTGTATGTCTGCGAGTTTCAATCCTGCAGGGTGCTTTGAGGAAAGCACCATGGACACTGGATTCGTTTGTATTTACCTTTGCCTGGAACTTATCTTATGGACAGGAATATGTCGGCGTGTCGTAAATAAACGATTATAATAATCACATAGGCCATGATCCTATACTCTGTAGCCAGGCTAGGTGAAGTTAACATTGTGGCCAATAGATTGTCACTGAGGAGTGCTGTTGAGAAGGCACAAACATATGCGCAGCCCCTATGTCCTCCTCTGCCTTGCATCAGGACCCCAATTCTTCTTCCTGGTGGTGGTGGTGGGGGGGTTTGGGCAGGGGGAGGCATCCCCCCAGGAGGCACTGAAAACAACAGTGCCGGTGCTGGAAGTGGTGGAGGCATGGGGGGAGTAGAGGAGCGTCCAGGCTGCGGATGTGAAGGATGCCTCCGGGGTGGATGGGATTAGGGCCGAACAGTGGCGCATGGCATCTGCGGTGACTTACTGGATTGTACTCTTGTCCGCACTCCTGAGCAGCCTGACAAGGCAAGACTGTGTCATCAGATCGTGCCTCCTCTCCTCCCTATTTTGCCTGTCCAGGCTGCGCATAACCTCCCCATGTGTGGCCGAGGTGCTGGCCTGGATCCCTTGCAGACACACCAGTTGCTGACGCATGATGGCCAGCTTCTCCACCTGAGCAGCCTGGCTTGGTGGGGATGGAGGTCCGTGTGTGTGTGTGGGGGCGTTGCTGGGTGAGGAGGTGGCAGTGGTTGTGGTGGTGGCTCAGTGGGGAGGGTTTGGGGCCTGACTGGAGCCTGACTCCATCAGTCAGGTGGTGGTGGTGTGCCTGGTGGTGGTGGCCAGTCAGATGCACTACTGGGGGGTTAGGAGGTGGGTGCAAGCCCTGCTCATCCCTCCAGTAGGAGGGCCCTGGCGATAGGCTCAGTCTCTGGAGGAGGGGGACAGTGGGGTCAAATGCCACTGGTGCAACTGATGGTACTGCTGGTGACCCCACTGCCCAGATGATATCCTCCTCCTCCTAACCAGAGCCCTCAGCTCCTCTTCTTTCCTCCTCCCCCTGTGCCGGTTCTTACTGGGCGGGGTGCTCAATTCCCGACGTACTGCCCTGATGGAGCCTCTGGCTCTGGCTCAACACTGGACCCAGGCCACCTGGAAGCTGAAAAAGAGAATGAAAGGTATATGTGCTAATTATGATGTATAATACATTGTTTTGTGTTCATTCCTATCTATCTGGACCTAGACGATTCTCTTAACTGCAGCTATGAGTAGCTATCATTAGCTAGATGTGATCTATTCATTGGTTCTTGTTCTTGATTGTTCTTGGCTCCTAACGCTATCTTGATTCCGGCTGCGGTCTGTAACTGCATACGCTGCAGTGGGTACACCAATACATTGACTCTCTATTGGTTGACTACTGTTTTGTGTCCACAAATGACAGTGATTTGTCAGCTTTATGGATTTAATGATGCATGACTGATCCATCTGTCCCTTGTTAATTCCATAGAGCTGACATGTCAGTGTCCTTGTTGGTCATCATGTACATGTGTAGTGTGTGTGCTTTACATGCGGTGGCATGTTGATGTATGTGATATTCAACTGACATGGAGGTTGGATCCTGCTGGTTCACCAGGCCTGTAGCTCCAGCGGTTGGCAACTGGCTCAATAGATCCTTGGTGACCCTCTTCCACTTGTTATAACTCACTATCACTTTGGGGCCACCACTTGCTGTTGCAGCTTGACTGGCCTCCTTGGCCATCCTCCTCCTCCCCCTGGATGTCAACAAAGCATTGCTTTACAGACATCACATCCCTTTCCGCTGTGCCCACTGCTGTTAATGCGGCTGCTACCTCCTTCTATACCTGGACCCTAGGACAGGGCCTAACTTTCCTCCCCCCCGCTATCCAGGATAGCAGGGCCGTCACAGATCGCACAAAGGAGGACCACATTCTCTTTGAGCATGTAGTTCGGGGCCCTGTGCCTGCCCCCAGCCTCTTGCCCTTCTGACTGTAGATGGGTATTCTTTGCTCCCTGTGACCTGCCCCTCCCCCTAACTACCACCCCTGTAGGATTAGGCCACTCCTCCTCTGACACTTAACTTTGAGTGCCTATCTCTATGGGCACCCTACTACCACCCACCTCTTCTACTCCACTTACCCACTTCACTCTCCTCTTCCACCGCCTCCACCTCTCTACTCTCCTCATCCTCCTCCACCTCTCCTCCTCTTCTCCACTCTCCTCCACTCTGTCAATCTCCTCCTACTCTCTTTCATCACTCCTCCACCACTCCTCACCTCCTCCATCACTCCTCACCTCCTCCTCTCCTCCACCACTTCTCACCCCATCCTCTTCCCAGGGCTACCTCTCTCTCCTCCTCGCCTCTCCTCTTCTTCTCCTCCCCACCTCTCCAATACTCTCCCCATCTCTCTCCTCCCTCCATAATTATCCCAAAAATAATATAAGGATAAATCAAAATAAGTATTACTGTATATAAGTATATATATATATATATATATATATATTTATTTATATGTGGGGGGAAAATGTGTGTTTTATGTGTATTTATTAACTGTTGGGGATGGGGTGTGGGGTAGAGGATTGGGGTGTGTGTATGGAGTGGACTAGCTCTATGTGTTTCTTTGTGTGTTATTTAATATATGTGTATTTGTATTATGTGTAACCTGTAAACATGTATAATTAATGATTAAGTGTAAAATAGTTGTTAGAATATTGTAAAAGGATAAAGCCATAACTTCCTGCTTTAAGAAATCACCTGCTCTCTCTCTCTAACCAACCACCAACGTCTACAAGACAGTCAACGCATGGGTGTGTGAAACGCATCTTTATAATCTCTCTCTGTCAATCATCTTTGGCAAGCCCGCTTTCTATTGGCTGAGAGGCCGGTGTCGCACTCCTTAAGGACGGGATTGGATTGTACTTTAGACCTCTTTTATCCCAGCTTGCTGGCACGGGAAGTATTGACGGTCTTGAGGCTTTGGCCCTTAACTTGCGTCCTTATTCAATTGAATCACTCTGTAATTGTAGGAAATCTCAAGCCCACAGCTTACAGCCTGTATAACGCTAACTGCGTTAAAAATGTTAAAATCGCTATGTGAGAGATAAGGAGATTTGGGTCAATTGATAAAAGAGGTATATTTAAAAAGTGACAATATTTTTGATAGCACAAGAGAGTGATATACTAGTTGTGGATAGACAAAATTAACTGTTTACTGTTGAAAAGGGGGATGGTCTCATACACCATGGAATAGGTGGGGCCAAACTGAAAGCCTCTGAGGGCGGCCTGTTGCTTTACCAATTGTATTTATACAGTATATATAACTGGCGATAACTTATAGGCGGTGCTTCGACAAGCAGTGAACTTTACTTTGGCCTTAATGGAGTACAGCCATATTAAATTGCGATTTGGCCAATTGAATGGGGCTCTATATAAGCACAGAGCATATTTTTTTTTCAGAAGTTTTTAGATAGTGAAGACCTTGATTTTGGATAGAAGATCACTAACTAAAAAATTCTGTAAAATTAATATGCTCTGTGCTTATATAGAGCCCTATTCAGTTGGCCAAATCGCAATTTAATAAGGTATCTTAAAAAGTCACTTCTTAGAAAGACATTAGGTTTGGTGATTTATTGTTTCGCATCCCTTACTTTTTGTTACATAGTTACATAGGCCCTCATTCAATTGCGATTTGGTCAATTGAATAGGGGTCTAAATAAGCACATAACATATTTTTTTTAAAGAAGTTTTTAGGTAGTAAGCATCTATCCAAAAGGAAGGTTTTCAATAACTAAAAACTTCTTTAAAAAAAATATGCTATGTGCTTATTTAAACCCCTATTCAATTGACCAAATTGCAATTGAATGAGGGCCATAGTATTTAAGGTTGAAAAAAGACTTTCAGTCCATCAAGTTCAACCATTTAAGATCTCCTCTGATCTGCAATATGCGGATTATTTATTAATTAATTAGTTGTATATATAAAAAAAATATATATCAATTCCCTCCTGATCCCAGACGCCGGCGACCGGACTTCTCCCTGGATCAATACTGCCTCTCTAATTATCCATGATAACCCTGAATTCCCTTTTTAATTAGAAATAAATCCAGTCCCCTTTTAAAGTTATCTATCGAATCTGCTGTCACCACCTCCTCTAGTAGAGAATTCCGCAGATTAACCACCCTTACTGTGAAGAACCCTTTTCTTTCTTTAAGGTGGAATCTTTTTACTTCTAACCTCAAGGGATGTCCTCTTGTCAGTTGAAAACCTCTTGGCACAAAAAGCCCCCTTGACAAATCTTTATACTGACCCTGGATGTATTTATATAAGGTAATCATATCTCCTCTTAGACGCCTTTTTTCTAGAGAAAATAAGTTTAATTTCGTTAGTCTTTCTTCATAACTTAGCCCCTCCATTCCCCTTATTAGTTTTGTTGCCCTCCTCTGTACCCTTTCCAGCTCTAAAATGTCCTTTTTATGAAGTGGTGCCCAAAATTGTACTCCATATTCCAAATTAGGGCGTACTAGAGATTTGTATAGTGGCAGAATTATATTTGCTTCCCTGGCTTCTATACCCTTCTTAATACATGCTAATATTTTATTTGCCTTTGCAGCTGCTGCTTGTTTTTGTGTTTTCAGCTTAAGTTAAACTCAAAACTGAGTAATCACATTTTCTTCAGTCTTTTTGTTAAGTCGGGACATTGCTTTTTTCTGTTCGGACTCCTTGATGGGTTTTCACTGTCTCAAATATTTCACTCTGTTGCTCAATATCATTGTTTTACTTCTCCTTTTCTGTTTAATGCACTTCTTTTTGCTACGATCATAATCAAAATTCTAAGGGATCTCAGATTCTCATCAAGAAGTCAATGTAATGCAATGACAATTACATCTTGAGATGTAACCATGCTTCATAACAATTTTTAAGGCCCCTATTCAATTGAGCAAATGTAAGTTACTGGAGCCCGTAAACTAATTTGCTATTCAATTAGCGTTTTTTAGCAAGCCGCAAAGATCTGCAGGTTACAGATAGGACTCGCAAGGGTGTTAAACACCTGTTCGTAGCACGGTAAATGCAAATAATGAATCAATGCAGCACTTTAAAAGATGGGGAAATCAATGAAAGACATTAGCATTAATTGCACAACAGTCTCAAGCTCGCAAAACTGCAAGAACATTTTTATTTTTTATTTCGGTGTTATATCAATATTGGGAATCAATTAGTTAATACGTATCAGGCCACCCACATGGACTAAACATTCATTTTTAATAATTTGTATATTGTTGAATTGCGAGTCTGATCGAATATGGGGCCTCTAAACACTAATTGATTGATGTGTAACCTCCCTGTTTTACTGACGTAATGATGGTGGTCTCATTTACTATTGTCTGTTTCTAAATTGGGTGTTACTGCCTTGCTTAATTGATCATGATCACGCTCTGAAATGCTACATACAATTGCATAGTTTACGATTTTGGCTTTCGGCCCGTAAGTTGCGGGCTTGTTCAATTGAATCGCTCTGTAGCAAATTTCAAGCCCTCAGACATACGGCCTGTATAACGTAATCTGCAGGCTTGCAATTGAATAAGGCCCTAAGTGTGCTTGGAAACATTTTTTACATTCAGGAAATATGTAATAGCTATATAAGCCATAACCAGAAAGTAATTTTTTGGGACAATCCTAGATTTAGCAAACTCTTCTTCTGTCTCAAGACTATTATGTTATATATTCAGAAACTGCTTGTTGGTTATCCTAGTGTCAAAGGCATTACTATTTAATCCTATTGTGGCAGCTATTCAATATCAGGGGCGGCCCGTCCATTGGGGCGTCAGGGCAAACGCCCCCCCAAATATTTTCGTGACCCTGCAATAAAAAAACACAACAATGTATTAGTAATAACCCAAAAACAATTAAATATAAGGTGTACATCATCATTCAAGTCTTAATACAGTAATAAAATGAAGTAAAGTTAGTAAACTATTCCCAGGGACACTGTCACTTTAAGATAACCCCTTGCGCTACATTAACTAATGCTGCTATGTATCTATTGTAGCCCCCTGCACCCTGTGTGATCATATTACACTAGTAAAGTACACTAACCTTTAGACTCTTCTCTTCAATGAGTCCTGGCCTGGCCCCCCGACCGTTAATGCATGCCGCCCACCATCACAGTGACGATATGCATGGGCGGTCATAAATGTATCAATTTAATGACTGACAGTCTTCCATCATTGACCAATCAATGATGGAAGGTTGTACAGTTGCTAAGAGAACATTGTAAACCCACCCAGACCGTTAGCCCTGAGCGCCCGCCAGCTAATAGGGCCTCGAGTTTACTTTTTGATTGACTGATACAGTGAATAAAACCACCAGTTGCCTGTCCCTTCCCCCTTTCTGTTTCCTGACCCTGGTCACGCTGAGACTGAGAGACCTCCCTGGCTGAAACTACTCACACCTGCTCTGCTGCCTGCCTAACAGTAAGTCTACCTGGCACCTGCCCTGCCACTGGCCAAACCAAACCCCTAGTAGCCCCTAATAAAAGGTAGGGGTGACCAGTTACCCCACTATGCCTGCCTGGCCTGCCACCTACCCAGCCACCCACCAACTTACCTACCACCGACGACCCTAGGCCTGCAATGCCTGGTGCCACCCCCAGCCATCACCCCCATGTGGCCTGTGCCACCCCCGATCAGGCCTGCCCTATGCGATGCCACCGCCCGATTACCCCGATCACGGGATCGGGGTAGTCGGGTGGTGAGCGGGGTGGCACAGGCCCACATGGGGGTGATCGGATCACCCCCTTGATGAGGCCTGTGCCACCCCTGATCACCTCCATGTCGCCGCCCTGTGCCACCCCCGAGGCCCGATCACCACCACCCCGATGTGGCCTATGCTATGCCACCGCCCGATTACCCCTGATCGGGGTATTCGGGCGGTGAGCGGGGTTGCACAGGCCACATGGCGGTGGATGTTCACCCCCATGAGGCCTGTGCCACCCCTGATCGTAGCCTACGCGGCCACTGACCGACCGATGGGCGCCTGAGCTTGACCGACCCCACCCTGATCCGACTACCTACCAGTACCTAGCACCCCCCCCCCCCTATTCTAATTCCATTTTTAGAAGTAACAGGCATGTGCATGTGCCTGTCACTTTTAAAGATAAAATAAAAATAAGGTAAGGGAAAAACAATGCAGTAAAAACATTATTACAAATATACAAATAAAGTAAACAGCTTTAAACAAACAATAATAAAAATAAAATAAACAACAGCACATACTTACCTGTCAAATTGACCCCTCCAGCGTTGGCCTTCTGTCCTCTATGACCTGGATAGTCATAAAAATAATCCAATGTTGATTGAAGCCCATGTCATAAAATCCAATGTTGATTGAAGCCCATGTCAAATAATCCAATGTTGATTGAAGCCACTGGTCAAATAAATAATCCAATGTTGATTGAAGCCACTGGTCAAATAATCCAATGTTGATTGAAGCCACTGGTCAAATAAATAATCCAATCTTGATTAAAGCCATTGTCCAAAAATAATCCAATCTTGATTGAAGCCATTGTCCATCCATCCATTCTGGCCCATTGAAAGAGGCCTCCACCAAAAAAAAAACGACGCTCTAAAAAAAAAAAAAAAAACAAACTAACAGAGCTCCTCCTACAAGGAGCCCCATCCGCGATTAATTGATTTTTTTTCCCACGGTCTGCTTTATATACTAATTTTTGAAGGACTCTGATTGGCTGAAATTTTTGATTGACATCGATTTCAACCAAGAGTCTTTAAAAAATTAGCAAATCAGCAAGCAGGTATGGAAGCCTGTAAGGGTAAAAAAGGTTAGTGTGAACTTGTTTGACCCTGTATGTATTATACATATTACAGGGCTATTTTATGTGATATACATGGGTTTTTAAGGTGCGGTTGGGACCTATATGGTCAAAATTGGTTATTTAAGGTTTTTAAGGTGCGGTTGGGGCCTATATGGTCCCACTTTGTTATTTAGGGTTTTTAAGGTGCGGTTGGGGCCTATATGGTCCCACTTTGTTATTTAGGGTTTTTAAGGTGCGGTTGGGGCCTATATGGTCCCACTTTGTTATTTAAGGTTTTTAAGGTGCGGTTGGGGCCTATATGGTCCCAATTTGTTATTTAAGGTTTTTAAGGTGCGGTTGGGGCCTATATGGTCCCACTTTGTTATTTAGGGGTTTTAAGGTGCGGTTGGGGCCTATATGGTCCCACTTTGTTATTTAGGGTTTTTAAGGTGCGGTTGGGGCCTATATGGTCCCACTTTGTTATTTAGGGATTTATAAGGTGCGGTTGGGGCCTATATGGTCCCACTTTGTTATTTAAGGTTTTTAAGGTGCGGTTGGGGCCTATATGGTCCCACTTTGTTATTTAAGGTTTTTAAGGTGCGGTTGGGGCCTATATGGTCCCACTTTGTTATTTAAGGTTTTTAAGGTGCGGTTGGGGCCTATATAGTCCCACTTAGTTATTTAGGGTTTTTAAGGTGCGGTTGGGGCCTATATGGTCCCACTTTGTTATTTAGGGGCTTTAAGGTGCGGTTGTGGCCTATATGGTCCCACTTTGTTATTTAGGGTTTTTAAGGTGCGGTTGGGGCCTATATGGTCCCACTTTGTTATTTAAGGTTTTTAAGGTGCGGTTGGGGCCTATATGGTCCCAATTTGTTATTTAAGGTTTTTAAGGTGCGGTTGGGGCCTATATGGTCCCACTTTGTTATTTAGGGTTTTTAAGGTGCGGGTTGGGGCCTATATGGTCCCACTTTGTTATTTAGGGTTTTTAAGGTGCGGTTGGGGCCTATATGGTCCCACTTTGTTATTTAGGGTTTTTAAGGTGCGGTTGGGGCCTATATGGTCCCACTTTGTTATTTAGGGTTTTTAAGGTGCGGTTGGGGCCTATATGGTCCCACTTTGTTATTTAGGGTTTTTAAGGTGCGGTTGGGGCCTATATGGTCAGACTTTGTTTTTAGGGTTTTTAAGGTGCGGTTAGGGCCTATATGGTCCCACTTTGTTATTTAGGGTTTTTAAGGTGCGGTTGGGGCCTATATGGTCCCACTTTGTTATTTAGGGTTTTTAAGGTGCGGTTGGGGCCTATATGGTCCCACTTTGTTATTTAGGGTTTTTAAGGTGCGGTTGGGGCCTATATGGTCCCACTTTGTTATTTAGGGTTTTTAGGGTGCGGTTGGGGCCTATATGGTCCCACTTTGTTATTTAGGGTTTTTAAGGTGCGGTTGGGGCCTATATGGTCCCACTTTGTTATTTAATTTTTTTAAGGTGCGGTTGGGGCCTATATGGTCCCTCTTTGTTATTTAGGGTTTTTAGGGTGCGGTTGGGGCCTATATGGTCCCACTTTGTTATTTAGGGATTTTTAAGGTGCGGTTGGGGCCTATATGGTCCCACTTTGTTATTTAATTTTTTTAAGGTGCGGTTGGGGCCTATATGGTCCCAATTTGTTATTTAAGGTTTTTAAGGTGCGGTTGGGGCCTATATGGTCCCACTTTGTTATTTAAGGTTTTTAAGGTGCGGTTGGGGCCTATATGGTCCCACTTTGTTATTTAGGGTTTTTAAGGTGCGGGTTGGGGCCTATATGGTCCCACTTTGTTATTTAGGGTTTTTAAGGTGCGGTTGGGGCCTATATGGTCCCACTTTGTTATTTAGGGTTTTTAAGGTGCGGTTGGGGCCTATATGGTCCCACTTTGTTATTTAGGGTTTTTAAGGTGCGTTTGGGGCCTATATGGTCACACTTGGTCTTTCAAGGTTTTAAAAGTTAAGGTTTGGGTCTTGAACGTTCTTATGTTTTTTTTGTTGTTTTCTATCACTTCCCAGGTGCAAACTATCTGTGGAAGCAGATTTGTTTGGACTCGTTGGTTGACTTACTGGACGTGAATACCCCGAGAAGGAGAGTCAACTGTAGGTGAGTATATGGTCACACTTGGAATTTGAAGGTTTTTAAGGTGCGTTTGGGGCCTATATGGTCACACTTGGTCTTTTAAGGTTTTAAAAGTTACGGTTTGGGTCTTGAACGCTCTAATGTTTTTTTTGTTGTTTTCTATCACCCCCCAGGTGCAAACTATCTGTGGAAGCAGATTTGTTTGGACTCGTTGGTTGACTTACTGGACGTGAATACCCCAAGAAGGAGAGTCAACTGTAGGTGAGTATCATTGCCTTTAATTTTCTGTCCATGCATATAGGTGCAAATTTGATGTTGATGTAGTCTTGTCACATGAGGGTTTGCAATCTGTAATGTATACCAATGAATTCAACACACTGTTATTTTAAAGTAATTTTGTGACATAATATAAATTAATATACCGTGATCTCTTTCTTCTATTGGTATCAGAAATGAATACTATTGACTCTCTACTTGTGAAGCCTTTCGGCACCCTAACCTATGAGGAGAAGGTGGAAGTAAAACGGTTAGGAGCTGACCAACCAGAGATAAATCTGCAGCAAATCGCAAGAGATAGAGGGAAGCAATATATCCGTACTTTCAATACTGAATGGTACAAGAAGAACGACTGGCTTTCTGGAAGCGTTTCTAGGAAGTCCTTATATTGTTTCCCATGCATCCTATATGGTGGTGACGCTGCTTGGACCAAAACTGGAGTGACTGACGTCAAACATCTAGCTGATAAATTGGCGAAACACAAAAGTTCTAAAGCTCACTTGCATAACAGGATCAAGTTTGAGATGCTTGGACAGGCGAACATTGCTGTTCAACTGGACCAAGGATACCAAGTCAGCATTTAAAAACACAACGAAGAAGTGGCTAAGAACCGGTACATCCTTTCCAAGATAATTGATTGTGTTCGCTTTTGTGGCGCTTTTGAACTGGCATTAAGAGGACACGACGAGAGTGAAACATCGCTAAATCCAGGAGTGTTTAGAGGCCTGGTGGATTTGGTTGGCAGTATCGATAGTGCAATGCAACAGCATTTGAAGACTGCAACTGTGTTTAAGGGCACGTCCAAAACCGTGCAGAATGAGCTACTGGACTGCATGCATGAAGTTATTAAGGAAGAGATTCACCAAGAGCTTAAGGAAGCTCAGTTTGTGGCAATCCAAGCGGATGAAACAACCGATATTTCCGCTAGGACACAGTGCGTTGTAGTCTATCGCTACATTGACAAGAAGCATCAAGTGGTGGAAAGATTTTATGGCTTCACGGAAATGAAATCAACGGATGCAGACTCGATTGCTGCTGTTGTGCTGGAAACACTGAATACTGTTCTCCCAGAGCCAGAAGACAAGAAGAAACTCATAGCTCAAAGCTACGATGGTGCCAGTGTGATGCGTGGAGATCAAGGAGGAGTTCAAAGAAAAATAAAAGACGTGTACCCGAACGCACACTACGTCCATTGCTATGCTCACCAACTGAACCTAATAATGAAGAAAGCAGTTTCAAGGATTGGAAGAGTTCGAGTTTTTTTTTCCAACATAGGCGGCATACCATCTTTTTTTTCACGCTCTCCAAAAAGGAATGGAGTTCTGGATGAGGTAGTTGGTAGAAGACTTCCAAGAGGTGTACCGAGACGATGGAACTTCAACGTTAGGACCGTGAACGTGATCTACGAGAACAGAGATGCGCTACTTGAGTGTTTCCAGACAATTGAAGCATGTCTAAACTTTGATCTAACATCTATACGTGAAGCCGCAGGTTTAATTGGAATGCTGGAAGACAGGGAGTTCCTTTACTTCCTTAAATTATTTCATTTAATAATGCCACATGTTGACATCCTCTATAGTCAGCTTCAGAAGCGAGACACGGATACTGTTTATATCAAAAAAGTCACAGAAGACTTTGTCGCCAGCATCCAGAAAATCCGTAATTCTGTTGACGAGATAGAAGCAAGTTTGCCGAGCGATGTAACAGTCAACAGACGGAGTGCGGAGATCTCAACCTTGAGACAACTTTCAAGAGAGGTATGTGACATAGTGGTGGTTCATGCAAAAGAACGTTTTTCATTTTCAAATCACCTAGTCAGTGCCAAACTTGTTCAAAGTGACTTGTATAAAACCCATGACACTTGCTTTCCAACCCAAGCTCTGGAAGACACCGTGCAAGCATATCCAATACTGAAGAAGGAACAATTACGCACTGAGCTGTCACTTCTGTATGGGAAGACAGATTTTCATGCTTGTACAAGTGCTGTTGCTCTGCACAAACTTTTACATCAATTTAATCTGCAGAATGATTTCACAGAGACAGTGAAATTTTTAAGAATCCTGATTACAACACCGATGACCACTGCAGAATCAGAAAGATGCTTCTCCACATTGAAGAGGATCAAAACATTTTTAAGAAGCACCATGTCCCTGGAGCGGTTGAATGCATTGGCGATGCTCTCAATGGAAAAGCAACTGATTTCCGAGATCCCAGACTTCAATGAAAAGACCATTGAGAAGTTTTGTTCTTTGAAAGATCGCCGTGCAAAATTTAAATACAAGTGATTGAAGCAAAGAAGAATGCATACCCCCTGGGTGTGCAAAGAGAAACTGCGTTAAGCAGCACCAGCTCACTACCAAACATAACTAGTGGTAAGTAAAGTATGAACGGTGTGTGGGTGTGCATATGGAAGGAGCTATGAAAGGTGTGTGCATGGTCAGTAACAATTGTTGAAGCCTTGGCGTGGTTTGAAGGAATTGGAGGCACTTCCAAGGGTAGCTGTCACTTCTGTACGAGAAGCCAGATTTTCATGTCCCTACGAGTGCTGTTGCTCTGCACCAACTTTACCATCAATTTAATCTGCATAATGATTTCACAGAGACAGTGAAGCTATAAGGAATCCTGCTTACAACACCGAAGACTACTAAAGAATCAGAAAGATGCTTCTCCACATTGAAGAGGATAAAAAGATATTTAGGATCACCATGGCCCTGGAGCGGTTGAATGCATTGGTCTGAAGGAATTGGAGGCACTTCCAAGGGTAGCTGTCACTTGTGTACGGTAAGCCAGAATTTCATGTCTGTACGAGTGCTGTTGCTCTGCACCAACTTTACCATCAATTTAATGTGCATAATGATTTCACAGAGACAGTGAAGCTATAAGGAATCCTCCATACAACATCGAAGACGACTGCAGAATCAGAAAGATGCTTCTCCACATTGAAGAGGATAAAAAGGTATTTAAGAAGCACCATGGCCCTGGAGCGGTTGAATGCATTGGTTTGAAGGAATTGGAGGCACTTCCAAGGGTAGCTGTCACTTCTGTACGAGAAGTCAGAATTTCATGTCTGTACGAGTGCTGTTGCTCTGCACCAACTTTACCATCAATTTAATCTGCA
The DNA here is from genome assembly GCA_027410445.1 of Discoglossus pictus. Classification (NCBI taxonomy): domain Eukaryota; kingdom Metazoa; phylum Chordata; class Amphibia; order Anura; family Alytidae; genus Discoglossus; species Discoglossus pictus. Next base: position 291,891,261 of record CM050167.1, on the reverse strand, counting down.
TAATGATTTCACAGAGACAGTGAAGCTATAAGGAATCCTGCTTACAACAACGAAGACTACTGCAGAATCAGAAAGATGCTTCTCCACATTGAAGAGGATAAAAAGGTATTTAAGAAGCACCATGGCCCTGGAGCAGTTGAATGCATTGGTTTGAAGGAATTGGAGGCACTTCCAAGGGTAGCTGTCACTTCTGTACGAGAAGTCAGAATTTCATGTCTGTACGAGTGCTGTTGCTCTGCACCAACTTTACCATCAATTTAATCTGCATAATGATTTCACAGAGACAGTGAAGCTATAAGGAATCCTGCTTACAACAACGAAGACTACTGCAGAATCAGAAAGATGCTTCTCCACATTGAAGAGGATAAAAAGGTATTTAAGAAGCACCATGGCCCTGGAGCGGTTGAATGCATTGGTTTGAAGGAATTGGAGGCACCTTCAAGGGTACGTAAAGTTCTCAGAAATGGCACCACCGAACTACAAAAAATAACTAGTGGTGAGTAAAGTATGAATGGTGTGTGGGTGTGCATATGGTAGGAGATATGAAAGGTGTGTGAATGGTCAGTAAGGAGATATGAAAGGTGTGTGAATGGTCAATAAGGAGATATGAAAGGTGTGTGAATGGTCAGTAACAATTGTTGAAGCCTTGGCGTGGCGTTACTGCTCATATGGTTATCCATATGCTAATTCAACGTGTTTGTTTGACATTGATTATTGTGTTGTCTAAACAGAAGTTAAATGTTTTTGTTTTCTTGAATCCCAAGATCCACTGATTTGGGCCTATACAGTGCTGATTGGTCTTCTAAGGTATGTTTGGGGCCTATGGTCACACTTGGTCTTCTAAGGTATGTTTGGGGCCTATATAGTTCCACTTGGTCTTCTAATGTATGTTTGGGGCCTATGGTCACACTTGGTCTTCTAAGGTATGTTTGAGGCCTATATGTTTCCACTTGGTCTTCTAAGGTATGTTTGGGGCCTATATGGTTCCACTTGGTCTTCTAAGGTATGTTTGGGGCCTATGGTCACACTTGGTCTTCTAAGGTATGTTTGAGGCCTATATGGTTCCACTTGGTCTTCTAAGGTATGTTTGGGGCCTATATGGTTCCACTTGGTCTTCTAAGGTATGTTTAGGGCCTATGGTCACACTTGGTCTTCTAAGGTATGTTTGAGGCCTATATGGTTCCACTTGGTCTTCTAAGGTATGTTTGGGGCCTATATGGTTCCACTTGGTCTTCTAAGGTATGTTTGGGGCCTATGGTCACACTTGGTCTTCTAAGGTATGTTTGAGGCCTATATGGTTCCACTTGGTCTTCTAAGGTATGTTTGGGGCCTATATGGTTCCACTTGGTCTTCTAAGGTATGTTTGGGGCCTATGGTCACACTTGGTCTTCTAAGGTATGTTTGAGGCCTATATGGTCACACTTGGTCTTCTAAGGTATGTTTGGGGCCTATATGGTACCACTTGGTCTTTTAAGGTTTTTAAGGTATGGTTTTGTTCTTGAATGGTCTGATTGATTTGCTTGTTTTCTTTCAACCCCAGGTGCAAACCCTATGTGGCTGCAGATTTGTTTCTACTCGTTGGTCAACTTACTGAACGTGAATACCCTGAGAAGAAGACCCGACTAATGGTATGTGTCACTCCTTTAATTTTTCTGTTAATGCGTATAGGTGCAATTATGATATTGCTGTAGTCTTGTCACATGAGTTTTTTCAATCTATATTGTATACCAATGAATTTAACACATTGCTACTTTACTTCTTGAAATTTCTGCATTGGTGATCATGTATTTCAATGGGCTTCACAAGTATAAGGTCATTGGGCTGGGCTTATAAAGGTCATAATGACGTAAGGGGGAGGAGTTATAAAATGGGTGTGGTTTGAAAAAGGGGGAGTGGTTATGTTTCGCCCTGTCGCCCCTCCAACTTGAAAAGTCACCAGCCGCCACTGTTCAATATCATTCAAAGTCCTTCCTGGCGACAAATTATATTGGGATAAATAAAAGGCTTCTCCTCCTGTGAAGCAAAATTAAATATACTAGTTAAAAATTAAAAGTATGTATCTTATTCTAAAGTTTCTAAAACTTGTTGTCTGTTATTTGGTCAAGTTCTTAAAAAGAGAAAATTATAAATATGAAACTTTAATGGTCCTTTAATTATGTTGCTTATTTAATTACCTAGATGAAGTCCAATCCAATCATCAGGCTTTCTAGTGGTGACACAGAAGCTTGGGAACAAAATAGGATATAAACAACTATTACTTTGTGATCTCTTTATTTTATTTACATTGGCTAACACAGAGGGAAGAATGGCTAACACAGTCAGATTGTCTGTGTATTAACCAGGTTGCTTAACACTTTGCCAAACTTTTATTAGTTGAAAGGAGATTGATACATCTTTCAACCAATGAAAAACCTTAGAAGTCTTTATACAAATGAATTACACACCCTGCAACTATCATTTGTTTGGCTATTATGGGCTAAGGTGGGCCTAGGTAGGCAGGTTAATGTGTATTAATTATTTGTATCTATTACGGCCACTGACCCTTTATCATAAGATGTTTTAGTAATTCCTGCAATGGTTGTAGGTACTAAGTGCCATGAGACATCATGGTTCTTTACATCTACTTATTGTAAATATGCCTTAAATAAGAACCTAAATGCTAATTTCTTTCAGTAGTGTATGCAATATATGTCTATGAAGAAATTTGCACAGAAACTCACAATATGACCAATAGACCAAAAGATGGATGTAATTGAAATGTTTAGCTATGAAAATATTCAAAATATTCAAATTAGAATATACCTCAAGAATGAATGCTTCAGGATGAAAAACAACTTTACACTATTCCACAAATTATGGTTTTAAATATTTCCAGCAATGATGCTTTGAAATGCATGGGTTTAATGATACATAGCACAAAATAATAATCATTATAAGAAATCAACAATCTATAATAGTATTTAGGTAACAAATACAGGTTATAAGAACTCCAAATATCCAGACAGTACCCTTAGCCAGAAAATAAAAACTATAAATAATAATGCACATTTTGTGAAAATGCAAAAGTGTCGATACCTAGCGCTCAAAATATATTTGTCCTATATAAAAAGCATGCAACTTTTTGTAAATGCTTTTATTGCATCTATTGTTTGCAAACACAGAGTTAATTTATTCAGTTTCTACAATGATCAGTTTCAAATTCCCACATTGCTTGTATAGTGCTAAAGGGCATATACTACAGTGGGCAAAGATAAAAATCTCCATTGATAGTCATGAGGCTTTTCAACCCAAGCAGCCAATTTTGTGGCGTTTGACTTTATTGAATTACAACTTTATCAATTAACAAAAATGAAAAGTTCGCAACAAATAACAGATCTACATGTAATACAAATGTACTTTATGTCTTATGATCATTATTAGAGCCAATAAGATATTTCAAATTTTATCTTTACATTAATTACATTAACATATTGTAAAAATGTTATATACACTCAAAAGGCCTTTTATGTTATAGGTAACATTTGGTGTTTTTTTAGCTCATGTCTTTGAAAGAATAACAGCTCTGTTTAATGGATGTAAAATATGACATTTCTTAAATAATTTATGTTAGGATTTTCATAGCTTCTGCAAAATACTTATCATGGCACATCTTGGATCAAAAGTAAAAATGTGTATTTTACAAAGTCATTACCATTATGCACCTTAAGTCAAGTATAATATCTTATTAATGTCCTATAAACAGAGTGAAGGTATAATGTGGTGTGCAGTGTTTATTCTCTTTTTTCTTGTTTTTAAGCATATGTACTTAAAGAACTGCACCACTGTAGATGTGAGTGCTGTTTATTATTACATACCATGTATTAACCTACATGTAATTGGCGCACCCTGTATGATATCACATTAGGTCATTAATATTAAATCCATACACTTGAACCCATATGATGCAATTCTGATCCATATAGGATTATTGTACAGGTACAGACTTATATATTGTGAAGCCAATATACTTTACAACAGTTGTAACACTTGTTCATCTTTAGTACAATAGCATGAAAAAGCTAATTAAGACAATTGATCAACATTAAACCATTTATTTTTTAATTATTTTTGCAAGAAATGTTATTTGTTAATACATTTGGTGTCAATGAACAACTCTTTTATGAATACACACTTTTTCAGAAAAAAACATGTTTCAACCACATATTTTACTGACTATTCAATAATAATATTGACATTTGATTCCAACCCAGATACTATTTGCAACATTATATAAGTATACAGAAGTATACAAGTTTATTACAAGTTTGTGATGTTTACAGCTGTACTTTTTGTAAATGTTAATTCATAATTTTATGACAGCAGTGGTTGTTGAAAGGAATCAGTTGGCCAATCCATATGAGACAACATTGTGTTAATTCCATTGACATGAACAGTCCAGTGGTTCCTGTATGACATACATGACTTCAGTACCATTTCCTGAGCAGTATAGTGGCACAGTCAGATTCTGCACTCCGTTTTCCCGGCAACATTTGCAGAATCTTATATGGCTATCAAGGTTGACATTAAAAATTGTAGCTGACGGACACTTTCCATCACAGGATGCCACAGTTATCTGTTGAGTGAATAAAGGAAATAAAAAATGTCAAATTAGAACAAAACTCATACACTGTAAGGCAAGAGTTGTAATCAGCTCAGAAGCTGAGATATGTTTTCCTCAGTCTCACCACCAGATGGATAAATCACTATGAGCATGTGCTAGCTCTGCAATCTGCCCAGCAAGAGTAATCATGCAGAGGCAAGGACGGTCAATGAGATTAATTCATAATTATACAATAGTAAGTTTAATCTACATTTTAGTGTAGTAAATAATTTAATTAATAAATAAATGTAGGGACTTTTCTGTTTAATTTTGAAATATCTCCTTAAAATCAAAGTAAAAAGGACACCTTCCTTTTTTGTCATTTAATTTTAAAAGTATGTAATTAAAAATAACACTATATGATTAATACACCCTATAGATATAACGGTCTTATTTCTCTCTTTATAGAACTTGCTTTAGTAGGTAGACTGTTGCTTTGCATTCTTGAGAAATACTTACTGTAGTTTATATCACATTTGTATACAAATCTGCTTAATCAGTATTATGGGTAGAATAGTTATTAAAATGAGCCTGAACCTGAACATTTACAGCCTTATTAAATTGCGATTCGGTAAATTTAAATGGGCTCTATTTAAGCACACAGCAGGTCTTCACTAACTAAAAACTTATGTAAATAAAATATTCTGTGTGCTTAAATAGAGCCCTTTTAAATGTCCCGAATGGCAATTTAATAAGGCTGTCAATATGTGCACACAAAGCAAACAAATTGCAATGTATATTGCTTGCAGTATTACCGAATAATAAGCATGATGCCATAATGTTACTATACAACTCATGCAAGACTGAAGATTTTGTAAAACATGATGAGTAGCATGATTGATGCAACTACAATATTTAATGACCTATAAGATGTGAATTTTTACAGGAAAAAACTTCCCATTTGTGTATTGCATAGGGCGCTGAGTGTGCAGTATAGACTATGTAAACTTACTAAAAGGACCACTTAAACATTATTTATGTTATGCTCTCATGAACATTATTGGCTTGATAATGGGCAAAATGTTTTAGAGCTTTCAAAAGAAATAAATACAGCCTGTAATGTTATATATATTTTGCTGTAATGGAAGCATACATTTTGCTTTTTTATCCTAACAAGATTAGACACATTGGAGGCATAGCAGGATTCAAATAACTTCTTTGTTCCGCTCCAGTGAAAGTCTGTCACTGTGAATAGCCACTTGACATTAAGACTTAATAGAAAAGTAAGCGCCATTAGGATGCAAGATGGAAACATCCACGACATAAGCAGAGTCTACAACATTTACCATTTTCTTTAAAATCCTATTTATAATCATTGCTAATGTTCATTTGTTAGATACTTCACAAACATGATTTTTCCCGCCCAAACTACATTTTAATGCACGTTGCTAGCTAATAGTTTATTGGTCCTCGTTCCATTTTTACATTCAGGGCAACTTTAGCATGGACAGCTCTCTCCTGTTACAGTCTGCTCTCTTCACTCTGTTCTGTGCTCTGCCAACACATTTGCCATTATCAAAGCAACCTAATTCCATTGGTGTAATGTCTTTTTACATCGAATCACTTCTTCCTCTGAGCAGAGATCTATGTGTGTGTGTGAGAGAAACATGTCTCCTGTTGTGTTGTTTTTGAGTTAGCATGGCCTCCATTACATAGTCTAATGTTGTATTCTCTCTTTATCTGCTAAATAGTAAAAGTGCCTTTAGCAGTGATGGGATCTTAAAGGCTTACAGTGAAGCTCTAGGCATCCTGTAAGCAGTACTATCAGAATAACTGTATTTCCCATCACAGACTGTTCTCTAATGCCTTATCTAAATGTCATTTACATTATATATAGCAATACTATATAATAATCTCCGAGAAATAACTTTTCCAAGTTTAAGAATATGCACAACCCATACCTATTAACATTAACAGTTACATTCAGAATTACATGGCTAGTGTAAGCAGAACTACATCTCCTGTAAATAAAGCATTTTATATGGTGATTTAGTAACAGTAGTAGGTATTTTGATATACTTACAGGAGTTTGACTAAAACAGTCACTCTTCCTTATAGTTGTCCTGACTGCCACTTTCTGACAGATTTTTTCTTCTTTTCCACCTGATAAGAAATAGAAAACAATATTTGCCATCCATATACTTAAGCAAGAATAATCATATACACATTACAGTATTATGTTCCTATAAAAGTTTTGGAAAAATCAAGTGATAACGTTTCAGAAATACAAAGTATTTTGCATTTACCAATAATACAGCTAAATTAGTTTGTATTTTATTCTTTGGCCAAATAACATATTTATAAATGGTTATTTTGCCACATTACTGGCCTTATATGTATAAGGATTTGGGCTTCCTTATTTTAAATACATTTTCCTGAGAGATAAAAATGTCATACAATTGGAATTAACAGAAGTCCAAAAGTAGTATGGCAGCTACAGTATTTTACTATACCACAAGCCGTGGCCTTTGCTTCTAATATAAGGCGCACAGAGATTTTGCAGCCACAATTTTCTGTAGGACTTCTTGGGATCTAGCTTTAATTTGATTTGTCTTCTAAGTATTTTACATACAAACATATAACAAGAAGGTTTTGTAGTTTTTTTAAAGGTATATAATGACACATTTCTGTTGGAGCTCAACAAGTCTCTATTCTTGTTTTGATCAAAGCATATTGTAATGGTCTGTAGACTAACACATAAAGTTAATATAACTTTAATAATAATGTTTGCATAAAGTGAATATACTTTTAATATGTTTTGCATATCATAACATGAAACATGAATTTTACTGAGTGTAATATAAATACAAATTTTAAGATTAATCAATATTTTGGGATAAATGTCTTTAACAGTAGAAATGTGTAATGTGCAAATTAGAAAGATACCACGCTTAATAAAATGTGCTCATTATTATTTTTAGTTTGCCAAGCACTTATATAAAATTGTTTCGTTCCTTAACTATTCAGAAACTTTCTAGCTCACATTTCGATAATTTTGATTAAAACATTCAGCATATTACAAATAGTATTCTATTTAATGTAAAAACTAATACTATTAGTAAATGGTAAATATAGGCTAACATAAATAAAACAAAATATAGCATATTACAGAAATGCTATATATGCAGAAATGCTATATAAAATGTAGAATCAATAGTGGAAATTTCCCAGGAGCATGAGAGACAGGGCTCCTAAAATAGAGTTTGATTCAATTGAGCTTTTGCATGTTACTGTAGCCCGTAAGTTAGGTCCCAAGTTAATTTGCTATTCAATTGGCGTATTTTTTTATTAATTGCACAACAGTCTCAAGCCCGCAAATATACAGTATATATAGTATATAAGATTTAGTTTTATGTTTCATTTCAGGATCTTGGTTATCAATGAGTTAATACATATCAGGCCACCCATATGGACTAGAACAGTATTGGCATTCATTTTCATAATTCATTATTTTGCGGGTTTGTGAGTCCGATAGCATATCGGACTCCCAAACCTAATTGATTGACATGTAATCTCCATGTTTTACTACCGTAATAATGACAGTCTAATCTTCTATTGGCTGATCGAAATGGGAGGTTACGGTCTTGCTTAATTGATCATGTTCCTGCCCTGAAATGCTATGAAACAGTACAAGGTTTAGGGTTTCGCCTTTGGGTCAGTAACTTGCGGAATTGAGCAATTGAATAGCATCGTAATCGGAGACGAACGGGGGCCGTAACACACCTGCAGACAAGTTGCGGGCTTGGAATTTAGTTTTTAGTTGGTGAACTTCTATCCAAAAGCAAGGTCTTCACTAACTAAAAACTTCTGTAAATAAAATATGCTATGTTCTTATATAAAGCCCTATACAATTGGCTGAATGGCAATTTAATAAGGCTGTAAATCACTGAATGCATAATGCAGTACTTTTTGAAAATTATATACCATGTCTCAGTTTCATTGCTAGCAAACAAGTAAAATAATGTATACATTGTTAACATATATATAAATATTGCTAAGGAAAATACATCTTGAAAAGAAGCTCGTAAAAAGATTTAGTTTATGGAAAAACACTTTCAAAATATACAATGTTTTTGGATAGATGGAAAAATTGGAACAAAACATGTGCTCTTCCATGCAGCATCATTAAAGCAATATCACCGTCACTTGCTATGGGAACTTTTTCTTTGATAAATTGATTTTAATTTTTTGCAAACAATTTATTTTGATTTATTTCAAATATTGGCATAAGGGGCTAAATGTATTAAAGAGAAGCAGATTGTCAAAACATATATGTTTTTGCCTTATTTATTTACTTCCAGTGGACGGTATCCATGCAGAGGGCTTGAAAATTTGTCGGAGGTTACATATTTATAAGCTATGTTTTATTATTACAAGACTTCTTAAAGACATACTGGCACTAAGCAAGTAAGATACACACCCACATGCTGGGACTGATTTCTCAAAAAGCTAAGAAGCATTGATTTTAAGGGGCGTTGGATTAAGGGCCAGTATTGCTCTTTCTTACTCTCTATCCCTCCTTTGCCCAATTTCCTAATTTCTAGCTCTACCCATCTTTTTTGTCAGTTTTATTTTCTATGCCCTTGTTTATTTTTTTTCTTGCCTCTTTATTATTGCCCTTTCCTAGCTCTGCTATCTTCTTTCCCTCTTCTCATTCTCTCTTTCTACCTTCCAACCTCTATCTTTTGATTTTTTTTCTTATTTCCCAGCTCTCCCTCTCCTTCTCCATTATTTCTATGCTCCATTCTCTTCTCTTAGGGGCATTTACTAAAGAATCGTGGGTATGCAATGCAGGAGTGATAGTCCGCGGACACCTGCGACATATGTAATTGTGTTACTAAATGCTTTTTCAGCTATAACAGAACCGTACATGGGTCATCGTGCGTTATCTTGCTCGGGGTGTGTTAAGGCATGTTATGTGCTGCTACAGTGAAAATGCAAGTTCTACGAATTCACTAAACACAAATCTTGCATTTAACTACCCACGATGCTGATATTCAGCCCCATGATAAATTATATTACCAATATCCAGCCAATATACAACATAAACGATTAAATAGAACAGGAAGATTAGGCCAACAAAACTGACTTTTACAATGGCGTAAATTAATCACGATTCATGTAAACATTAAATATTAATACAAATTAGGATTTTTTTAAAATATATATTAATTTATATGTCTATTTATGTAAATATATTGTTATATATACATAAAAACCGGCACATACAACTCTATGTGTGTTGCCTAAAGGGGTATATACATAATGCTAACTATAATGCCTGAGTTGTTTCCTGGTAATACATACCTCCCTGTTATTTTTCCCTTTCTCATCCCCCTCTTCTTCCTTTGTCCCTCTGTTTTACAATGTATCTTTCCTTTTTTCTCTACCCACGCTCTATTGCTTGCCTCTTTCATCATTCCTTCAATTATTCTTATTTTTCTTCCATTTCTTTCTCCTCCATACCATGCATAGCACTCTGACCCTTATGTGGTACGAAATACTAACATAGGGCAGAAGAGTGTTAAAAATATCATGCCTGTAGAGCTTCTTATAGAATGGCTCAGTTGTTCTGCATGAACCCAGTTTGCCTTCTCTGCCTCTTTAATAGATTCCATCCTATCTATGAAGATGTGATTAATTTATTTATTCTATGTTCATTTGAGCTTTTTCAGTACACATAAATCCACACAATACATATCCTTCAATATTCTCATCAATTACAGATATCAATAAAGAACAGTAAAATGCATTGAATAATAATAGTACCTGGTTCACAATTTATTTTAGCAGTAGGAACTACGGGGGTAATGGTAAAGGGTAATACACCCATTCCAGAACCTGGCAGAATTATTAGGAATATAAAATTTTTGTAAAATTAAACATTTTGACACAAATAACATGTTTATTAATTCTTACACTGCCAAGTGTTTTCATGTTTTTCAAATGAAAACTTAAACTCAATAATATTAATACATATTCAATACAATAAATTTAATATCACACCAGAAGTTCCTAACTTACAGATACAGCAACATTCACAAATAAATTTAACATTGGTTGTTGCAAAGTAGCTATGGCAAGGTAAGAATTAAATACATGGACTCACTCTGCATGCATTTAATCAAGCTCTGTTTCTTGCCCGTTAATACCCTCACAACTGCAAGCCCACATTCTTAAATAAGTTTTTTTCCCAAAGAGCACATGCTTTTAGTTCCCAGTTTTAATTAGCAGTTAAATTAGCTTTTATATGTTACAAACCTATTTTTAGTTTGAAAAGCCGCAACAGCAGATATTTTTTTTCTGAAGTATAACATAGACTTTCCTGGGGCCACAGATTATTGTAAAATCTATTATTACTAATAAAACAAAATACTGCAGCCTCAATGACTTCTTATACAATTCACTGTATTCATAAAAGATAAGCTTTTTTTTTTACAGAACTATATATTCAATATTAATTTTAAAAAAATGTAACAGTATGTTTTACTGTCCGTAAAGAAAGAATTTGTTCATATAGGAGTTTCAAATGCCACTATTGTTGTGCATATAAAAAGATCTCTTTAATATTCACTGTACAACCTAACAATAGGCTACTGTATTTGATGCTTGGGCTAGTGGCAATTGTTTGAAAGCAATATAGAATAAATATGTATTTGCATAATATAAAATTACTGAAGTATTTGATCTTTTCTAAAGAATATTTTTGTAATACTATATTGTGCTTATGCTTATCTTTCATTCATTGTACCATGTTTTGTGAGATTAAACTAATACCAAGGTGTGGTTTATGCTACATATCAATTAAACAAGTGCAGATCAAAATATTTTGCATGGGGAAAACACCTCCAATAACTGGGCCTTAGAAAAAACATAAACCTTTAATTCAAATTTATATCAATAATATATATAAACAGTCTGTTCTCTAGATTTAATTCACAAATATATTAAGATTTAAATTAAACTGAAATTTGACATCATTATAGTTATACTCCAGAATGATGAGGTTAAAATCACCATTTAGTCAGCCACAAAAAGCAAGGCCTGTGAGTGCTAGTTGTTAAAGAAATGAAATTTGATTGAGTCGGCCTTTGCATGCTTTCTCTCTTCCTTATGTCCCAGCAGAGGAGTTAAAAATAAAACCACAGCTCTCCAAAATGAAGCAGAAACTAGCACATAATGCAGCCTTGTTCACTTACATATCTTGCAGCAGCCATCGTTATAGGTCTGTATAGTTCCACCATTCTAAAGAAAATTAAAATAAAGAATATCAAAAAATAATGTGCTCAACATTCTCTATCATATTCATTTATTCTAAATGGGCATGTTTTAAAATATCTTTTTTTTTTGCATGAAAGACAAATGGTCTAGAGTCTGGACATTTTACTTGTTATTTAAAGCAAAATCATGTCCGTGTAGGGTTTGAATAAGAAAAATAATCTTCATTCTCATAGTGCAGGTATGCTCAAAATACATATGTACTGAACAATATTGAGTGGATACATTTAAATGCACTTGAACAGATAATTATTTGCTGGATAAAGTGAATCATATCTTTATAAATCCATATTCGCTAGTTAACGTGAAAAACATCTGTATAGCTCCTTACTGGCCTGATAAATTGATCTGTACAGGTGGATATTGTCTGGATAATGCCAAACTGAGTGAGTGGAGATGTGAACTGTATAAAACAGGTGGTCTCCAGAAGACCCGACTTACAGACGATTTGTTTGTTTGAATTGAAAGAAAGAGCATAATAGTTTCTGTAACTTATTATTACAGTACAGGGGAATTATTATGATGATTATTATTATTACTGTACTAGGAAATTGCCTGACAAAAATGACGGGAATAAAATTTGAAAGCTGGCAATGTTGTTTGCCAGACAATGCTTGACTCTTCCCCCTGTAACTTAAGGCCCGCAATGAGTGCCTTCGGCGCTCATTGCGAGCCTCTCCCAGCGTTTACTTTACAGGCCTCGCTATGAGCGCCTTGGGTGCATATCGCAAGCCGCAGAATGAGCAGCGTTGCCGCTCATTGCTGGCCTTGGCCAACCCACCACTTGTCACTTGTCTTGGCCAACCTGCCCTGTATCTTTTCCCCACCTCTCCCTCCCCTGTGTCTCCTTCCCCTTCCCCTGTCCTGTGCCTCCTTTTCCCCTCTCCCTCTACTGTGTCTCCTTTCCCCCATCGCCCTCCCCTGTGTCTCCTTCCACTCTCCCTCTCCTGTAGCTGCTTTCCCTCTCTCCCCCTGTGTCTCCTTTCCCCCTCTCTCCCTCTCCTGTTCCCCCTTTAGCCCGTGTCTCCTTTCCCCACTCGTGTCTCCTTTAAGCCTCTCCCTTTCCCCCCTTGTGTCTCTTTTCCCCTCTCCTTCCCCTGTGTCTCCTTCTCCCCTGTGTCTCCTTTCCTCCCTCCCCCTCATCTGTGTCTCCTACCCCCCTCTCCCTCTCCTGTACCTCCTTTCCTGCTCTCCCTTTCCCCCTCTCCCTCCCCTGTGTCTCCTTTCCCCCTCTCCCTCCACTGTGTATCCTCCCCCCTCTCCCTCTCCTGTACCTCCTTTCCCCTTTCCCTTTCCCCCCTCTCCCTCCCCTGTGTCTCCTTTCCCCCATCTCCCTCTCCTGTGTCTCACTCCCCCTCTCCTGTTCCTCCTTTCCCCCGTGTCTCCTTTCCTCCTCTCCCTTTCCCCCCTTGTGTCTCCTCTCCCTCCCTTGTGTCTCCTCTCCCTCCCTTGTGTCTCCGTTCTCACTCCCTCCCTGGCAGGGTTGTATCCAGGTGCGTACTTGAGCTACTGGCAGGAACCAGGTCCTGCAGGGTGTTGCGAGCCCGGGGGGCCTGGCGATGAGTACCTCCCTCACTCATCGCGAGCCCTCCTCTGGCAGGAACCATGTAGAGCGTGGTTATGTGTGTCCAGGGGGCCTCGCGATGAGCGACTCATCACAAGCCCTACACTGGCAGGAACCAGGTACTGGTAGTGATGCGAAACCTGGGGGACTTCGGCGCTCATTGCATCACTTTGGCGCTCATTGCAGGCTAAGTCCTGTGTGTTTTAACGGCTCGCCTCACAAGGCTCGCAGTCGGCCCTCACTTCGCGAGGGCCGCAAGTGCCTTACCAACATCGCAAACGTCACCAACATCGCAAGATCCACAACTATATATGTGATTACACTGTATTATTATTACCGCATATAAGCCAATATAGTAGTTTTGTTATTATTATTATTCACCAGGGATCCCAGTTATATACAAATCCGATTTAATTACGTTTTCAGGAAAGTATCTTGTGCTTCACATTGGGACAACCTGTACTGTTCTCCAAAGTTTCTAAACCTTAGATGTTTTCATGCAAAATGACTTTTTTTTATAAGTTTACCTTATTTACCTTTGTAAATAACGCCATGGAAAATGCTGGCGCTTTATAAAAGTATTAATAATAATAAAAAAAACTGGCAAAGAGCAGTAAATAGTAAATAGCTTTATCGACAGTTAGTAATAATTTTAGTATAATACAGTTTAACGTGCTACTGAGAATGCAGACCCACTTTTTATTTAACAATTGATAATAAAGATAACTAATAACTTTATAGAAGCTTAAATTTAATTCTCAATAAGTTTTTATGAATATGATATAAAAGTTGTGGTTGTTTTTAGTAACACTTAACTGCATTAATTCAGCTTCTGTTTAGACTACCTTTGACTATATAACTCTATATAAACAGCTTTTTAATATTTAATAATTATTATTTCACTACTTTGTTTCTATAATGATTCATGCATAAATACCAGAATTTTACAATCAGTATGATCTATAAGTGTGTGGAGGATTTGCATGTGGATTGATATTGAAAAAAAATTAATACATTTTAATACAAGCATGCCATGAGCTTGGATAACACAAACCTTTAGACATTGACTCTCATTAAATGGGGGGCACACAACACTAGCTCCCAGTATCATAGCACCTATGGCAGTCTTTGTGCACTCATACTTTGTACAGTTGGAAATCCATGTATCTCCCACCTGGAAAATACAATTAACATTGTCACATTATATAGAAAGAATAACATGTAATAAAAACATGTTATTGCTTTTTATACAAGCTAATAAAATTAAACATGATCAGCTTTTTAAATTGCGATTCGGCCAATTGAAAATGGCTCTATATAAGCACAGAGCATTTTTTTTTACAGAAGTTTTTAGTTAGTGAACTTCTATCCAAAAGCAAAGTCTTCACTTACTGAAAAAGCTTCGGTAAAAAAAATATGCTGTGTGCTTATATAGAGCCCTATTCAATTGGCTGAATCGCAATTTAATAAGGCTGTATACTTGGAAAGTTTATTAAAGCATTAATGGTTATATGTGTGTGTGTGTGTGTGTATGATTTTAGGTAAGCATTTCTTAATGAAATAAAATACATAAAATTAAATCCATGCATATATTCCCAGTTAAATCCAGAAACCTTCCATGTACATTTAATATGTGTAACTTAGATCAGACAAAGTATGTAAAAGAAGAATGCTAATGCATAAAGTGATTTAACAAAGTACAAAGAGGAACCATTTTCTTACAAAGTAAAACAGTAAAAGAGATGTAAAATTATTGTGACAGACATATTTTTATCTATCTATACCACTTTTTATGGCAGGGAAGGGATTAAATTATACAATTACGGTATTATTTCACCACAACTATGACCCACTATCCCCAATGAGCTTGTGTATGCCCTAGGACCACCCCTCAACTACTTTTGCCACCTCCCCTCACCTCGTGTTCTTTGAAGTGTGTGTGGGGGGGGTCCATTAACTCCATGGTGGTCCCTAGGGACCCTCATGAGGCCTCTAACCATATCCATGGTGGTTCCTAGGGACCCCATGGCAGCTAACATTTTTAGCATAGGGGTCCTTATAGACTCCAGAAGTAATCTGAAATGTATTCATGACACTAAAAATAACCCACTACTATGGACCCCAAGGCACCTAACATTGAAACTTATACCACATGTGTCCCTACCGACCCATAAGGTATACGATACTATAACTATGGGGGGGTCTGATGTAATGTGATTATAACTTACATAAGGACACCAAAGTTTTAGTATAGTAGACCATCGTGGTCTGTAGGGACTCTTATGGTATAGGGATTGATATAAGGTGCAATATTGGTCTATAGGAACCCCAAGGTTATTCTTTAGATTACTACAGGGGGCATAGTGACCCCCGTGGTAACATTAATTCTAGGTGCCATGGGGGTCCACAGAAACCTTCCTTCTATGGGTGTTTTTGTTAGGTGCCATGGGAGTCCATACAGAGCCCCATGTACAGGGGTTAATTTAATTTTGCTAAACATAATTATTTCAAAAAAATCAAAAACAACCATTACCTCAAGTAGAGTCACTGTTCCATTATCATTATAGAAAGAGCATGACACATTTTTGCAGGTGCCACAACACATCTGATGGTTTGAAGATGGGATATAAACTTGGTTCTGTGAAAAGTAAAACAACTTTTATTTAACTTGTTATGCTAAATGTGAAAAATAAAGGTAAATGTATAAAATAAATTATAGTTAGACAGAGATGCATCCACATTATGTCAGCATGTTAATTATTTTGTGGAAGTGATATTAGAGCAAAAATTCCTCAAATTTGCATAAACCAACCATTGTAAACCATTAGTGTGCAAATAATACATTTGAAAATGTAATCTTACAATATATTTTGTTTAATTAAGCTTATTATTTCTTCAAACCAAATGTTTTGAAATATTTTTTTTTACATTTGTTTGTCTGTACTAATTTCTAACAAAAGATTTACCATTAAATGCATCCAAGTTTTAGATGCTATAAACAAGTTTTCAGACACTCCTTAACTGTCACTATCCATCTAGATTAAGTGTTTTTTAAGAATTTCTCAGTTCCTTTGGCAAAAACTAACAAGTATGTAATTTTTGCAGAAGAAAATAAAAACTTTGCCAGTAAAAGTTGAATATTTACCAAGCTTTACTAAATGATTTCTGCATTATACAATGGTTTATAAGACCTTATGTTGTGTGTTAACAAGTAAGAACATTTCAAAAGATGATTTCGCTAGTTTTATGGGTAAAAAGTAAAGACCCCATTTAAAAAAATGAGTGCCATAAAATAATAGGAAGTAAGGATAATAACCCCCTTTTTTTTTAAACTCTACTTATATACAGTTCATTACAATGTCTAACTGACAAGTTCACCATTTGATAAATTACAATATAAATGTTTTCAACCTTTACAAGCTATTCTAATGATAAAGATCCAATAAGCCATGAAGGGCCCTAATGGGCAGGGATGCATCAAACACTGGCACTGCAGGCCATTTGCAGCTTTACTAAGGAATTTTTCTTATTACTTTCTCATCCCATTGCAAGTCATTATCATTGAGACATTTTAGAATTGTGTTCAAGGAATATTTATTTAAAACACAATTGTTTCTTCTGTACATCCACTGAAGAAGCAGTTATCCAAAACTGCAGTCTGAAACAGGGTAAAACTCTGAGTCCAATAGTTATAACTACTTCAGAACATTCTCTTCACAACTCAGTGTGAAAATACTGTTCTACTATATCAATGAAATTTAGTTTAATTAACAATTACTTTTCCACGAGACACGTGCAATTTCAATCACTATTTGAATAAAATAATATTAGTTACGGAAAATTAAGATGTTTAGTAGAACCTTTTTTTGTGGGTTTTGCAGGATTTTATATATCTATGGATATGTAAGTGTTGTCCCTTCATTAACACTACATTATATATGATTTTTGTACAGCAATGATTTGCCGTTAAAGAGGAAATAGGTTGTAAAGGCAACGATTTTTCTCTTTCAAATATCTAACTAAGAAATATATTAATATTATTGACAAAAAAGATTGCCAAATTTAAGGACGGTTGTAAAATTCCTCTTTGTAAACAAAAGCTTGGACACTCTATCTTTGCATTTAAAAACATCACATTTGCTTTAATATTTTCTATTTTTATTTTACTTTCTCATTTGAAGTTATTCAGTGCTTTCTAATTAATCATATATTATTTAATTAATATATGTACCTCCTGAATATTTGAATATTCTTAAAGTATAGACTCCTTATCCACACAGGAGATATTTACTACTCTCATACAGGAGATTTGTTTGGGGATATCTCAAAATATTTATTGCTAGTTGTAGGATAGCATTATGTACGAGATCAACTTATCTCTTTGGGAGGGAGCTTCTCTCCAAAGAAGGTAAACATATATAGTAATACTCTCTCTTAATTATAGAGATTCAGGAGAAATGGAAATTAAATATATGTATATGTAAATTAAATATATATATTTCAAATTATAGGTTATATAAATATTTATAACAGGTTACTGACCTACAAAATATCTTGAGTTCATGTAAATTTGATATTCAACAACATGGTGAACATGTGAATGTTTTTAACCTGCCTTAACTCCCTCTCTATCATAAATAACCATACTCCCTCTAACTGTATCAAATTTATCATCAAACTAATGAATATTTATTGAGTGACTGGATATTTAGAACTACTGTAAATCAACAGCAGTGAGAAATGCTTATTCTTTAATAAAAAAAAATATTTATTATCTACGTTCTAACATGGCCACAAAACAATAAAGCAAATTAAATAACTGCTTGGTCCATAAATTGTGAAGTAACTTTTTCTCTTCCTCCTTCAATGTATCCATTTACATAAACATGTAATAACAGGACACCTATTCCTATTGTTTTCTAAGGCCCTCATTCAATTGCAATTTGGCCAATTGAATAGGGGTCTAAATAAGCACATAACATATTTTTTTTAAATACATTTTTAGTTAGAGAAAACCTTGCTTTTAGATGTTTACTAACTAAAAACTTCTTTTAAAAAATATGTTATGTGCTTATTTAGACCCCTATTCAATTGGCCAAATTGCAATTGAATGAGGGCCTAAGGGTTTTATTCAATTGCGATTTGTTCAATTGATTAGGGCTCTATATAAGCACAGAGCATATTTTTTTTTACAGAAGTTTTAAGTAAAGACCTTGCTTTTGGATAGAAGTTCAGTGACTAAAAACTTCTGTAAAAAAATATGTTCTGTGCTTATATACAGCCATATTCAATTGGCCAAATCACAATTGAATGAGGCCCTTAGTCTATACTAATCTTTAATATATTTGACTTACCGTGTGTACAAGTCAGTAATGATTTCCAACTAGATATTACGGATATGGTCACTTCTTCTTTTTGGTATGCGCTTTTGATAACATTTATTTTCCACTACTATTTTATATTACTGGTTCCATGTTATATTTTCACTAACAAGTTACTAACAATGGCTCTCATTCAATTGCAATTGAATAGGTCTCTAAATAAGCACATAACATATATTTTTTAAAGAAGTTTTTAGTTAGTAAGCATCTATCCAAAAGCAAGGTTTTCGCTAACTAAAAACTTTTTTAAAAAAATATATGCTATGTGCTTATTTAGAGCCCTCTTCAATTGGCCGAATAGCAATTGAATGAGGGCCAAAGAAATGTGTAATGAATAATACTACAATGAAACGCTTAAATAATATTGGTGCCATTAGACTGGTAGTACAGTATATCCAGTAGCTGCTGAGCTCTCTTCAGTTGCACCTTTGGAAAGTGATGAAGTGATTTATGGTTAGTTTAGAATCTTCATTTGTAGCGTCTATTCATCTAACTTAATTTTATGGTCTGGGAAATGCTGACTGCATTTTTTGGACTTGTTCCTAGTATTTTTGGCATTCATCTAAGAATTGGAATTCAGTTAAGCTTAAATATAATTTATGTTCTAGTTCTACGCCTTAGATCCCTCTCTAAGGTAATCCTGTTTTTCAAACAGACCTTAATAGAGTTTATGACATGATGTCATATTTCTTCATGATAGTGGACTAGATGAAAGATTTCTATGATCATTTATCTAAAGTAACTTATTTACCTTTTCACATCTTTTGAACCCACGTGTAATGATTTTTTTCTGTGCAAGAATAATATTTTCTGGTTTACATAGAGAATACTTTATACAAAAATGGAGGCATGATAATAAATATAGTGATTCCATAGTCTCCCAAAAAGTAAGACCAAATGTATTAAATTCTTTACAAATCATTCAATAATGAGGAATATATTTAATGGAATACAACACACATTTTGATATTTAGGTAAAAAATGGTGGATGACAAATTTCTGCCTAGGAATCATTAGACAGTATATCCCCCAAACCCCATTCCTTGCCCCAATAAAATAGTTTTATTTTACAATATAATACTTACAGGTTCACACTGCTTTGAACAGTTCACTGTCATAATTCCCATTGCATGAAATCCAGTGTCAAGATCTTTTTCATGTAAACATTGTACAGTGTAACAAAGCTCCCCATCCAAATACTGAATCAGTGACTGCCCAGGGTGTAGTACCGTGATGCCCTGAAACACGCAGACCTCTTGCTTTTCTTAAATAAAACAAAGATGTGAAAGGAAACATGTTAAGGTCAAATCATTTATATTTGGGTTGCAACTATGAAAATCATCCAACTGCTCACCATAAACAGGATAACACATTTGTTTACATTTTTACAATTATGCCTTTTCCAATATATATATATATATATATATATTATTTTTATAAGGACTTTTGATGCTAATACCCTCAGACAAACACCCAGTATTGGTAATGAGCAGGGGTGTGTAGCAGTTTCAGTAATTAGGTTGAGTACAATGAGGTGCATTAGAGTCTATGGAGCTGGCTGTGAGTAACAGCTCAGTCAGTTACTAACTTCTAGGCATTCTCAGATCAATGGTGATGTCACTGCCATAGGTTGTCTTTGCCTCTTATTCGCCAGCGACTGATTGGACGATGTAGAAGTGCCTCCCCTGCACTCGCTTAGATTAAAGTATGCTGAGACCCAAAGATTCACCTTGCTTGTGTCTTGCACAGAAACGGTTCTTTCCATAGCAGAAGTTTTCCAAGTACAGTAAATAAGAATTCAGCCCTCCCCCCATACTAATTTATATGGACAGCACTGAGCTAGAAGAAAGCATCCTTGCTGAAGGGTGTTACCCCATGTCTGTAAGACAAACCTTATTTCTACTAAAAATGCCCCCAAATAGCTTTCCATTTTGAAACTACTGGTGTTGTTTATTCCTGAAATAATCACTGTAATTTTGCT
Source organism: Discoglossus pictus (assembly GCA_027410445.1). NCBI lineage: Eukaryota > Metazoa > Chordata > Amphibia > Anura > Alytidae > Discoglossus > Discoglossus pictus. The sequence continues at coordinate 291,870,418 of CM050167.1, read as the reverse complement.
CTTTTGTTAGGATAGTGCACTGGGTGTGAGGCTAAAAGAATGAAAAATCGTTACAGAAACATATTATTTCACTATATATAACTTTCAGTTCATTTAGTATACTTTCATATTACATACTATGAAATCTCACATCCCCTTTTGATGAGCAATGGATTACAGCAAAACATAATTTTGGATCAAGCATTTGATGCATGGGAGCCTGAAACAGATTAACAAACTTTCTCTGAAAGTTACTATCCTGGGTCTCAGTTTGGTGGCTGTGACATTTTATTTTTTCCAAAAATACCTATATCAATATTATATTTTTATAAATTTAGTGATGTTATACTGACTTTAAACTATTTTTTTTTAAATCTTCTGCTTCTGGAAGACATTCTAAGTTTTCAGCTACCATCTTGCACAAGGCACCTTCCTTCTTCAGTTGAAAGGTCAGATGCTCCTCGTTTCTTTTAGAACTTGATTGATGGCTTATTCCATTCTGCAGCCAGAAAGTGCATTCTGCTGCAATGACACTTCACAGCGATCTAACTTAGTTGCTTGAATATCTCTGATCCAATGCCAGACCCTCTTTCAAATGTCAAAGTCTATGCTTTTTTTTCTGAAATAAGCTGAATCTATGTAATTTGCTAAATAATGTTTTTTTTATATATTTATTACAGATTTTTCATTAGTTATTAGTTTATACAAGTGCATTCTACAATATAAATAGGTAAACACAGATGAGAAAAAGTAAAGCAATTACCACATAAATAATGAGTACATCCACATGGACTCTGATGGTCACTGTCAATTCTCTGAATTTCACCCTGTTTAATATTGAAATAAAACATGTTATTTGATAAACATTTCAGCGATGAATAACCTAGATTCTAATCTGCAAACTGTATTGAGACAAACTTTTACAGTGCAGAATGGCATTCTCATAACAAGTGTTTATTCTTGAAGATTCCACATTATAATTTAGACAGGTTAGGTACTGTAGAACTTGTGACACACAACATTAAATGGTGTTTTAGAGATTAATTAAACATGTAAAATCTTCTTATGCAGCATAGCATAGGAACGGATAGGTTCTTCAGCACCTTATGTTCTATGCCCTTTGAATTGCTTGTAATTAGCTTCCATTAAAAACACAAATCACACCTAGCTGGTGCTCTGCAATGTGAAAATCGTCACATAAAGCAACATTCCTTACTGTGTGCTCGTTATTTTATTCTTAAGTGGCTATAACAACCAGATGGAAAAATGGCAAGGTGATTTTGGAAGTCTTGAAACCCTTTCATAGGATTTAGACACTAATACAAATTCAAACTCTTAAGGGTTTGTTGTGAATTTGAGATTGTAGTTAAATCACTGATATAATTAGGGCATTACTTTACTGAATAAACCAGATCTCAGCAATATGACAAGTTACCTCATAAATAAGAATTTGTCATTACTTTAAACTTTTTTATGTAGTTTAGACCAATGCAAGTAGGGTAATATCCTTAGGGTCGCGTTCAATTTGGGGCTGTTACTTGCAAGTAACTTCCCGATTTGCTACTTTTGAGTTGCGTCTTCGTGTAGCAAAACTTTGAAGCCTGTAGGACTTGGATAAATACAGTTGGCAACCCTGCTGCAGGGTCCCCACATCAACCCCATGATGCGGGGGACCTTGCAGCAGGGTTGCCAACTGTATTTATCCAAGTCGTACGGGCTTCAAAGGCTTCAACCCCACAGGGTTGTATACCATTCTGATTGGCTGAAGGCAATAGTGCCTTCTGATTGTTTTAGAAATGATTGACAGTTACATCAGCCAATCAGAATGGGATATAGGGGTGTATCCCATTTTGATTGGCTCAAACCTTGGCACCTTCTGATTGGCTAAAATATGATTGACAGCGATTTCAGCCAATCAGAAGGCGCCATTACGATTTTTCTACCGGAGCATTTGTGTGAGAACCATCATTTGCGATGGGAAGCTCCTCAAGGGAGGAGCTCTGTTAGATTTTTTACATTTTTAGTATGGCAGGATATTTTTCGAGGGGCCCAGCTAAAGACGACTTTGAGGAGGACAGGGCATCACTGGATGGCCATTTTGGACAGGTAAGTGGCCTATTTAGGTCTACCTAATTTATGTACAGCGCTATGGAATATGTTGGCGCGTTATAAATAAACTATAATAATAATATAATATTACATTTATTTATGTACTAATTGTACTCTTTCTTTTTATTTTAGGTGTGCCGGACCAGTGGACATTTTTGGATTGGGCCCTTGTCATGGGACGAAGCACAGAAGACCATCATCGCTGGAGGGACATTTGGGCAAGGTAAGTGGTATAATTTACTATTTATTTATTGCTGGGTGTGGGTTTTTATTTTGGTTGTAATAGTTATGTATTTATTTTAGGTTTGCAGTTTTTTTTTCTGTAATGTTTCTTTTTTATTTTATGTATTGTTCTTTTTTTATTTTATATATTGTTGCTTTTTTATTTTATGTAATGTTGCTTTTTTATTTTCTGTGATCTAGGTTTTTTTCTTTTCTGTGATTAGGTGGGTTTTGTTATTTTCTGTAATTAGGCGGGTTTTTCATATTTTGTGATTAGTGGGGTGTTAGGGATTTTATTAGAAGGTTATGTAGGTAGTGTAGGGTTAATAGGATAAAGTAGGATGGGGTTTATAGGATAGGGGTTTACTGGATACATTTGTGGTTAAATAGGCTCAGTAAGGGTTAAATAGGCCCAGTTAGGGTTAAATACGACTAGATAGCGTTATATAGGTCTAGATTAAGTTAAATAGGTCTAGATGGGGGGGGCGGAGCCAGCGTCCTAACCAGCAGGACGCGTGAGGAGTGAGCTCCGTCGGGAACGCCGGATTTTGGGGAGTTAAAGCCCTGTAAACCCCCTGAGACACCCCCAAAACCATCAGGGGGCACCAGGGGAAGCCGCCGGACCCCCAAAGAACTACTCCGGCCGAGGGAAGGAGGCCCCGCAGGAGTGCTGGAGCACTCAGAAACCAGCAGCTGCCACACAGCAGCGGCGTGCCCTGCGCGCTGGCTCTCCCTGCACGGGAGACACAGAGACACAGACCGGCGGAGGCACCAGCAGGAGTCCGACCTACACACTACAAAAAGACAAGGTACTGTGGGGGGAAGACAGGAGCCTGCAGGAGCACTGGGCCGCCATTTTAGGAAGCCACAGAAGTACCTGCCACAGAGATACCTCCCTTTATAGAGCCTGAAGGCACATAAGACACCCCACAGACACCCAGGGACCAGCAGGGGTACCCCATAAACCCAAAAAGCCCCACAAAAGAGACAACTAGGCAGCACAGCAGCCATTAGGCCAGGAAGAAGGGGCAGAAGGAAAGCCCGCGAAATCGCTGCCGCCATCTTGAGGCACCTCGTGATAGCAGTCAGAATCAGACTCATCTCTCTTCTGACCTACATCCAGGAGTTTAAGTCCCAGGAAGAACTAGCCCCTCTAGACACCCCAGACTGGGTCTTACCCCTCATGCTGAAGAAAATTTCACCAGCAGAATACAGCAACTAACAGTCTATTTTGGAGCTTTAACCCTGACAACGCCAGCTCCTGCATTGAGCTTAACTGGACAAGAAATCATTGCAAGCTTACTGTTGCAGAGGATCCTGCCACCCTCAAGGTATCAAGCGGGGGCTTTTTAACACCTTGCCTCTTGTTCCTCAGATAATCCTGCAGTTAATCTCTTGGGACATTCTAGAAAGTACTACTTGAACACGGCTGCAGAGATCCTATACTGCCACCCTGTGGCCACTCAGCAAATCTGCTGTGGATGTATACCAGGATAATTAGCCTGAAAGTCCCCCTTCATTTGCATCTGGTGGAGCCTGTAAAGAGCGATGTGAGGCACTGAGCCAAGAGATGTGAGAGGTACCTAACAGGAGGCCTTGACTAACAAGCTACAAGGATCGATCTCATATGAGAACACAGCCTTTGTCCACACTGGCCTAACGACATCTGCCGCTATACACTCCTGAGGGAATTGAAAGTGGAGAGGGTAAAGGAGAAGAGTACTGCAGCCCCTCCAACGCGCATTTCTCTACCTTCAGAAATGAAGAAAAGTAGAAAGAACTCCTCTGCAAAGGGCATCCGAGAGCACTTCCCACCCAAAACAACAAAGCCGACATCTCCACCGGATTCAGCTTCAGACCACTCTGAATCATCTGACCAGGAGGAGATTCCAAAGAGGTCAAAGCAGCACATTGATCTATCGCCCAGATCCATAGCAACGATAGAACAGCTCCTAGCCAAGGCAATTGAACCCTTGAGAAAAGACCTGAAAGAGCTGGGGCAGAGGACCCAACTCCTGAAGGAGATGGTGGATCAGATGGGAGAAGCACAGCAACATGACAGGTCTGCCATAGATCAGAACTCATACAGCATCATGGAGCTGAATGATAAGATTGAAGATCTAGAGAACCGATCCCGCCGCCACAACATCAGGGTTCGGGGGGTCCCTAGGACTACACAAGACCTGGCAGGGTATTTAAAAGAAACCTTCACTGCTATATTACCCGATCAGCCAAAGGAAGTCCTCGAAATTGAACGAGCCCACAGAGCTCTAGGAGGGGCGAGAAATCCAGAGGCCCCCAAGGATGTTGTGGTGAGATTCCTGAGGCAACAAGCTAGAGACTGCCTCTTGGCAGAAACAAGGAAGATGCAGGGAGTCAAATGGCCAGATAATTCCACCCTACAAGTGTATGCAGACTTATCCCCCAACACACTAGACAGAAGGAGACAGATGAAACCGGCACTGGCGATTTTACAGCATAACAAGCTCCAGTACAGGTGGAATTTTCCCTTTGCCCTCACCTTCAACTACCAAGGGACCTCACACACCACCCGCAACTTGGAAGACTGCCTCGCAGTACTACGACAGATCCATCTTTGCCCAGCAGATCTCCTGGCAGAGGAGCGCAACTTCCCTCCACCTCCTCCCATACCGAAGAAACAGTGGACTGTAGTAGGGTCACAGACACAGAGAGAAGACCCGCTCCCCCCCAGGAACTATAGAGACAAGAATCTTCCCCGCAGGAGCCAGGGGGGGCTTAATACCCAGCACAGAGGGGACACGGGCCCGTCCCCGGAAAACCTGATACCACCGCGATCGGAGTGAAGGCTACCCACCATCAGGAAGTTGTATCAAGTTTTTATTTCCTCATTTGCTTATGGGACTTTTCTGCCCTGCTTTAATGGGACTATAATAGGCATTGAAGACTTTAGTTAAGACATATGTTAGTCGAGGCCTCCAGAGAAGGGCCTGTCAGAGCCAGTTAACCGACATAGACGGGGAATACTCTAGTTTAATTCAACTAGTTGAAATGTTATTGAGGTTAATTGTTATTATTTTTGGAGAAAGGATAGATCTAGAATTGATAGAGAAGCGAGTAAGCCCCCAAGGGGCAACCAGCAAAATATATTATAATCCAGAAAGACAGATAGAAATGCATTCAGGGAGCTATATCTTCATAGATGACAGTAGCCGAGGTTCAGACAGCCAACAAAACTTAGCTCAAGGGGCTAGCCTACGGGAGATTAGAAGAATTTATGCGGCAGAGGGAACTTGGTCAAATGTAAATCTAATGTTGTCTCTTTTTGCTTCTCCATGGCCTAACAGCGGACGGAGTCTCCAGCCCCAGAACCTCCCCTCCAGGTCTCCATCCCTTACCGGTCACCAAGGAGTGGACGCCGGACAAGAAATAAAAGGTAGCCGAGCAGACCATGCACACCTATCCACCGAATCACAATGAGTAGCTCAGAGTACATATTTATAACTCACAACGTTAAGGGTTTTAACTCCCCCTTTAAGAGGAGGAAAGCATTTAGGCAATATAAAAAGTTGAGGCCCTCGGTTATCTTCATGCAGGAGACTCATTTCACACACGAGGGTAAACCAAAGTATTTACATAGAGAGTATCCGACAGTGTACATGGCCACTCAATCTACGAAAAGAGCAGGGGCAGCCATTCTGATACATAAGCATTTTCCATTCATTCCGGAACATACTAGAATAGACAAAGAGAGGAACTATGTTTTGGTCACTGGCTTAATTTCAGGCCAAAGAATCTCTTTACTTTCCCTATACTCCCCCACAAAATCACCACACCAAACCCTGATTAGCATGCTAAGAGAGTTAAGCACACTAGATCTAGGCAAACTGGTGATTGGGGGGATTTTAATCTGACCCTAGACCCAGCATTAGACAGATCAGGGCACGTCCAAGATTCTAGCTTTTCAAAAAAAAGGGGTCAAATTAAACAACTAATGGCCAAAATGGGCTTAGTGGATGCCTGGAGAGGCCTTCACTCAGATAATAGGGAATACACATACTACTCCCCCACACACGGCACCTACTCGAGGATCGACACGTTCCTAACAAGCTCCCTACTCTTTGATGATATCCGAGAATCTGACATTGTCCCCTGTCCCTGGTCTGATCATGCAATGGTAGCTATTAAATTAACGTTAGACCCTAATCTATCCCCATTTAGGAGCTGGAGGATCGACGAGCACCTTCTGTCAGATGCCATCAGCTTAGCATCCTTAGCAGGAGGCATTAAGCAGTACTTCGAGCTGAATGATTCTCCTGATACAGGGGTTGGCTGGCTTTGGGTAGCTCACAAGGCTTACATAAGAGGTTGCTGCATCAAACTGGCAGCCCGGCGTAGGAGGGAACTTAGACAGAAAGAGGAGGATTTAACATCCACCCTAAACAGCCTAGAAAAACTTAATCAAAATTGCCCCTCCATAAAGCTCCGTGGCCAAATCAACAAAGTCAGGATAGAGTTAGATGGAGTACTCTCTGCCCATACAGAGAAAGCCATGAGGAGGACTAGACACCTATATTATTGGAAAGCTAACAAGCCAGACAGAATGTTAGCTAAGAGATTGAAGGCTAAGGAGACCCAGTCTAGAGTGACTCAGATTAGGAAGCCAGACGGCATAGTCTCCTGCAGCCCTAGGGTTATACAGAGGCAGTTCCAAAACTTCTAACAGCAGATCTACTCGTCAGGTAAACTGGCAGAGGGGTTGGACCTTGACTCCTTCCTAAATACCATTGATCTCCCCTCAATAACTGAACAACAATTAACTACCCTTAATCTAGATATCTCACAAGAAAAAGTGAGAGCAGCAATTCATAGCCTTAAGTCAGGTAAATCCCCAGGGCCGGTTGGCTATTCTAACCAATACTATAGGAAATTTGAAACCCTATTAAACCCCTATCTGACATCCCTATTCAACGCCATCATGAGAGGGAAAAAAAAGGCCCCCGGAGCTCAATCAAGCGGAACTGGTAGTAATACCAAAAGAAGGTAGGGATAGTCTAGAGGTGAAAAACTACCGGCCCATATCCTTACTGAATGGAGATGTCAAGTTAATGGCCAAAATAATGGCAACCCGAATCTCCAAGTTTCTGCCAGAAATCATCCATAAAGACCAGGCAGGGTTTATACCCCATAGACAAGCAGGGGACAACGTCAGGCGCATCCTTAACATCCAATACCTAGCGCGGAAAAACAACTCGCCAATGTGCCTGCTAGCTTTAGATATAGAGAAGGCCTTCGACACGGTCGAATGGCCGTTTATGTTTAAAACTCTGGATAGATTTGGTTTCAGGGGCCGGTTTATCACCCTTCTCCGCACGTATTATGAGGCCCCAACAGCCTTCCTGAGGTTACCAGGTGACCACAGAGCCCAAATTAACATTCAGAGGGGAACGAGACAGGGATGCCCACTCTCACCCCTACTGTTCGCCATAGTTATGGAACCCCTAGCGCAACTTATTAGAGCGGATGGGGAAATCCAGGGGCTGCAGGTGGGGTTGCAACAATACAAATGCTCATTCTTCGCGGATGATATTCTATGCACCTTAACAAACCCCGGGTTCTCTATTCCGGCACTGATGTCAACTCTTGACAAGTTCAGTAAGGTATCAGGACTTAGGCTGAACTTGGAGAAGTCGGAAGCTCTGAGCTTAGGCATGTCACAGGGCGACATAGATCATCTGAAAGGCCTATTTTCCTTTGCGTGGCCCTCCAAACATATTAAATACTTAGGGGTTAATATAACACCTAAAATTTCTGAGTTGTGCAAGGCTAACTATCTCCCCTTATACAAAAAATTAAACGAGGATTTGCACAGATGGAGGGCTTATCCTCTCTCCTGGACCGGCCAAATAGCGGCGGTTAAAATGAGCATCCTTCCAAAGATTCTGTACCTCTTCCGTACGCTCCCTATATCAATCTCTTTAAAGGAATTGGACCGTTTCCAGTCCAATATCTTTAGATACATATGGAACAACAAAAAATCCCGTATCCCCAAGAAAGTAATGTTCAGACATAGCAAGGAAGGGGGACTATCATGCCCAAACTTGCGTAACTACTTTAAAGCAGCTAGACTATCCCAACTACCACAGATACACTCAGTAAGACATCAGCCGAGTTGGGCCTTCTTGGAACAACAACAAATGCAACAACACAGCTGGAACACATTAATTTGGGTCCCTGAAGAGAAGATTCCGATAAGAACCCACCCAAACCCCATAATAAATCTAACTTTAACAACATGGAAATGGGCCAGAGCTAAAAATAAACTGGACATAGGTACATCCCCCCTTTGGTCGGTCCTTTCCTCACAAGATACCTGGGCCTCCATGAGTACTATGTCTAAACATTGGTGGGCTTCCAGAGATCTGGATAAGTTAGGCTCCTGGATTATAGGGGATTGCATGGTGACCCTGAGACAGTTTGAGGAAAGGCATTCTCTCCCCCCAGGGGAATACTATAATTATTTAAAAATAAGAAGCTGGGCTAGTGAAGCATTTAAAAAATTTGGATCCCCAAAAACCTCCTGGTTCTCAGTAATTTGCAAAACTCTTCCCTTAAAGAAAGGAATATTAGGCTCTTTATATGACACATTCACTAAAACAAATAATACAGATAAACCACCATATATATGTAAGTGGGAAAGGGAGCTAGGAGATGTATGGGATTGGAAAAAATTGCAGAAGTCATTCTCCAATTTACGTAGGGCAACAAGTAATTGCACTCACATAGATACATCTATAAAAGTTCTCCAGAGAGTATATTGCACCCCAGACAAATTAAACAAATTTGATCCCAGAGTGAGCAGTAATTGCTTTAGGGGCTGTTCACAGATAGGAGACACCATTCATACCTGGTGGCTATGCCAGAAAGTACACAGGTTGTGGGAAAAAATAGCACTGATGGCAACATCGCTATTTGATATAAGAGTTACAGCAACTATGGAATCCTGCCTGCTAGGGGTTAAATTCCCTAACTTATCAAAAAAACAGAATAAGCTCTTCCAGATAATGGCCACAGCCACCAAAGTGCACATAGCCAGCCAATGGAAGTCAGACAAGTTAAACGTGCAAGAGGTTATAAAAAAAAAATTAATTACATAGCAATAAACGAAAGGTTAACATCTGCTATTTTAGACACGGTGACACAATTCCAAGAAATCTGGAGGCCTTGGCTAGAGTCTTCGTTAGGCTTCCCTCTGTCCTGAAAGGTTCACAGATAGCATTATAGTAATAACAGTATAGAACTAGATCAAAAAGAGGCCTGGGGTGGAGGAGACTCGGGGACTGGATCTGGAGGCTCCGATCTGACTGGTACGTTTGGAACACCACAATGGAGGTGAATGTCTGAATAATAACTGTATAAACTCAACTTGATCTATTGATTTCTCCCTTATCTCCATAGTTATATATTTACTTGTTTATTTAAAGTTTCAGTTTCTATGTAAATAAGTTTTGTTTGTTCATATTTCCCTTACTTAAATTAAAAGACCTAAATTACTTGACAATACCGTAAAAATTTAAGGGTAAGGAGAAAAAAAAAAAAAAACGGAAAGGATAGGCTAGAAATTTGATTACAGGTATATATGTTTACAGACAATACTATGTGTTAATGTTCCTAATACCTGTCTTTATTCTGTACTCCTTTCAATAAAAAAGTGTATTATAAAAAAAAAAAAAAAAATAGGTCTAGATGGGGTTACATACATATAAATAGATAAATACGTATATTATATTCCAACATATACAAATTGTATTATTATAGTCTGAAAAAAAATTAGCTTTTAAGCACTTGTTAGTAAAATAAAGTACCATATTTTTCTGTGTATAAGACGACCCCATGAATAAGATGACCCCTATGATTTTGACCCCAAAATTTAGAAAAGTATTTAATTAAGCCAGTATGAGGAGCCCGCCTCTCCCACCACATTCCCCGGGTGCAGCCCGGCTCTGGAGTTAGGCATATTGTAGACTACTGTATAAGGAACCACTACACATAATCTGCATTTTAAACTGTATCTAAGCTTGTGTTATAATGCAATGATGAAGGCTCCTATCATTGGCCCATGCTCACAACATAATTAATAGCAGTACACAGTCACCAATGTATTTCTGTTCTCTATACCAGTATACAAGGGTTAACACAACATGATAAAGACTTGCAGTATGTGTGCTGTGGATCCACAACTGCATATCACCTAACACATATAATAACATGCTAAGTGCATGTTACAGTGCACTCACTGCGACCAGAAAACACATACAGGTGCAAGACAAACAGAATAATGCTACATAACCCCTTCAGCACTGACAGCACAGCCATGTTGCTTCACACCTGGAGTTAGGGCTCCGGGCTTCAGGCTACTCCTGGTGTCCCGATTGGAGGAGCCTCTGCAGGGGGTGGCTGGGGAGCTGGGACGGGAGTGGCGAGCAAGGGCTGGAGAGAGTGGGGAGAGCAGCAGAGGGACTGAGGGGAGAGAGAGGCTGGAGAGGATCACTGTCACTCAGTGACAGTGCCATCTAGCGTCTCACGCAAGGCTGTATTCCGTGTATAAGACGACCCCCCAATTTAAAGGTCCAAATTTTGTCAAAAAAGTTCGTCCTGTACATGGAAAAATACGGTACATAAAGTAAATAGATACATATATTCCTAGTTAAATCCAGAAACCTTCCATGTTCCTTTAAAGATCACTGTTTTTAATGCAAAATATACTTTTGTAATATGTATAAAATGTTCAATGAAAAGCAATACTTCATTAGCTTTTTATCACCTATTATTTGTAAAGGACCAGCACATTCCATAGTGCTAAGGTACAATGACATTTCCTTTGTGTTTGTTTTATAATACAATACAATAGCAAGATATACTTTCTATTTTATAAAAAGACAAAATCTCACCAATGGGCACTCCATATGGGTAACATTTTCACAGCTGCATTCTGAAAGATAATAACATTGCAAACAATTTGTTAGCTATAAAAGTTTGTAGAATATGTTGTAAATAAATACAATCTTTATTATATAAGAATACTATGTAGCTAAATTTAAGTTCAGACAAAAAGCCATAATTGTCAGGATTTGTACTACATAGTTTATTACAGGGTGATAATTGTTTGAAGTGGCCAGAAAGTCTACAAAGTAGTGCAAGTTTACAGCAAACAATTACTACTACAAAAAACGAAAGGCTTTCATGTAAATTATAATTTATTGTGCCAGGTTCTTCATTTCCAATCACAGTTACTCCAATTTTTGATTCTGGTGCAGTCAACATCACTGCATGAGCTAACCTGGAAAGTGTCATGAATACATTTTGAGTAAGCTTATTAGTGAATGAAATCTGATAAAACCAATAAATAATCATGCAAAATAATGCAGTACAATTATTTATATTGTAACGCATACCAACAGCCTTATTAAATTGTGATTCGGTAAATTTGAAAGGGCTTTATTTAAGCACACAGCATATTTTTTACAGAAGTTTTTAGTTAGTGAAGACCTTGCTTTTGGATAAAAGTTCACTAACTAAAAACGTCTGTAAGAAAAATATGCTGTGTGCTTAAATAGAGCACTTTTAAATTTACTGAATCGCAATTTAATAAGGCTGCAAATTAGGGAAACAGATATATTTCACAAGTGGTGCTTTATATGTACTTGTTTTTCATATCATAATTTACTAAATTTGGAAGTATTAATATTTAGCCCCTGAGTACTCTAATCTTCACTGCACACTTTAACCTAATAACTTGAGAAAGAAAGGCCAAAAAGATGTAGAATTAACTTGGTTATATCTTGACGTCATTCAGTACAGCAATAAGAAAGATACATTATGATGATAGCTTCTTTTTACCTCTTTAGTATATTAGACCTGACACTGAACGATCGCAAAAAACATCAGAATAGTTCATAGTAATGCTATTTATTGAGCTAAAGTGATTGTGCCTTGGTTTTAGAATTTTTATAAATTAAATATATTACTGTATGTTATTTTATTGTGCTACTGTGTACAGTAAAATTAAGTGCAGCTCATGTTTACTTTTATGACCAAAGTATTGTACAAATATACTGACCACATTGCCAATCCGGACAACAATTTCCATAAGTATTCTTCTTTACAAGTTTAGTGTCACTCGAGCAATTTAGCTGTGGTGCAGAGCAGAGGTTCTCATCGCATACTAAATAGAGAATAAACACATATTACATTTAGCACCACTAAAATAATCCCATTCTTCATTCTGTAGTTTATAGAAAAGGTCAACATATCTTGCTAATAGATTACAAATTTAAAAAAGTATATAATCATATACTAGCAAATACCTCATATACAATTATATATTTAACCCAGTCAGGTGAACATGTGTTAGAAAAGTCGTGAGACATAATGGAAAGTATTTATATCAAAAGAGGATGGAAAAGGAGAAGTGAGAAAATATTTATTGGATTGAGAATAAAAAGAGGGAGGAATGAGAATAGAGTAAGGGAAGAACATCCAAAAGACCTAGGCATTGGTGAGATGGTGGAGAGGAAATCAGAAGGAACAAAACTGGAGAGGTAAAGAGAGGAATGAGAACAATGGAAAGGGTAAAGGAAGGGCTCAGTCACATTAGGCATATAGAAGGCTCATGAAGCTTCAAACTTAGAAAGTGACAAATAAACCTGCTTTCACATAAAATTAGCTCTCAGCTTTACCTTTGTCAAAGCAGACAAACTCACACTATCATATTTTACTCATAATAGATCACCAAAACTACATAATGAAACTAGACCAAAACCACACTAGCTACCCTAAATTCTCTGATTGGGGATTATCGGCCAATAAAGAGGGAATTCAAGTTTCCCTTGGTCTTTCAGACAGTCATAGCCTCTGTGAGCTCTTCTAAAAGACCCCCCTGCCCATTTGAAAGGACCCACCTTCCATATTTAAATTTTTTGGCAGTGGTTCGTGGCAATTTTTTGCTCTTTTTTAAAGGGAGAGATGAGAGTGAGGGAAAAACACACAAGTGAAGAGTGAGAAGAAGGGAAAATAAATGGTAGCAGTGAAAGGAAAAACAAAGCACAGGGATAGGAGATAGGAAGCAAAAACACAAAAGAGGAAGATGGGAAGAAAGACTGATTGCAGTAGGAGTGGATAGGCAAATTTTGTATGATATAGGAGGTGAGAAGGAAAGGTAAGAGGGAAAAGAGCAGCTAAGATGGAGGAAGAAGGAGATAAATTAGGAAAATAAATTAACTGAACCAGACAAGAAGGCGGTCTCAAATCTGGTTACAAGCCGGTAACAGATGAGAGGTATGGGTTAAGTGTAGATGTGTAATGGTGTAGGACAAATTTGCTCCTTCCACCTGAACTTCTCTCTGCCAATGATGATAAACAGGTTATGACACTAGCAATGTGGTGAAGTAATGAGCATGTGGCCCTCTCTTATCTCACATACATATGAGCTAGTCTCAGGAAGAAGGGAGTACAATTAATGTCCCCCTTTGTATGGATTCCTCCTGTAAAGGTGAGAATATTACAAAATAAATTCCTAACTACATGAGATGAGTTTGGGAGTAAGTAAACTCTTGAAATTAAGACATAGAATGTATCTGAAGTGAAGAACAAGTTTGTTTCAGTCCTCCATCTTGCTGGTGGTCCCTTATTCGGTAGCTTCCAAATTAGAAGCTGTACCTGTGACAGCTACCCTGATAGAGAAAATAATGTTATATATACATGGATATCTCTAATACATTTCTTACCACAGATATAACGGGGGCAACAGTGGTGTGTTGTATTTAAATCAACAGTCAGGATTTCCCCATCACTGCACACTGGAACAGGTTCTGTACAGGATTCACAAACTACATATGTATAAAATAAATCATTATTAAAGCTTTGCACATCACTACTATAGCATAGAGAAAACCACACTTTCAATTCCTGTGACACACTGAAAATGTAAAGAAAAGAACTTGACAATTAAACAAGTAAAATAATCATGATTACATATCTTAATATAACATTTGTATGCTGCGGCGGAGCTACTGCTGGTTCAGCAGGTGCAAAGCACCAGGGCCAAAACAGGGTAGGAACGTTCTGATACTGGCAGTAAAAGATGTTTTTTAATTTATTTGATGAAGATGGCAGGTATTTTCTTTAAAGCCGTGAGCTGATCATCTACTTTTTTTGCACTCTGTCCCTCCGTTATTTTAATCAAAACAGAGATAATAAATAAAAATGTTTTTACCCTACTTGGGTTGGGAATTTTTTATTTGTGTTCTTTGAAATCTATGCCATTCTTTGCATTCAGTCACTAATTAAAACCTGCTGCTTTCACCTAAAAACATTTAAATCAATTTACTTGTCATGTCCAAGCTTGATTAAACAAACTCCCTCCTTACTGGCCTCCCCAATTATCTACTGTCATCACTCCAATCCATCATAATGCCTCCACCATACTTATCTACATTACTCAGCACATATTATCTGCTGAACAACTCTGTCATTTTCTCCTCTGGCTTGCAATATCCTCAATATTAAAATATAAAATTCTTAATATGCAAAGCATGTAATATCACTGCAGTAGTCTAAACATATGACACCAAGTGCCCTCTTGACTCCGTCACAGAGTCTTCTCCCATTTTCTTCTTTAAAGGACCACTTAGGTCTTAAAAAAAAGTACATTTTATAATTTTCCAACTTTACAACATGTTTTCTTGTATTAATACATTATTAATTACCCACCGTTTAGGATTTCTATTTTTCACTATTGGTGCAGCTATTTTGTAATGAACAGTCCTTCCTTGATAGCAAGGCCTCCACTTGGCTAATGCTGCATTTGCAAATTAATATGCAACACAAGCTCATGCGTGCACACTTCCATATTTTTCACTTGGTCCTGTGATGTACCTGGTGACATAGCAGTCACATGTAACATTAAACGGCTATGTTACATACATGTGATAAAACATGTACATATATTAATATGGAGGTGTTGCTATCAATGGGGGACTGTTAATAAAAATATTGCTGAGCCCACAAAGGAAGATCAAAAGTCTTGTCAGGAATAATCAGCATTATCAATTTTATTTTAATAATACATGAATACAATAAAATATGTTATATTGATGAATATTGATTGATCTGACAATTTTTTCAGATTTCATTGGTTCATAATTATCTCCTTTCAACTATTTCTGGAAATCCCCATCCTTGTTTTTACATTCTCTTAGCTAGCTTTCAGAGCAATACATTCTCTCTCCCTAGTCTATTGGGCAGGTTCAAATTTAGGCAATTCCATTGTATGAAAATAAACAAATACATGTGTAGTTTGATGAGATAATAGCACATATTAAAGTGATAAACATGTTGATTCATAATCTTCTTTAAATAATTTTTTTGTCATAGATGTGATTTATAAATAAAATTGATGAAAGGAAGCACAACACAAAGATTCAGTAAGTTGCACATATGATAAAATATTAGAATATCCATTGTTTCCTTACCACAGATATAAGAGAAACAGCAAGGATCATCTAGTCGTGCTTCAACTGTGATCTGATCTTCATTGCAGTCTGGACGTGAAGCTTTTGGGCACACTGAGAAATCACATTCTGTGGAAGGAAAGAATAGATTTAAGTGGACTTTTTTGCATTTACTTTTGTAGCTGGGAATGTAATAACAGTTATTTTAGCACAAGACTCCATGGGCCTCATTCAAATGCGATTTGGCCAATTGAATAGGGCTCATTATAAGGACATAGCATATATTTTTTACAGAAGTTTTTAGTTAGTGAAGACCTTGCTTTTGGATAGAAGTTCACTAACTAAAAACTTCTGTAAAAAAATATGCTATGTGCTTATAAAGAGCCCTATTCACGTGGACAAATCACATTTGAATGAGGCGGCCCCAAGACTTCTTACAAATAGGGGAATTCTCACCTGCAAATAAAAATCAGAAAGTAAGGAAAAATAACTACCGTATATTTAAAATGTTGAAAGTAATTTTACAAACATTTGCATTATATGGATTAAATATTCGGGAAATTCTATTCTATTTGAAAATGTAATATATGGTTCCATACATATATATATATATGTGTGTGTGCGGATAGATAGATATATAGATAGATAGATAGATAGATAGATAGATAGATAGATAGATGGATAGATAGATGGATAGACAGACAGACTGACAGAGATATTTAATAAATGACTTTCTTCAATAGTTTGGCTCAGGAACAGATAAAAACCTTAAAGAACACCAATATACCAAAATAACCAATTTACCAACCAGTACGATGTAATTGCCAATCAATATATAAAAGCATCAAATGATGAAGCTTCAAAAACTGTTCCATTTGTTCAATCTGTGATCTGCTAAGGAGTGGTCAATATTATTTTTGTACTTGTGTAAGAAAGTGGCAAATTCTAAATATGTTTTTAAGCGAAATCAGCAATATTTAGTTAGAGACTGCTGAAGAGGCTGAAGTTATCCAATGCTACAGAGATATATAAAAAAAAAAAATTCAAATAAAGAACTTTGAAGCAAAATCCTTAACCTCAACCTCCCTCCTCCTCCCTCCTCCTCAACCTAAACCCCCCTAAATACCTCCCCCTCACTTACCCCCCATCTTCAACCCCCTCCTCCACCCCCCTCCTCAACCTAAACCCCCTTAAATACCTCCCCCTCACTTACCTGCTTCTGCTCCGGCCTCCGCTCTGCTCCTTGACCCGGCGCGCGCACATGTGACGTCACATGCGCTCCACGTCATTAGCATATACCGGGTGCACCCGGTATATGCTAATGATGTGGCGCACATGTGAAGTCACATGCGCGCCGGGTCAAGGAGCGGAGGCTGGAGCAGAAGCAGGTAAGTGAGGGGGAGGTATTTAGGGGGGTTTAGGTTGAGGAGGAGGGGGGTTTTGGTTGAGGAGGAGGGGGGTTTAGGTTGAGGAGGGGGGGTTAGAATGCGGAGGGGGTTTAGAATGAGGAGGGAGGATGAGGAGGGGGGAGGGAATATCGGCGTATAACACGCACCTATCATTTGCCCCCTATTTTCAGGGAGAAAAAGTGTGTGTTATACGCCGATAAATACGGTAACACCAAGAAAAGATGTTACTCTAATCATAGGAGATTGGAATGCTAAAAGTAGGGAACCAAAAGGAAATGGACAAGTTTTGCCTTTGACTACAAAGTGACACAGATCAGAGATTATTCTGTGAAGATAACTCACTGTTCATAGTAAAAAACCTCTTCCAACAATCTCAGATATGCATGGACATCACACCAGTTTGACAATATAGAAATTAGATTGGCTATATACTATGTAGCCAAAGATGGATGAGCTCTATAAAATCAGGAAAAACATGACCTAGACCTGACTGCCGCTCAGACCATGAGCTTCTTATAGTAAAGTTCAGAAATAAATTAAGGAAAAGAGAGAAAATAATCAGACCAAGCAGATAGTATGCCTGAAGAACTTTGGACGTGTGTGATATTGTCCAGAAAACAGCAACAAAGAAAATCCAAAAACAAAGAAAGCAAACTGGTTGGCTTATGAAACTCTAAAATTAGCCCAGGAAAGAATGGCAATAGAAAAATATTTATCTAACGGAATTAAGAATTCCAGACGATAGCAAGAAGAGGCATGGAATAATTCTATAAAGAGTGATGTAAAGTTATAGAAAAAGAGAACAGAACTGGAAATTCAAGATATCTCTTCAAAACCATTGGGGTCTCAACACAACTGTTCATGCCAAAATGGACATGATAAAAGTCAGAAACAGAAGCAGATTAGATAAAAAAGAGGTGGCAGTATTACACTGAAGATCTACACAGGAAGGATCTTAACAACATTGATAAACTCAATAGTCAGACATCAAGCTGATAACAAAACTGCTGGAGTTAATGGAATCACAGCTGAACTGTTCAAAATCCTATAAGATTATGCTGGGAAAGTGTTGCTTACCAATATATTTGGAAACTCAACAGTGGCCAGTAGATTAGAAAAAGTCAGTCTATATCCCAATCCCAAAAACATTTGTGCCAAAGAGTACTCCAATTTTCAAACAATTGCTCTCATTTTGCATGCCTACAAGCTCAACTCCAACAACATATAGTGCGATAAGGTTGTATATTATCATCTTATTTATTAAAATTGTATGTGCAATACATCATGCGTAAGGCCAGGCTGGACAAATCAACAAAGGGCCACAGAGTTAAAACTATGGATGTGAGAGCTGGACCTGAAAGCTGAGCTCAGTAGAATGGACACCTTTGAATTGTGGTGCTGGAGAAAACTGCTTAGAGACCCTTGGACTACAAGAAAATCCAATCAATCCATACTACAGGAAATCAAGACAAACTATTCACTGGAAGGTTAGATTATGAGGCTAAAGTACACATATTTACGGGAATACAAGGAAATCAACAAGGCTTGCAAAAGCGCGATTAGACTGGCTAAAATAGAAAATGAAAAATGAATTGCAAAAGAGAGTAAGACTAACAATAAAATATTTTGTAAGTATATTAATGGGAAGAAGGCGAGGAAGGAAGCTATAGGAACATTAGAATGTGAAACAGGCTGTCTGAAAATTAGTGACCAGGAAAAGGCAGATGAGCTAAATAGGTTCTTTTCTTCGGTATACACAAGGGAGGTACCAGTGGTTGGGACACTGCAATATAATGGGGCTACACTACCTTTGACAAATAATTGGTTAACACAGGAAGTAATCCAAAAGAGGTTGGAAAAAATAAATGTTAATAAAGCCCCGGGTCCTGATGGAATACATCCAAGGGTACTAAGGGAACTGGGTTCTGTAATAGCCAAACAATTTTATTTAATTTTTCAAGATTCACTCAACACAGGGTCTCTACCAGATGACTGGAGAAAAGCTGATGTGATACCTTTATTTAAAAAGGGAGCAAGAGCAAATCCGGGGAATTATAGACCGGTGAGCCTCACTTCTGTAGTGGGGAAGCTTTTAGAAGGTTTAATAAGGGATAATATACAAGAATATGTCTATTTGAACAGGAGTATAAGTAGGAGTCAACATGGGTTTATGAGGGATAGGTCATGTCAAACAAATCTAATTAGTTTCTATGAGGAGGTTAGTAGGAACCTGGATCAAGGCAACTCAGTGGATGTAGTATTTTTGGATTTTGCAAAGGCTTTTGATACAGTGCCACATGGGAGACTATTGGGCAAACTAAGGGATACAGGAATTGCAGTAAATACCTGCTCTTGGATTGAGAGCTGGCTAAAAGACAGGAAGCAAAGGGTTGTTGTAAATGGAACATACTCCGATTGGACTAATGTGGTAAGTGGGGTTCCTCATGGTTCAGTATTAGGTCCTCTCCTTTTTTAACATATTTATTAATGACTTAGAGGTAGGATTGGAGTGTGGGGTCTCCATTTTCGCTGATGACACAAAGTTGTGAAAATGATGTGCTTTCCCTCCAAGGGGATTTACATAAAATTGAGGAATGGACATCTAAATGGCAGATGAGATTTAATACGAATAAATGTAAGGTTATGCATCTGGTAAGGAAAAATAGCCATGCAATTTATAATCTTAATGGAGCAAATCTATGTGTATCAGATATTGAAAGGGATTTGGGAGTGCTTGTGGACAACCACCTAGGTAACAGTGCTCAAAGCCAAGCAGCAGCTGCAAAGGCAAATAAAATATTAGCATGTATTAAGAAGGGTATAGAAGCCAGGGAAGCAAATATTATTCTGCCACTATACAAATCTCTAGTACGCCCTCATTTGAAATATGGAGTACAATTTTGGGCACCACTTCATAAAAAGGACATTTTAGAGCTGGAAAAGGTACAGAGAAGGGCAACAAAACTTATAAGGGGAATGGAGGGGCTAAGTTATGAAGAAAGACTAACCAAATTAAACTTATTTTCTCTAGAAAAAAGGCATCTAAGAGGAGATATGATTACCTTATATAAATACATCCAGGGTCAGTATAAATATTTGTCGGGGGAGCTTTTTGTGCCAAGAGGTTTTCAACTGACAAGAGGACATCCCTTGAGGTTAGAAGTAAAAAGAGTCCACCTCAAAGAAAGAAAAGGGTTCTTCACAGTAAGGGTGGTTAATCTGTGGAATTCTCTACTAGAGGAGGTGGTGACAGCGGATTCAAAAGATAACTTTAAAAGGGGACTAGATTTATTTCTAATTAAAAAGGGTATTCAGGGTTATCATGGATAATTAGAGAGACAGTAATGATCCAAATTTTTTACATTTCCCATTGAGACAATTGGCTAAGTCTTGCTTGTTTTTTTTTTTCTATTTGCCTTCCTCTGGACTAATTAATAATAATAAAAAAAAAAACATTAAATAATTGATTAATAATTAATTAACAACTAATGAATTAATAGTTAATCCGCATATTGCAGATCAGAGGAGATCTTAAAAGGTTGAACTTGATGGACTGAAAGTCTTTTTTCAACCTTAAATACTATGTAACTATGTAACTATATTTTGGCCAAATAATGAGAAGACAGGATTCTCTTGAGAAGACTCTGATGCTTGGAATGATTGAAAGCACATGATGAATGGGAGAACAGAGATGGGGGTGGATATATGAGGTAATTGAAGCAATGAACATGAGCTTGGTGCACCACATTGTTAACACAATAATAATTTTGAAATGTTAATATGTGAACTCCAGAATCAGGAATATGTAGAGTAAAGGTAAAATACTTACCACAATGATACTGTGGGCAGCAGGAATCTGGGCTGTACTCTGCAACTAACCTTTCCCCAGCTTTACAAGTAGTATGGTTTTTACATAAGGCCATGTTGCATTCTGCAAAGAGAAAATTTTACAATAAATACAATGTTTTTGTGCAATCTGAAGACCAATTTTAGGAAATATGATGTTTACATTTGTAGTAGCAAACCATTTGAGTATCTCTAGTCTCCTATTTACCTACAAGTATCAACTGCAACTTAAGTAGTGTAAAAAATGTAAGAAGTTTATGGAGATACCTTAATCCTTGTATACAGGATTATACTTTTTTATATACAAATACACAATGATCCTTTATTGTACTCATTTTAAAAGACCCTGCTTTGTTTCACCTCATAACATAACCAGATCATGTTCATGGTAGAATTGCCTGGTATTTCAGGGCTGGGTCACTTTAGTGAATAGGACCAGACTGATATACTACAGGATATTTCTCCATGTGAAAGGCACAAGTGAGCTAAAAGAGGCTGCTCTCAGAGTGGATTATCATGGACATAGAAGTAACCTGTTAAGATTAGTTTGTTCTCTTATTGAGTGCCTCTAATTTGGTCTACTGGTGAAAAAAAACAGATTCCTATGCCCTATTTATGTGGTAAACTTGGAACTTCATCAGAAGGAAAATGAAGTAAACAAAAATCATATTATTCATTAAAGAAAATCTGTCATCTCAAAGATTGCAAAAGCTAATTTCTAGAATATACCCTAATAAAATGTTCCCTTTTGCATACATGTTTCTTTGTGTGATGCATTATATGAATACGGTACGGTTTGAACATATGTTTATCTTTATGAGATTAGCATTATGAAGGGCAAATCCCTTTTACAATAGGAGTGATGCATAGTTTATTTCTGAGATAGATAAAGCATTTTTGCTTATCATAAAATATGGGATCCTGTTGTAAATCTGCAGTAAACAAGATAAAATTCTGGTAATGAAATAAAAACTGTTCA
Source organism: Discoglossus pictus (assembly GCA_027410445.1). Classification (NCBI taxonomy): domain Eukaryota; kingdom Metazoa; phylum Chordata; class Amphibia; order Anura; family Alytidae; genus Discoglossus; species Discoglossus pictus. Next base: position 291,848,384 of record CM050167.1, on the reverse strand, counting down.
TAACTTTTTATTAGTAAGCAGTCTGATATTTCTGAATTGGTATTTGAATTGTCAGGAATTTGCAAATATTCTCAGGGAAAGTGAAAGGCAATCACATATTATAATTGTCAAACTGCGATTTGTTGTCACGCTTGCGAGCCTTGCAAAGCAAGGCGAGCCGTTTGCGCCTCAGAGCTTCGCAACTGCGAGCCCCACGAAGCGAGGTGAGCCATTAAGGCATTGAAGCCTTCCGAGCTCGCAGGACGGGCCACAAGTGACAGGGGCTGCAATAAGCCCCTGTGTCTCCTTCTCCCTCACCCTCCCCTGTGTCTCATACCCCCCCCTCTCTGTTGCCCTTACCTCCCCCTTGCCCACCAGATGCTCCCTCTGTCCCCCAGATACTCCCTCTGTCCCCCCAGATGCTCCATCTGTCCACCCTTACCTGCAGTTTCATTGATGGTTCAGTGGAGTCCCTGCCAGCGCGTCCAGTCTGCAGTGTAGGGGGACTCCGGAATGAAATCAGAGCTACAGCTCCACGCTGGAGACAGGACAGGTGGGACTCCACTGAACCACCAATGAAACTGCAGGTAAGGGGGGCAGAGGGAGCATCTGGGGGGACAGTGGGAGCATCTGGGGGACAGGGGGGAGGTAAGGGCAATCGAGGTGAGGGGGGTATGAGACGAGAGGGGGGTATGAGACGTGAGGGGGGGTATGAGATACAGGGGAGGGCGAGGGGAAGGTTATGAGACACATGGGAGGGCGAGGGGGGTATGAGACACGAGGGGGGTATTAACCACAGGGGAGGGCAAGGGGGAGGTTATGAGACACAGGGCAGGACGTGGTGGAGGTTATGAGACACAGGGGAGGGGGAGTATGAGACACAGGGGAAGGGGGGGAGTAAGGCACAGGGGAGGGCGAGGGGGTGTATGAGACACAGGGGAGGGAGAGGGGGAAGAAACACAGGGGAGGGGGGGAGAGTCACAGGGGAGGAGGGGAAGAGACACAGGGGAGGGAGGTTAAGAGACACAGGGGAGGGGGAAAGAGAGACACAGGCGACGGGAGAGACACACATGGGAAGGGAGAGGGGGGAAAGAGACATAGGAGAAGGGGAAAGAGAAACACGGGAGAGACAGGGAGGGCTGAGACACGGGAGGAGAGAGAGGGGGAGAAGAGATACAGGGGAGGGGGAAGAGCCACAGGGGAAGGGGGGAGAGACACAGGGAAAGGGAGAAAGGGGAAAGAGACAGGGGAAGGGAGAGAAGGGAAATAGACACAGGAGAGGGGGAAAGAGAGACACAGGGGAGGGCAAGGGGGGGACACACAGGGGAAGGGAGAGGGGGAAAGAAACCCAGGAGAAGGGAGAGGGGGAAAGAGAGACACACAGGGAGGGAGTGGGAGGAAGAGACACAGGGAGAGATACACGAGGGTGGGAGAGGGGGGAGACATAGGGGAGGGAGAAACAAAAATATAGAACTCCATCATGTTGTCATTTTTGACGGGCAAGTCACTAGTAATGAAATAAAAGCAGGGAGTGAAGCCACTTTGGGGTATTATATAGGTAAGAAAGTATGACACAGTGATCTTTTGAGTGGAAAAACACTTGCTTATATAGACTTCATGTTGCAATTTTACAGCAGTTGCATATGTGGCCCTTCAAGAGAAATAGGTTGCACATCACTGCTCTACATCACCAATTTATGAACCAAGAATATTTTTTTCTCTAATGTTGCAGTGTAGCAGCTGTCTAAAGTCAGCATTTAAAATATGGTGAAGTGCCTATTTTCATATTTATAACTAAAGTCATAACTGTTTATTCACTATGAGTTGTAAATAAACATGTTATGACAATGTTTATTACTATATTATATTCTCTACTAACTGGCTGATTTAACTCATCAGATAGGAATAGTTTTAACTTTCAGTTTCTAGTAACAGATAAATCAGCTTACACTTGGTGAATATAATACAATAATGAAAGCCTGCATATGAAAGGGATATTAAAATAAACTGCAAATATTTGTATATCTAAACATTATTTCATTCACAGGTGCTTTAAATATGTGTTTTCACTCACTCCAACCTTCCAAGTAGTCCCTGCAAGGTCAGCCCCAGCAGCTCCTGCATACAATGTTATGATTGGTACTACTAGCCACTTACAGACAGATTCTCAACAGCCTTTTTGTGAAATGCCAATAAACGACACAGTCATTTCATTTCAAATACTAGACAAGCAATTTAACATCACAGTGATCCAAGTCTATGCTCCAACCATGGATGCCGAAGAGGCTAAAGATATTCAACACTACATAGCTATAACACCAAGAAAATATGTTACTTGCATCATAGGAGAGTGGAATTCTAAAGTAGGAAACCAAAAGATATCTGGAGTTTGGCCTTGGAGTACAAAATGAAGCAGGTCAGTGATTAGTATTAGTAGCATTCAGTCAAGATAATTCTCTGGTCATAGCAAACACCCTCTTCCAACAGCCTTAGAACCGACTCAACACATGAACATAACCAGATGGACAATATAGAAATCAAATTGACTATAGCCAAAGTTGGATGAGCTCTATAAAGTCAGCAAAAATAAGACCTAAGCTGATTGAGGCTCAGATTATCAGCGTCTTATTGGAAAATTTAGAATTAAACTGAAGAAAAGATGGAAAATCATCAGGCCAAGCAGATACAAAATTAATAATATCCCCTGTGAATATGCAGTGGAGGTAAATAATAGATTTAAGGGACTGGACACCGTAGCTGAAGAATGCCTGAAGAATTTTGGACTGAAGTTTGCGACATTATCCAATAGACCCCCAATGACCCCAAAAAAATGAAAGCTAAGAAGGCAAAATGGCTGTCAGATGAGGATTTTAAAGTAGTCTAAGAAGGAAGATAAGCGAAAGGTAGTGGAGATAGGAAAAGATTTGTCTAACTGAATGCAGAATTCCAGAGGATAGCAAGAACAGACAAGGAGACATTTTATAATGAGCCATGTAAAGAGACAGAAGAAACTAACAGAATGGGAAAGTCAAGAGATCTGTAAAAGAAAATTGTGGATCTCAAGGCAACCTTTCATGCCAAAGCTCCAACAATATATGGACTTGGAACTACCAGATGTGCAAGCCACGTTCTGCATCTCAAGAGTCAAAAGCGATCAAATTGTCAATGTCCGCTGGAGAGAGTTCCAGAAAAACATTTACTCCTGCTTCAGAGACTGTTCTAACTCCTTTGACTGTGTTGATCACAGCAAAATGTGGCAAGTTGTTAAAGAGATGGGAGTAACAGATCATCTCATCCGTCTTCTGAGGAATCTTTATGTAGACCAAGAAGCCACGGTTAGAAGCAACCATGGAACAACAGAATGGTTCAAGATCGGGAAAGGTGTGCAACAAGGTTGCATATTGTAATCTTATTGATTCACTATATTGCTAGTCTGACCATTTGCTGGGGGGGATATGTCGACACCTGGCTGGGTCACTTCCTGGATTCCCAAACATCTAATTTCCACAGTGGAGACATTGCCTTAACCTCTTGGAAAGTCCAGAAATTATACAGAAGGTCTGACCAATTGATGGAGAGATAAGCTGATACCTGGCTGGAGGAAGTAGACATACTGGCACCCCGCCCCTGCCAGAAACTCTGTAGCCCCTTGCCTGCTCCTATAATTCTCATTAAGCAGCTTGCTGGCCTATGTAAGGGAGGATTGGTCTACTTGGCCTTTTCAATAGCAGATTGTACCGTTTATGCTGATCCTGTCATCCCGTGTTCAGAATGATATTGCTGATGCTCCTGCTATGACCGCTAGACACTGAGAAACCCTTCACAAGGGAGAATTCCTGTGCTCTAATGCAGGAGTTTTTGAAGTCTGAGCATCGTAGAATTGATTCCTTTGGATTGTGGTGTTGGAGAACAGTTTAGAGTCCCTTGGACTGCAAGAAGATCCAATAAATCGGTACTACATGAAATCAAGCCAAACTGTTCACTGGAAGGTACGATCATGAGATTGAAGCCCAAATATTCTGGCCATACCATACACTATATACTGCAATACTCTTATTTTTCATCTGGCCATACAATAAGAATACAGGATTCTTTGGAGAAGACTCTGAAGCTAGGAAAGATTGAAGGCACAGGAGGAAGGGGACAGCAGAGGCGAAGATATATAGATAAGGTAATTGAAGCAATGAACATAAGCTTGATGGAGCTCAGAGGGGCAGTGGATGACAGGTGTTCCTGGCAAGTTGTAATAGGGTCATAGGGTCAGCATTTAAAAGATGGTGAAGTACCTATTCCCATATTTATAAAGTCATAACTGTTAAAATGTTATTAAAATGTTTCTTATCATATTACATTCTCTACTAACTATATAACTCATGAGGAATATTTTTCCACTAACAGAGAAATCAGCTTATATATATATATATAATACAATAATGTAAGCCTGCACATTAACAATCATTTTTCATCACTGAATATGCACAAACTGAAGTGACTACAGAGGCTGAATAATAAACATTGTGGAGAATTCATTCAAACACAATGGAATAAAAATGCTTAGTTAATACCAATAATGGAGTTACTGTGAAGCCCAATAATAGTCAGTGATGATCCTCACAAGTTTAGCCCATTGCCTATTATATAGTTAGAACTAGTATTACTTACCACATACTTTCCTTGGACAGCATGCTCCTTCTTGGTTGACACTGATGAGAGCCTCACCGTCCCGTGTGCATGAAGGCACTGGTTCTTTACTGCAGTCAGGTTCTATAGCTATGACAGTCCCATTCTCTAAACATTTAGATATGCAACATCTATTGACTGATGAATTCCAGACCTCTCCTGGTGAATGTGGATGTCCTTCATTGTCAGTACATGCTAAAACATAAAAACTGTAATTTAAAAAAACACTCACTGCTATATTAGGTTCTAAAAAAAAATAAAAAAATAGTTTTGAAAGTTATAAGAACATATGAAAGTGTATAAGATTTAAAATATGTGGTAGGGGTGTACCTGAATAAAACGGTTGTATTATTTAATTAGTTACATCAAGTTAAATGTATTTATAGATTTATGTAAAACACTGGAAATCTTACCACATTTTTCTTCAGGAATGCAAAGTTCAGAATCAGTCCTGTGCAGAATGGTTCCTTTTTTGCACACACAGTCCTCTCTTAAATAAGAACAATGTGATTCATCATAGTACCACCTATTTAGGCATGTCTTCGCTGCACATGGATGCACACAAGGTTGGTACTCCTTTCCTAACGGACAAGCCAGAGCTAGCACAAAATATAAAGAATAATTAAATACATCATTTTTGCAGTTATTTAAATGTTTCTATGTATAAACAATTATATTATCAGCATGGGTATATATGTTAAATGGGTAAATCACATTTATATTTTATTCATAAAGACTTAAAGGCCTGGATATTTTTAAAATCTCAAGAGGATTCAGCTGTTGGAGGGTAAATAGCACTTGTACTGTTATAGTACAATGTCTTAGGCCTCAATTCAATTGAAATTACAACAGTTACAGAACGATTCAATTGATCAAGCCCGCAGCTACCTGGCCGAAAGCCTAAACCGTAAACCATAGTAACATTTCAGAGCATGATCAGGATCAATTAAGCAAGGCCGTAACCACCGATTTAGAAACAGCCAATAGTAAATAAGACCGATATCATGAGGTCAGTAAAACATGGAGGTTAAACGTCAATCAATTATTGTTTAGAAGTTTGATATGCGATCGGGGCTTGCAATCCAGCAGTGTATAAAATAATAAAAATGAATGACAATACTGATATAACACTGAAATTACACATAAAACATTTTTTGGACTGCAGATTTGCGAGCTTGAGGCTGTTGTGCAAATACTTCTAATGTCTTTAATCACTTTCCCCGTCTTTTAAAGTTCAGTATTGATTTTATTTTTGCATTTACAGTGCTATGGACTTGGTGTTTAACCCCTTGCGAGTCCTACCTGGTACCGTAGCATTTTCTTCTACATTTGCCGTTTACCGGTGTGAAAACATTTGCGGACTTGAGGAATTGTAGCAATTAAAAGAGATTTGTGATTTTAACTCTTGCAGGCTTGCAAGATCAAAGGCTTAGATGGGTTGTAAGTTACCATCTTGACAACTGCAGGGATTTTCAGCCTGTAACCCGTAGATAGGTCGCGGCTCGCAAAAAGACAGGCTACATTACAGGCTCCCGCAAACAACAATAGCTGAGGCCATTGGATTTTCTTCTATATTTGCCATTTCCGGGAGTGAAAACAATTGCGGGCTTGAGGAATTGTAGCAATTGAATAGCAATTTGCAATTATAACATTTACTGGCTTGAATGATCAAAGGCTTAGATGGATCGGAGTTACAATTTGGACAACAGCAGGGTTTTTCAGCCTGTAACCCCCCAAATCGTTTGTGGGTAGCTAAAAGACACCAATTGAATGTCAAATTAGTTTAAGGGCTACAATAACTAACAATTGCTCGATTGAATAGGGGCCTTAGACTTTATTTTGTGTTCAGGTTTTTTAATAAAATATGGTAGCTATGGTAAAACTTTTATGTTTTGGGCAGAAATAGCTAAAAAGGAAAACTACAACAAATTTGAAAAGAAGCAGCTTTGAATTTTAACTTGAACCCCATGACTTACAGAGTAGATAACAGCACACACACACATATATATATATACATATATATACGGTACATATATATATATATATATATATATATATATATATATATATATATATATGTAACCTTGAAACAGCTGTTCGTGGATGGGATTCCTAGCTTGGATTCAACCTTAGCTTTGCTCAAAGCTGTGTGATATAGCAGGCATATGCTTAAGGGAAGCCATGTTTGAAATAGTTATGGACTGAAAGAGCAAAGCCTTTGTGGGCAAATTTGTATGTCCCTGCCCAGGTTCCCAGAATGCTGTGTAATAATTGTATTTCACGTAATTATGGGCATAAAATACGTTTTTTTTTAACTTGTTTAAGACATTCAAATGTGAACACAAATGTACTATTTATTTACTATATATATATATATATATATATATATATATATATAAATAAATAAATATATAAATATAAATATATATATATATATATATATATATATATAAATATATATATATATATATATATATATATATATATATATATATATACTTATATACTGTAAATCACATTACATATGCCTCTGGCATTGAAAAACCAGCTATTGCTGAGTGGATTTATACACTTAATAATAATAATAATAAGCAATTAGTGGCTTTAAATAAAAAAGGTAACAGTGAATTTTAGTTATAATCTTAATAAACAGTATAACTATAAATTCCCCTATCCTTCAATCCTTAGAATCTTATTTTGAGAAAGATAATCTGTAGTTGTTGCTGAGTAGTCTAGGTTTTCTGAGAGTGTCCCCTGTATTGGCTCACTTACAGCAGTAATCTCTTGTTCTCCATCTAATGCAGATATTGTGTTTGTTACACAGAGCAACATAGGCGGAGAGAGCATCACATTCATAGTTAAAAAAATATGTGTTGTTTATCCACATCTTCTCACAAAAGTCTTGTGGTGAAACCTACAAATAAGTAAACTGACATGAACAATTGTTTTGCAGAAATAATAACTAATGAGTATAATATAAATGTTAAAATACCTAAGAACAAAACATAAAACCAACAAAAACAATAGAATGCCTAGAGCAGATAAGTAAACCACATATTTCCAATCAGCCTAAGTAATTCTGTATCCTCATAATTTTCGACCGTGAATGCCATTCACTCTAATGGAAGATTTTAAGATATTTTTCGATTTAAAGTATAAAAGTGACCAAGTTGCTTCATGATGTTGTACAACTGCATCCCTTTAATACATAGGTATATTTAAAAGTCTATAGTTTATGTCTCTTTAAACAAAAAAAACATTTCTTATATTTTTCCCAAGCATATTCATAACTGTAAAAGCAATATCTAAAATATTACACTATAAATAGACTCAATATAACATAGGTGGCTCTATCGACATGTGGTACATAGGAGTATTTATTGAACACCAATGGAAGCAATTTAATTTCTTCAAAGTTACAAAATCGTGGTTTTGTGTTTTTATAATTATGTGCAAGGTAAGAATTTTTTCATTGTATCTTCATTGTATTTTATTTTAAAGATTTATTTTTTTATGGTTTTACCATTTTAATGCAAATGTTAATCAAAACAGTTCTGGTCTTTATTCTATTTTTCTATTTCTATATTGTGATGTTGCGAAGTCAATAAAACATTTATAAAGAAAAAACTAAGTAGGTTTCAAACACTCTTGGTACATCTTATTTCATTGTACCAATATTCTAAATGATACCAAGTGACCACTGTAACATGAAATCACAGTTATAAACAGTAATATATAAACCTTTCTGTGGCAGGGGGCAAACACTCTTCTGTTTAGTAGTTCCATGCAGTAAGTGCAGTTATCCTCTGTACAGTTTCTCACAGGCCTCCTTGTAGTCACATCAATAGATTTCTCAATCTCCCAGCTTTTAATAAATGCTTCAATATCTTCCTTGTTTGTTACTATTGTTCTATTTTGCATCTTCAGATCATCACTTGGATCGCCATTGCAAATACCTTGAAAAGCAAGTCATAATAATTAGATTCGTACCTACAAAGACACCAGTTTATTTCTCCAATATCCTACTAATGATAATGGAAAAGCATTCTATATTTGTATATGTGTACTATCCTAACAGGCTGACACAATAACCTCCAAATACTTCAACTTAAACTACTATCAGAAAAATAAATGTTATGGTCTATTTTAAATGTTGTAGATGCATATTGTGGCTAGTTTCTTAATAATCCTAGTTCTACAGAGATATCCACTTATTTCCTTTGGAGCAGTGCTTACCACACAGTCCCTCAGTCTTGGTAGAGAGGTTGGAATGTAGTCCATACTGTATATCTATGATTCCTGTGACATGGGTCCACTTAATACTGATCCCTGCCGGAGTGTTAATCACATACATTGCCCCTGTATCCTGGATGCAAAGTCCTTGTTTTGAGAATGGCAATGGCTGATTTACCAAATTCACTTCTACCTAAAACAATAGCAAAAACAATTACTCATAAAACATTGTAACTGTACTAAGGTATCCAGTCAACATGCTGTAATCCCAGAAATTCAGTTCAGCATCATAAATGGATATATGAATGATAATGCTATACATATTGTCACAGTGTTACCTAAACTCTAGCAGGTATAAAGCCCTCAACAACAGTGCACCCCCTTATATCTCTGCTCATGTATCAAAATACTGTCCCAACCACCCCCTTGGTTCTGCAAATGACCATCTTCTTTCCTCCTCCCTTATCACCTCCTCTCACTCTGCCTTCAAGACTTTTCTCGTGCTTCTTCTACTATCTGGAACTCCTTGCCCTGCTCTATTGGACTACCTTCCTGCCTTATAACCTTTAAAAAATCACTAAAAACATTCCTTAAAAATCTTATCACCTTCAGCCTTAACATGTACAACTGCACACTCCACAGCTTAATACAACCTACACCCACAATCTACAGTACAACACACACACACACCTCCACTTGACTAAACAAATTGCTTTCACACTGCCATCTTGCATCAGTCACCCTCTTGTATCATACCTAAACCCTTAGGGCCTCATTCAATTGCGATTTGGCCAATTGAATAGCGCTCTAAATAAGCACATAGCATATTTATTTTAAATAAGTTTTTAGTTAGTAAAAACCTTGCTTTGGATAGATGTTTACTAACTAAAAACGTATTTAAAAATATATATGTTATGTGCCTATTTAGAGCCCTATTCAATTGGCCAAACTGCAATGAATGAGGGCCTTATATTGTAAGTTTGCAAGTTTTCAATCTTGTGTCAGTGCATTTGAAACAAGTACTATGTACATTTGATTTTAAGCCCCAAAACAGAGTCCTCTATTCTTTATAAGGTGTTAATATTTGCCATGTACTTAACCTCTGTACAGTGCTATCGAATATGTTGGCACATTACAAATAAAGATAATAATAATAATAAGTTCAATTTAGGTTTACTGGCAAAGGTGATTTATTGATATGATGGGAATCAGAAGATCATTATCTTTCAAGAATGTTAAAAACTAGTTTTATTTGTATTATTCATTTGTTCCTCAACTTATTAATTATTTATACTCACATCCTTTTCCGTGAGTGACATAGAACTATAAGCAGTGGGACAGTGTGATTAATTAGTGTAGACATGACCATATAACTGCATGAACAAAATTATAACATTACTAGCGACTTGCCCGTCAAAAATGAGGGGATGATATAGTGTTATACATTTTGTTTATCCCCCCTCCCTCCAATCTCTTTCCCCCCTCCCCTGTGTCTCCTTTCACCTTCTCCCTCCCCTGTGTCTCCTTCCCCCTCTTCCTCCCATGTTTCTACTTTTTAATTTATTTTGTACATTATTTTTCATTTTTTGGTGGTCTTTCAAATTACGGGCTTCGGCTAAGTGTTACTGGCTTAGGTTAAGTGTTATTGGCTTCGGTTAAGTGTTACTGGCTTCGGCTATGGCATCTTCAATCTCTTTCCATCCTCCATCGGTGGACCGTAATGGGGCAAATTACATCTCTGACAGGACAGAGGACCCTTAGAGGGACCCTTAAAAGGAACTATTGCGATGAGCGCCTATCTTGAGGCAATTTGCGGGCCTTGCAGTGCGAGGCAGTAACATTCCTGAGCATTACCAACAAACTCGTAATTACTATATATGTGATAATATGTTAAAAGCATTTCGTCCATGACAGACAACAGCTCAACAATGATTGGCGCAGCTTGTCAGACCGTGCCCAATTACAAGCCTATGAGAAGAGCAGCACATTACTTAAAATAGGAGAAAGGGGTAAGTGATACTGAGAGATGAAAGAGGTTTTTCAATAATTTGTGTAGATAAATTTACATATATATATATATATATATATATATATATATATATAGGCTTTGTTGGAATTTTTGCCTAGCAAAATCTTAACTATATGGCGCAAAGAGTGCATGTCATTTTGTGCAAAAATGTGTGTATGTATGTGTATACCCCTCTTATGTTAAGGAACATTTCCTTGTTCTGTTTATAAACCTAGTTAATTTTCAAGTGTATATGAGTCCTCACTTCTTTCTCTTCTGCAGTAAACTGGAAAAGCTACTGATATTCCTGTCACTGGGCACTCACAATCGCTTCTTCAATTGGGCACGCCCAGAGACAGCAGAGATAGAACCAGACCAATATTGTACCCAGTGGCGGAGCTAGCGCATAGGGGGCCCTGGTGCAAAAAGAAAATTTGGGGCCACAGAAGACCCGCGGGAGCCACTGAGGACCCGCAGGGACCATGGGGAGGCCACAGGGGGCCCAGGGGGCCACGGGAGGGGTGCTGGAAACACCTGATGTGTGTGAGGGGCCACGGGGCCCGCGAGAGGTCAGCAGGGAAAGCGGGAGGTCCACAAGGGCACCTCAGAGGCCAGGGGCCTTGTTGCCTTGCACCATTTGCACCGGCAGTAGCTCCGCCCCTGATTGGACCCTCAGGACAATCACAGAACAAGGCAATTATCAGGCAGAGCTGCAGATAAACTGGCTGTAACTCTTCCTTAAGTCGATGCAGAATTATTAACCCCTGTGATCAAGATTTTATACTGTTAAACACTTGGAGAAAAAACTTCACATATTAAAATATTTTAATTTCAACTTGCAGAATAGGCTTGTATTAAAATAGATCTTAAAATCGAAATATATAAAATTACATTCTCATCAACAAATTAGTAAAATATGAATATATCCTAAAATAATTTATTTTTTATTCTCTCTGTACTCACCTTCCTTTCCAGTCTGTTTATGAGCACTTGAAAGTTAGCTGTTGTCACATTTAACTTCTTAAAACAGAGTCCAGATGTTCCTCCAGCAGCAACCTAGGTCAAAGAGCGCAACATTTCACAAGACCAATTAGTGTTGTAATATGAGGGGGATGCAGTGTTAAAGAATGCATGCAAGTAATACTACAGAACTGAATCAGCTGTATGCTACTATTACCATTACAATACACAGGATATGAACAAGCTACAAACAAGCGAACAATCATCAGTAATTTCACAGGTTTTTAAAAGCATTTGAAAAGCTAATCTAGAATACTCTATACTTACATTAGTAATAAAGGTTACTCACCAGCTTTCGTATTGAGTTCACACTCTGGAAATGAAATACACAGATATATATTAAGAGTCTAATACAAAAAAAAATATCAGTATTGAATTTTAAGAATTTTGGACACTGTTATTTGGTACATGCTATATTTTGAGATGTTATTATTTTGGGCAAAAAAACATAAATGTAACTGGATTGTGAGGTCTATTGGATAGTATTATTTTTTATAATTATTTTACTAATTTGTCTACAGCACTTCTTTATCAGTCCGTCCACTAGCTCCTCATATCCTCCAGAATAAAATGTAAGATGACTTTAACATAAAAAGTCCTCCATTCCATGGCTACCATAACCGAAAATCGGAGGGAATTTTAATTAAAAAAACACACTCGCAAATGTAACCTCCAAGAAATGCCATGCAAAAACTCAAAATGTCTATAATAAGACAGAGTGGCTGTCCAATAACTATTTTCCAAATGGCTATGCCTCCAGGAATAAGGATATCCAGGCTCACTGAAGATTGCCCAGAAGTCCCTCCGAGTACCAGAACTTTGCAAAAAGCCTGATCTGATAATCTGTATATACTAAACTAGTGGACCAGAATGAAGGGTGCCAGGGGGCTGAACATTAGAGATTTTCATCCATCATTACAAATATGCTAGTTGACCGGTATCCATGATATTTATAAATATTTTTGAGCATGGTGTAAAACATGTAATGATTACTTTCTTTACATTTTCAAAACATTATCAGTTCTAACTGCCTAAAAATATTATAGCAATGGAATAATGGGTTAAACATAACTTAATTAAAAGAGATGCCTACAATATACTGTACATAAGTATACTTCACTCCCATAAATGCCATTTTCATCAAAAGTGTTTCTGTGTTCTCAATGCCCTACATGGCAAACCTATATATATATTTATATGCATATTTGTTGTGGCAGTTTTGGCTTTTTATGCACTTGCTAAAGGTTTGGGATGGTTCATTACCTAATTAACAATATTTCACAGTCTTGTAGTTTAAAATTAATAACACATATTAAATATATGATGACTACATTCCCTTTAGATTGTAAGTAGTGAGTTTCCAGCCTTGTAGGGTACTTTGGGTAAAAAAGCACTTTCTACAAAGATTCTAAGCTTAAACAGGGCCCTCCATTTTTGTTATTATTGTATTTTCTTTGTTCTTATCTCCTGTACAGCGCTAAGGAATATGTTGGCGCACTACAAATAATAGTTAATAATAATAATATTTGAAGTGGGAGAGATAGACTGATTTATGGAGGAACAATGAAGATTTTCATATTAAAATAAAGATGCCTATTTAGGTTAATTAAAACTAGTACCCTACATACATTTCTTAGAGGTTTAGACAAAAGAATCCCCTTTTTTTAATATAATTTGAAGATTTTATGAAAGGCACAGCTTACAGCATCAAACAAAGATAACATAAACTTACCAGACTTGGAGGACATTTTTCAATATGAGCAACAATTGTTTCTTTAGGAAGCCTGACCAATATATATGGTGCAGCGTTATACAGTGCAATGTTATTTCCATCAAAAGTGATGATACTCAGTTCTGATAATACAGAACACTGACCTAGAAGAAAATATCCCAATGTTATAGTGTGGAAACACAATTGTAATAGAACTACTATTTGAAGAAAAAAATATGTTTGAAACTTGTAGCATAATACTTAATTAATAAAGCTAGTTTTTACCTAGAAATAAAACTAAATTTTTACATTTCTATTGGACCCTAAAGGCATATTTGATACCTTGTTTAAAGTACTTTATTAGTAATTGTTTGGCAAATGTTGATTACAGATGCAAACCAATGTTCCTTCAAACGGGATTCACAAAGGTATCCGTATCAATGTAAAGGCCGGTAAAATTATATACATTGTTCATAAAGGAAAAAAATAAATAAAATGCATTTAACTAAATTTAATTATTCGGTAAAATAGAATATCAAGTAGCTGATCAAAATGAGTCTCCATATGAATACTTATTTTATTGTACCAATGGGAAAATGCTATGTTGCTTTTTTCACAGATCATACAAATGTGTTTTGCACATGTAATAGGATGATCAGCCAACCAAAAATCTGAAATGTTTTTATTTGTTTTAACCAAATAAATACCAATAAGATAAACAATTAATGTGGAATTCACCTATAGAAAACACAGTAATTTTGGATAATTGAAAGGATATCAAGGGGCTCCTGCTGCAAGATCATATAAAAGGAAACAAGTAACACTTTATGAATGTGTAAAGCTTCAAATATTTTTTACTAACTACAGTAGATTAAAGTATTGTATATTAAATGACCACAGTTTTGTCCTAGCAACAGGAGCTAGATGATTTGTTTAGGCATACATTTACAAAAAAGGGAATACAGCCCCAATTATAGCTAGCTTATCAAATACACTTATTTTCTTATAACCATACTGAGTGTGAGAACAAGAGAGCACCCGCACTCTGATGGTCAATAGAACTATATTATGATTTTCTAACACACCAGAATAAATACTTAACTTTTATTAATTATCCTTCTGCCAGACTTGATTAAATTTTCTGCAAAAAGGATAATTGTATGGTACCTATAGTCAGTGGCGTAGCTAGAGTTTTTGCTGCCCAGGACTACCCGGAGTTTGACCCCCCCTCAGAGGCAGCCCTGAGCAGCAAAAGTGCACGCACAGGCACACACACTCACAGACACACTCTCACAGACAGACTCACTCACAGACATACTCACGCAATCACTCATAGACACACACACACACTCACAGACACACTCACACAGACAGACACACTCACAGACATACTCATGCAATCACTCATAGACACACACACTCACACAATCACAGACACACACACTCACAGACACATACACTCACAGACACATTCACTCACAGACACATTCACTCACATACACATTCACTCACACTCAGACACACACTAACACAGACACATTCACTCACAGACACATTCACTCACACTCAGACACACACTCACACAGACACATTTACTTACACACACACTCACAGACTTACACACACACTCACAGAGGCACACACTGACACAGACACATGCACTCACAAACACACGTACTCACACAGATACAAACAGACACGAGTGCACGGAGGCGGCATTAGCAGCAAATGACAAGCGTTTTCGGTGCAGCTCGTTCCGCCCCCAGGGAGGTTGCGCCCAGGGCTGTCCGCCCCCATGCCTCTCCCTTCCTACGCCAGTGCCTATAGTGGTACTGTATATATAGATATAATGGGGACAAACTCTTTCCTACAATGAAAGTTTCACGTTCTGTATATTTAAAATTTCTTAAGCTCATTCTACTGTCATACTGCTCTTATCTTTACATTACTTATCCTTATATGTATAACACATTATTTTATGTGATCATTTTTCTTTTTTCGAACTGTTATAAGAGATCCTAATACGAATACGTTTAGTGCTTCTAGGACATAATGAAAGCTTCACGTATACAGCTTTTATATGAAGCCGCAATTTCAAAAATGTAATTTCTCTTATTTTACTCTTCAGTTAAACGTATTCGCATTAGGATCTCTTATAAAATATATACAAAATCCTCCAAAAGCAGTGTTATTCTTAACAGAATTACACAATCAGGCGAACGCGAATATGTGTCCATTATAGCTATCCATAGTTGGTAGGATATAATAAATGAGAAATCGCTAGGTTTGACTGATCACGCTCTCCTTAGTGAGTGACGTCACAAGATGGGCAGGACTTTAAGTTTAAAAAGATGGCGGCAAGCAACATTCCGTTGAGAAATCCGTCCCAGAGAATGGGGAAACACGCATCGGGTGCTTTTTAAATCTGCCAGACAGCAACTTGAGCAGCGAGGATACGGTGCCTCACTTGGAGATGATAGCTAACTGTAAATGTGTGGTAAAGAAGGTCATAACTGCAGTGTGACGACATTAAGCATTGAGTATCATACCACCTTGATGTGTGAGGCATCTATGTGGCACTCTATTACATGCAAGACTGTATTGAATACATATTAAAGGCTCATACAATTTAAGGGTAACTTACAATATGTATTCATACTTTCTGCTATACTCCCACTAGTGTAGTGTTTCAGTTAACTTGAATATACCATGGTAG